>OY720632.1:78820256-79352224 GCA_963169105.1 Ceriagrion tenellum
AAGAAATTCCTTGGAAATTTTCTCCACGTGATACGAGAGGAGATTCAGAGCAAACTGAAGTTTTACTCAACATAAGAACTTTATGAAAAGGGAGAGAAATAAGTCTCATGGGTATTAAATGTCGCGACTCTTCGGTAAATAGGCGTCCGAGATGGATAAACAGTAGTTTCGCTTTAAGAACATACATTTAATGACGATAAAGCTCTGTGTATAAGCAATCAAGCGGGTGGTGGAATGTATATAAATACAGGCAGATCGTAGAAATGATGAGCCATGAGATCCTAATGGCACAGAAATGGAAAACAAATGTGGGTACAAATGAGAGCAGGGGAGAGAAGAGATCATTATTAGAGGAAGAACGAGAGAAAGCGACCACGCGACTCGAGAGAGGATGCATTTTGCTCGTGAATTATCATTAGGTTAAATACAACTCAGGCCTAATGAGGAAAGCAAGGGTATAAAAACACTATAACCAAATAAATGAGTGAGTGGGAGAACGAAGAGTCATTAGGTCCTCTGAGAGTAGACAATAGGGAGATAGAGAGAGAGAGAGAAGATTGGAGAGTTCCAGGCCACCAATTTCCGGATTAAAATACAAATGCATGGATGGAATGATTTACGATCTCGGCGACAGGGGGTGCCCTGTGGAATGAATCATTTACCGTGCTCCCACTCACAATAAGTCGAGTGCCAACTCGGGGATTCACGAGCACGAGTCTCAAAATTCGAATCACATAGGGTGCAGGGAAATAAATAATAGGAAATTCTAAGCACTAAAGTCGGAAAAAAACAGCGCAAAGGAGAGATGGCATGAAGGGAAAACAAGCAAACATCGATTTTCGACGCTTATTAACTTCCTAAGGGTTTCATTTCTCATTTATTTTCGTGACCATTCCATTCCTGGGAATCTCATCATAAGTTTTACATAATATTTTTGAGGAAGGGGAAGCAAATTATGAGGCAAAAGCTTGACTTTCATATAGGAATTGTAATTTTTTGTCCATGCAATTGCGTGAGCGGCCACATTTCTCCAAAAGACATAAATTTGTCATGGGGCTCGATGCAGCGGAGCCATTCTCTGATTTAAGACCAAAATGAATCCGGGAGCGTCCCCATTACGCTTTATTTATGACCTGCCAGCTAGCGCACACGGATCCAAGAGAGGTAGAAATTTTCCGAAGGTCGACCGAAAGGAGCTTTTTCTCTACATAGTAAACTATAGCATTTGCAGGTTGTTTGCACTCTCCCTATGCCATGACACCTAACCTTTAACTTTAGATAAGAATTCATATTTTAAAAACACTTTGTATATCCACAGAGTTGAAATTCCGCTCGAGTATTTTCCGTGGCAGATGAAGTGGACCCGGAAAACTCAGAAATTATTCGTAGTGCGAGGATTACGCGAAATTCTCTTTTATTTCGAAAATTGTCGATCAAACACCGTCTTTTCAAGTCCCAATAGATTCTTCAAGATAGTCTGTTATAACCTCCTTGTCTCTACTTTGTAGAAATAGCCAGGGTTTTAATTATTTTCAATGCATATGTATTTCAAAACGTTGAGTCGGAAATCTTTAATGTGTAAGAATCTATAGCTAGAAGCATAGTAAAATTCAAAAGTAGTATTTTCCACTGTAGAGTGCTTCACACATTGAAGGTCATGGTCGTCAGCGCAGAGTTGGATGAGTTCCTTTCGAGGCGATGGTAATTGTGTCTGCAATCATTTTTAGTTCAGCATAATAGCTCAAGTTCATAGATTCGCTAAGACCGCTAAGACCATGAACGGCCGCTCATATTTAAGTTGCACATCCTGCGGACTTTGCTAACCACGACACACACTTCTGCTAATGCTCTTTTTAATTACTCCGGCATAGGAGCAATTTTCGCATTGAATTTCCAAGATTTACGTTTAGCTTGTCTTTACTAATAATCAAAATGCTGACTTTTGATCAAAAATTGGAGGTAAGAGGAAGGAAGAGTCATTGCTATTGCATTTAATTATAGTCTCTGACGCCTCTAAGCATTGGAATTGTCGACAAAGTACGCTTAGGATTCGTTCCAGTGGCTTTGAGGAAATATTTGCACTATTTATTTATTTAGCATCTCAAAACCACAGGAAATGGAGCAACGATAAAACTGAAATCCGAAGAAATTCCTTCTTCAACAATCTAAAACTGAAGCTTATAGGAAATACATGACTTATTTGTATGAAGTTAGGCGTTTACTATTACTGCTTGGTAGTAATTTCAAGATGCTCTGGGATATGTGGAAAATATCTCGCTCTGTTAGATTTGCAACATTCACTTGCCACGTGGAAAGATCATTTTAGGAAATTTATTTTGAAGTTATGTCGAGAAAATGTACCGACGGGGAAATTTTCAGATTTCCTTCTCGGAGCACGATAAGCAAGTCAAAGGAGACAGCTGGCGCGTTTATTCCTTTGATCTTTCATTTTTATTTCTCACCACCAAGCCTTGGTAGTATTTTTTTCATCCTTTCTACATTCTTTGCGGGTGAAATATAAAATATATATTTTAAGGTGATTTCAATCTAACTTCCCAGGCAGTCGTAAGCCAATAGCGTGGTGAGTGACGGGAGTTTTCGAATCAGGAACACCAAAACCCGCGAGAAATGCCGGAATAGATTAATTCATCGCCTAATATTTCGAGAAATAGGCGCCAGGGAGCAATTCAAACATCGGAAATCCTACGTCAAGGAGAACTACGTATAGATTCGTGAGCGGGAGTAGGGATTATATATTTATGGAAGTTATGTGCGTGCCGCTCCACACATCTCAATTTTATTCATTTTTTAACAAGAACGAGAGGGACGCCAATAATCATGCGATAACCAAAAGGTGCAAGGTTCTTAGTATTAAAGTATCTTTCACGAAATTAGAAACCGATTATTTAATCGATTGAATCGACCTCCCACTCGTAAAATCGATAATTCGCCTTCTCGAGGAAACGCAAACGACAGTAGCGGTAATGGCAAGGTGTCCCTCCGCTTCTCCAGAGAAACCGAGCCTCTTTTTCTCACGTATTTTCCCCATTTTCCAATTCCCCTCCCCACGCCTGTTATATCGAAGCGTTGTTCGTTTTCCTTTCCACTCGCTCGATCGTTTGAGGCGAGAGAGAGAAAGAGAATTACAAAAAAAATGAACAGCGGTCGGCGCTGAAATGAGAGGGGGTCGGAGAGGAGACGGTAGCGATATCTCACGAAACGTATCGCGAGTAGGGGTTGGATGGGAGCCCGTGGGGGGGAGTGAAAGGGAGGTATAATGAGGCACGAAGCTGGGTATGTCAACAGAAATCCGGGATGTGTTTTTTGGGTTTTTAATCGGGAGTAACTTTTTATTTTCAAGCATTTTGCATATTTATTGGACTATTTTTACAGTGAGGCTCAAACATATGCTTGATTGGACTATGCACTTGACTTTTTTATCGTAGTATACCTCTAGAGACGAATCAATAACAATGAGTTACTCTAAAAAATATTTATCATTTATAACAAAAACTCCCAAAAAATCACGACTAACTAATTCGACACATTTTGCGACCGAAGAGCCCACTGGAAACAATAATGGAAGGGAAAATGAAAGAGACAAATAAGAAGGAAAGACAAATAATTGTACGCATCGGTCAAATTTTGAAAGCTGACAAAATGAAAAATTATGTAGGAATAAAGCGGTATACAGATAGGAGAGTGGAATGGAAAGCTGCAACATACTAACCTTCGGATTGATGACTGCTAAAGATGATTGCAAATCACTCAAGAACTACGATTTTTCAATCCAAAGTAAGATTTTGTAAAAGTACCTTTTCGATTCATAGATCACTGATTACAGTATATCTCACAGATTATTTCAAATTTGTAAAGTGACACATTTCAAACTTCAAATCTTATATGTTTTCTGGATAAAGAAATTGAAAAGGAAGCGTAAATTTGAATCACGCTTGATAAAATGGGACTTATTTTCACTAAAAGAAAGGAGTAGGGTCTCGCAGATCATATTGCAGCAAGCAAGGAGAAAAAAAATCAAATTTGTGTTTTAGAAAAATTGAAAAAGTCTTAGGCTAAAATTAATCGAAATCCTTCATGCACAGGTATTTAAACGAAACAATTACTCTGAAATGTCCGATGCCCTCCTCACTCGCTCTACCCTCATTACGTTGTAAAGTTGACTAGCGTGGTCAAGTGGTCCAAAACCTTCTGATGATGCTTCTTTGGAGCAATAGGTCGGTTGATCAAAATAAAGGAATGATTTTGCACAAATATTCATTCTTCTAAATCCCTCTGATTACTTTCAACAGTTCAAAATTGTAAGACTTAGCGTTTTAGAGTTTATGTACATATTTTAATCATGATTTATATTTTATATAGCCATGATTGATCAAATATTAAATCTGCTAGCAATGGAGAATCACTTTTTATATATTTCCCAATGGTCAGAAGCCAAGGAGGAGAAAGAGTAAAAAAACATATTGTAGGTAAACTTTTTCTTTGAAAATGTTTTATGTACAGTTCTTTAAATAACTTTTAAGCGCATTGCAGAAAATTTGACGGCCCTACTGTGGAAAGAAGGAAAAATAAAATGCTCTAATGCCCTCGGAAAACACACGACCAGTTAAATTACTAAAAATGCTCCGAGATATCGTGACCGAAGAGAAAAAAATTATATTAAAGGGCGATCGATACGAGCAGCTCACATCGGATGAGTGTGTAATCGGCTTCGTTTTATACTTGAGCTCAATTTAAAGTTTCAAGGTTGAATGATTTAATCTCCTCTGAAGTTAAATAAGAATTTTGCATTCCAAGGAATATTTCTTGTTAGTCACGGCACTTCATTTCTCCAGCCTGTCATCAGGAGGCGAAAGCCTGAAAATCAAATAAAAAGGCGGAGAAAGAGGGTTGCCAGGAAATACAGATTTTTTCCGGATACCTTTATCCTCTTTCAAGCTCTCCCACCGTTTTAAGTCATTTTCGGGGCGTTATAGGGTAGATAAATGCTCACTGGGGTTTTTCTATCACCAACTGAATCTCTTTCCTGAAGGCAAAACAAAAATGTTCTCTGTAATCCTCCATCTCTTCCGAGTGGGATAAAGCTGAAATAATCCAATAAGGCTCCACTAAGAAGAGTATTGGAGAGATTAAGAAAAAAATCTTTACACTATCTAGAGTTTATATTAACTATTCGTTGTCATTTTGTGGCTTCTGTTAAATGAAGGATCATATTCCATCTAGCATGGGGCCTAAACGCCGCAGCGTTTACTCAAGTGTAAGTGGAGAACTGAAAATATGGATAAAACTGCACAAGATATATACTGCACATATAGTTAAAAAAAAACGATTAATCCCCTCAAGTACTTCATATTTCAGTTAATAAGACCTCCATTTTTGCTTGTTACAGTATCTTAAGGTAGAAAAAATGATGCGACCTTATCTGTTGCTCCTGAAGATGCTGTTTGCAGAATAAACCGTCATATTTGTGGTGTTGACAGAAAATTTAACCGTATTTTATCGGCTATAATACAGTCCACAGAATAACGCCTGAGACTGAGAATTTTAAAACTGCCCAAGGTTTTACAGCAGTAGCGAAGAATGTGGATGTACCTGCTATATTAGCCGCGACCATCAGTAGTGGAAACATGATTTAACTCTCTTTGTTTTTCCCCGTGCCCTTAGCGTCGAGTTCGACAACCACGAGCGCTGATAAAGCACCAAGAGGGCCAATTTTTTCCATGTTCCAAGCGGACAATGGCCCAACGGCCGTGCCATTATGGTCTCATTGTGAGGGTTTCCTCAGTTCGCAGGGTCATATCGGAGCGGGGGATCTGCGGGTCGTGTGCGGCACCCTTTAAGTGGCGCGTGAGGGGGGAGCGGGGAGTAGGGGGGAGTGGGAGACACGGGCACGCATGACGGGCCGAGACGCACGCGCAAGACGCAAGTGCCCGCACCCTCCCCCTCCTCCCACTGCACCCGCCGTTTTCCTAGCGCCCACTCGCGTCCTATTCGAACTGCTACTCCCCTCCACACCTCTCCCCGCTCTGCACTCACCCTCCCCATCTCACCCCAAAATACCCTCTCCACCGATTTTCCGCTCCCTCTCCCCGTCATCATCTTCCCCCGCACCCGCTTCTCCTCGGCTCCCCCCCGAGGAGAGCGTCAGTCGAGGATGCGGCACTCGGCGGCAGAGGTGCCTCCGACCCGCGTCAAGTGCTCGCGTCCGCTCAGGCACGCACCGCTTCTGTGTGCTCACTTGGCGGGGAACCCCGCGCTCTCTCTCTCTCTCCGTAATCGGGTCTCCGGAAGGAGAAAGGTCAACTCGAGTACAAAACAAACACACCCCTCGATCAAAGTTTGACGTCACCTTCCACGACGGGTATGCCGTCAGCATTTTAACGACATACGATGAGAATGGTTCATAAACCTTCGCCCTCCCTCTCGCATAAACACTCGCCCTCCCTCTCTCGAGCCTTCGTCACCGTTTGCAATTCCGCCAGCTGATCGGTACATTTATTGACTGTCGCAACATTTGTTGACCGTCCCATTTATAAATTCTCAATTTATGGAACATATTTTCACTTTTATGAATATTTATCGCTCGTCATCTGGTCTCTCTCTTGAGTTTCTCTCAAATCTCCATCTCCACTTCTGTCGTCTAAAATTTCTATCCTCTTCCTTCCTTCTCCATATTTCCCTAGCTTTCTCCGCTCTATCATCATCCTCATGATATGGCTCGCCTCGGCATCGCAAAGCGACCTCTACCCCGACCCCCCACCATTCTCCTCTCTCCGATCCTTCGCCTCCAGCTTCCTTCGCAGTTCTACCTTATCCAAAACTCCCTTGATAGTCTTCCTCGCCACCCAGCTTCCATTCTCCTCCAAACCTGTGTCTCAAATTCCTTCTGGCTACGCATATTCCCGTTCATAACTGGATAAAAGCGCATTCTTCTTCAACATATTGATCTGAGATTGCTACTGAAGCGGAACATTTCACGCATTAGCCTGTGCTAAAACATGAATATGACAGACGAGAGAGAATGTCTTGTAGCGACTCTAATTGATCCATTAGTCTTCAATTTACCCCCCGGTTTTGAGCCTCATTCTCTGTTATGACCACGAAAAAAACGTATTTTTCCGTAAATTTATCAAAGATTCCCTCGGAAGCGAGATGTCTATATCTTATACTCGATTTCCTGATAACATTGCAGACTTTAAGTCAATGAATAAGTCTAAGCATTCCTTCTAATAAATCAACCAAATGTTTCTAAAGAAATCGAAACTCAGAATATTTACTGGTTTGGTGCATTTACACAGTGTCTTGTATATCGCTAAACTCGAGAAAATGTGTATCATTCAAATATATTCCTTCCAAAGGAAACGGTTTTAGGCATCACTTGATTGAAGTTATCCATCACGGAAGAATTGAAATAATTTGTTAACTCCATTTGTTGTATTTTGTTCAACCGACACGATGTGTCACCTTCAGATTGCCTTAAGTTGACACTAAGTCCCAAGTCTAAGGGGATGGTTCCAACGCCAGCATGGCTTGGTAAGCTTTACACGTGGTAAGCTTTACCCGCGCTGACTTAAACCGAATTTCGAGTAGAAGACTGCGGTTCGTTTTTTGCTGACTAGCAAAGTAGGGCCTTTTTTGCTACGCTTAGAGGCAATATCACCATCGATCTGAATCCCGAGATCATGTCGGGAATACGACTTGGCTTTTTGGCGAGCGACCGCTGTTGGCACGCCCACCTCATGAACTTGAAGAGATGCATGATACTGTTTGGAGACAGCACAAATTTAATTTTTTAAGCACCAAGATTTCAAATCGAGGATATTTTCCAGAGATAAGCTTCATTTTGCATAAAAAAATAGCGCGACTTAATCCAGGAATTGAAGGTACGATGGGACTAGCAGCGATTCCAAATCTGCGGAGTAAAACGCTAAAAATAAGAACGAATGTGAGAAATAATTGGCGATTACTATAAACGGTGAATTTATGAAATTAGTGAAGAAGATAAATTCAGTATCCCCTTACGTGAGTTGGTTTACCAATAACCTCATTTAGGTATGCAGCATCGATCCAGATGAAAATCAGTAACATTCAATAATTCCACAAGCAGTGATTATAGAGGGTCGATCGTAAAAATTCCCACAAAGGAACACAACGTTAGCCGAATATAACCCGACTTCAACAGCCGACAAGCGACGAGTTTACAGAGCGAAAAAAATAAATCCCTCCTTCGACGGCAATCACTTTGAGATAGCGACAGAGTCCGTCGTTTGAGTGCTCGTTCCACGTCGACGGATCATTTCGCCCAGTCCGCGACATTGATACCGCTCCGCCCGTGAGATCAAAATGCCGTCTCTTTCGGGGAACCGTGCAATTCCGGGTCACCGGAGAAAATGGGGAACATTTCCTTATTTCTTCCCTCTCCCCTCCTCCACCATGGGGCAGGACATTGTTTCCCTTCCGGATTTTACACGCTGTGCGACCTACAGACGAGCCTCCCCCACCCCCTTTGGTCCTCCCCCCCCCCAAAAAAACTATTCCCTTCCCCGAGGCCCTTCCCAAAGGAGGGAACTATATTGGCGCTGCCAAACTAGTTCCCTCCTTTGGGAAGGTCGGCGCACATTCATGTCAAAGAGGGCGAACATAAAGGGTGATACGGTGGGAACTCGATGGGATGTCGCGGATGGGGAGAGTAGGTTTTTTAAGGCTCTCCGAGCATCCTTTTCAAAAGGAGAAGAGGGAGAGAGGACAGAGAAAAAAGAAAACGTCGTGCTTTATTTACTCACAAAAATCCATGATTCTCACACGCCAGGGCGGGCGGACACAACAAACACACACATACACACGGGGGATGTCGAGAGAAAGGGAGTGAGAGAGGGAGCACTTTCATCCCTTCGCTCCATTCTCTTCCAAACCTCCCCCCTCCCCCCCCCCCCGCCCGTCCCGCTCCCAATTCCCTGGAGCACTTTTCTCCCCTCTTACACATCGACCCTCGTGCATCGCCTCACTCTCTCATCCACTTCCTGAATTACACCTCGTAAAAAGGCGTAATAAAAGCAGCTTTAAAATGGAGAAGGGATGAAAGGGACGGGAGGATGAGAGAGAGAGAGGGAGATAGAGAGGACAAGTGTACAGGGAGAGAGAGAGAGAGAGGGGGATCGGAGGGTGGGGGGAGGGTGGCGGAGGAGGCGAATAGATCGCTATGCGGGGAAATCGGAGGAGTGTAGGGGAGGGTTCAGTCTTATCACTCTCCCGCCACCTCCTTCCCCTCTCCCGCCTCCCGCCACGAGACTCCCCTCCAAATACTCTCTCCTTCTCCTCCCCCCACCTCTCCCTCCCATTCCCCAAAACGTGTACACCCACAAAAAAACACATGCGCGACCACATCCATGCACACCAAAAATTTCCCATACCCCTGCCCGCCAACCGCATGTCTTCCCTCTAAAATTACCCCGCCCTCCCCTCCATACACACGTGCAAACACATAAAGAACACAAGCGCAATCAGGCAGCGATACACACACAAATTTTCCCACCTCCAACAGTATAACCCACCACGCTTCTCCCATTTAATCATCCCCTCCCCATACTCTCCCATCATTACATAAACGCATTCACCCACGTGCAAACACATGCGCGACCACGATACAGAACGAAAATCCCCAACCCACTTTAATCCTCCCTCCACAATACACAAACACTCACACAAATAAAGCACAGCACACCCGCACATATCGAAAAAATAAACCCCTTTCACTCCCCACCCCTGCAATTTCCCCTGTTCCCCCGCAAAGCTTCTCTCCCTCCAGCGGTATAAACCCACTCGCACACCGACCGTGACCCCCGCTGGAAGGAATCGATCCAAGCTGGCCACGGGAATGATGAAGCAGTCTCGGTCCAGGGCCGCGAGGCTGAGGACGGTGCCCGCTCCTCCGCCGCCTCCGGCACCTCCGCCGCCGCCGAAGCTCACTTGCTTGCTGCCGTAAGGGCCGCCGCGGGCATCCTCCTCGTCCAGCATGCCCGAGACGGGGGGCGGGAGGACCAGTGGGGGCGTCGGGGGCCTGGGACGGGCCCCGCCGCCGCCCCCGTGATGCGGGTC
Source organism: Ceriagrion tenellum (assembly GCA_963169105.1). NCBI lineage: Eukaryota > Metazoa > Arthropoda > Insecta > Odonata > Coenagrionidae > Ceriagrion > Ceriagrion tenellum. The sequence goes on from OY720632.1 coordinate 78,830,370, forward strand.
CTCGCCCCCCTTGGGCTTTCGACGCTTGCCCCCGCCGCCCACCTGCCAGCCACGGGTGAGACGAGGAGAGTTGAGAATGCGGTGCTCAATGGTTGGATGCGGCAAATTAGTGGGGACAGGAGACCGCGGGGCGCCGGAAGAGACACACACAAGACGTCAATCAGTCAGGAGACAAGATTGGGGAGAAATAATAAAGAAGAAGAAGAAGGAGAAGAAAAGGAAATAAAAATGAACGGAGACGGATGACAATGACAAAATGGGGATCAGAGTGAACAAGGGACCGCAAGGGGCGGGAAGACACGAGGTTTAGCAGCGGATAACGCAGGACGTACAGAAAAATGATAGGAAGGAGAATTAAGAAGAGGAAAGAGACAGGAAAAAGAATTGAGGAGGATATAAATGACAAAAGAGAGGTCGGAGTGGACAAGAGACCGCAAGAGGCGGGAGGAAACGTGGGCAGCCCACGGGCAGCGCAGAAAGAGCATGGAAATGGTAGGAAAAAGGCATAAGAAGAGGAGATGAAAATGGTGAAGAGGAATATAATAGGGATGATAGGACTGTCAAAGAAGTAAACAGAGCGGACAGAAGATCGCATTGCGCGCAAAGACACGAGGTTAGCCATTAAACGCAGGACGTCCAGGAAAACAAGAGCAAAAATGAGTAATGAGGAGAAAACGAAATGAAAAAAGAGAAACAAAAGGGAGGATTGATATGCTAGAATAGGGTTCAGACAGGATGAGAGACCGCAAGGGGCGGTAAGACATGAGGTTAAACGGCAGGTAACACGGGATGTGACCGAAAATGATTCGAAGAGGGAGGAAGAAGATGGGGTAAGAGGAATGAAAGAGAAGCATAGAAGAAGAATAAAATAGTCAAAGAAGGGATTAGAGCGGGCATGAGACCACACAGACTTGGAAATTAACGAGGTAAAACACTTGGTGACGCAGAACGTAAAGGCATTTCATAGGATGAAGGAGTATAGAGAAGAAAGAAGAATAGAAGAGAATGAAAGTGTCAAAGAAAACAACTGAGCGTAAAAGAGACCGCAATGTGCGAGAATATATGAGGTTAACCAGCGGCGTGTGCGGTGCAAGATGGATTGCGAGAGGGAATGAGGGGAAACAGAGAGGAGAAACAAAGAACATGGCATTTTTTTTTAGGCAAAGAGCACAAAAGCACAATGTATTCATTCGCATATCGATTTCCGCGTCGAGGGCGTGAGGGAAACGGGGAAGAAGAAAGGAGGGGAAGGAAAGGAGAGGGAGAGAAGAGAACAGAGACGAAAAAGAGAAAAGTGTAGAAGAGGAAGGGAGACAGAAATCGTGCCCCATTGTTCCGCACCGAATCGTAGAAGAACGTATCAACAAAGTAGTGTTGGCTTCCGTCAAAGTTTTTCCGTGTCCCGCCGTCCGGCTGTGTGGACACCGTATGCTCTCTCAGACCGAGGTTTCTCTTTTTTTATTCATTCGTCATTATTGTGTTATTTTTTTATTCCCATCCCTCCAGCCCAACTCCTGCTCGGGTAACTGTCTTTTTTTTTTATTTCCCGCATCCCGGAGGGAATATTTTTCCAAATGGAATGAAATTTCTCCGCGCGCGCGCGCGCGATATTGCTCTCGCGTGTATCTTAAACGCGGAAGCGGGGCCAAAACATTTATCAAGCACACTAAACCGCACTATTTTTAAACTGCGAGACACGTTTTATTGAGGGGAATTCAAAAATTGCTGTTTTTTTTTTTTTTGATTGGCTTAGATGAGAGGAACCGAGCATTGAGTTCTCGAGTGTCTGGGAACGAAGTGTTGAAGATGATGTGAATGAATCGTGGTTGATTTCGAGTAGATGATGCGGCTCTTAATACGTTCCCGTCGGATGTTCCCCGTGATTTAATTCCGTGGCATAAAATCGTGTCAAGTGACTGAATTCAAGTAGATGCGAAACTAATACTGCCGAAGCGAGTGCAGGCACAGAATTGCGGGACATTTCTATGCGAACTAATCTTGGCACAATATATTCACGCACGCTTCTTTTCTCATTTTATGGATGTTACACGTCACAGTACACCTTAAAGGTAAAGTTTAGAAAATGAATGCTAGGAAGCATAAAAAAATGAACAAATTAGCGACAAAACTACAGCCATGACCATTTTCTTTGGATACGGGTGAGTAAAGGAAATGCCCGAGGTCTTCCCTACCCCGAAATACATTATGTTATTTTCCCTGGCCATGTGTGCCGTCAGTTACTAAAGGCAGTTTATTTTGGATGATTCTTCGGCCCAAGGACAGACAGAATTTTGGCTTCATCCACGATCTGGAAGCTCAATCCAAATTGAGTCACTCGAATTCCTCCCCTTAAGTGACTTTTGAACACGAACGCCCCGCGAGTATTTTTAAACTCGTACATTTCTTGGCATTGAATGAGCACTTGTTTAGGAAAATAACACTCGCAAGTCAAGGTAGTGATTAATGCTTCATCCATGCAATTCCGCATTTTGGAAACTATCATCTCGCATTATTCAACGGAATGACATCTGAGAGTGAATATTTTGCATGGCTGCTTCATTATCCACTCAGGAAACGAAAAAACATGGCATTTCTCTTGGGAATATTTTAGATTCCCATTTAATTATTACGACGGTCACGCAAGTTTTCGACCCCTCCGTGATTTTCCACGGCCAAGGGCATGCATATTTGGCAAAATTGCGGAAATTATTGCATATTGTCTTCTTCCGACACTTATGGTACGATGAATTGGGAAATTTTAATTTATTTGAACCAGATGGAAGGATATTAAACGATTTTTCAAGCAGCTTTAGAGAAAATTAGTCCTGGAAAGCAGTGAATGATGAGACACGCGGAAAGATGGGATGGTCGGGATGGAGAGTTTAGAATGGGGTACAAGATCATTAAATTTGTAACATATAAACAATTAACAGTATATTCTATTGATCAGGTTTCAAGAAAAACAAAACCAGGGAAGTTGAGTGGTAATGAAATCAAGACAACGAAATTGCACCTTTAGAAAAAGTATAAAATACAGCTAAACTATTGGAGTGTAAAGTGCTTTATGTACCTCAATGGAGGGGTTTGTGTCAAGCCTCAATAGCTCTGCCAGAGTCTACCAAAGAATAATCATCCAGCCACTCAATATACATTCTCCGAATAAGATTCGAACCAGCGTAATCTGGGCCAGTCGACGAACACAATTCTCGCCGGTATAATATAGTTTGATAGAATTCAATGAGAGCCAAAACATTGTAACCAAACGCCTGGGTTGCTCGGAATATTTTATTTGAAAATTCTTATCCGCGTCCAAATAAAAATATCACTGGGACAATAAGTTTTGACCGGCCAATATGAGCGAGATTAAATGGCATTGGCGAAGTGAGGCGGCGCGGGAGAAATAACCTCGCCGCACAGGTGGGAGACACATGGTCGACTTTGCCAAAAACCCGCGCGCGTGGGCGAATGTAAATTTTGGGAGACCTCGTCCCACGAAAATTTAACCTCCCCCCTTTCCTCCACGGTTCCAAAAAAAACCCCTGGAAGCCCAATGTCCCTCAAACCCCTAGTCGGCCGTCTCAAACCTCCCTCCCATGTCCTCCCTTCCCGCGCTCTATTCCCCCATCAGCTGTAGCGCTCCTTCTATCCCCTCCGCAACCCAGAGCTACTTCCCGAATGAGATTTTTAGGATTTCCTATGGGAGTAAACTAGTGATTCCACCTGAACCTCTCCATTGGGTGTCCCGGTTTATCCTGTAAAGGCACCACCAAGCAGCACAAAATACAAAATACTTGTTGTGCCTGATGTATGTCTTCCCGCATCACAATTGTGACAAAGTTCCGCGCCCTTTACTTCCCCCCGCCACGCTCCCAACAAATATTTTGTTGACAGAACAAGGGATAATGGTTATACCCTATAAATTCAATACATGCCGCAACTGTAAGGGAACGATAATGAAATTAAAAACTTTGCGCTGTCCACTTTAATTAATATTGATTAATTTTGCCCGCCAGGAAAAGTGTTTCATCGTCCAGAGTGATATCATTTGGTACACTCAATGTGCCCAAGGGGAAGCTTTAGACGACGGCAGTTATAGTAGCAGATGGTGACGATGAAAACTTTGAATCGCTTCTCTTACAAATTAAGTGGATAATCCGAAGTCTTTTTAAGATTTTAATTTTGAGAAAATGTTGATACGGCATTTTACACCAAATGCTGCTAACTTTATTTGTATGGGAACGGGCAATAGACTAATTGATTTCTTAATTTTCCATGCTCATTTATGACTCATGTTTTGACGCTTATTAAACTATTAGTTGTCAACCACCCGATGGACACTTACAGTTGACGTTCGGGTCGAACATGGATAATTATGCACGTGGATTTCTAATCATCCGTAAAGGCCGCTTTACATGGTACATTTCATTGTACAAACGAATGTATCATAGAATGTACAAGAAACTGAATGGAAATAGAGCAGGTTCTATTTCCCGTTAAGTCATTCAGACTATCATACAATTTGCCGCTTTACACGGTACAATTTTCCTCATACAAGAGTTCATACATTCATTTGTACAAATGTACCGTGAAAAGCGACCTTAACAGTAAGTAGTCGTATCAGGCATGACTAGGAAGGCAGTGAAGGAGGAATTGCATAGTTTTCCTTGGTCTATAGTCCTTCGAAATTCATCTCAGCCCAGTTTTTGAGGGTTCACTGAGTTTAATTTGAAATGGAAATTCTCACAGAGTAATGCGGGTAAATGATGAAGTTGAAACTTTTTTTTTCATTGGGACTTGCCTCTTTCCACTTCATAAGCGTGACAGCAGCTCCGGCACCGCCGCCACCCCCTCCGCTCCTGCGGCCCCCCTGCTCCGCCAGGGCCCCCGCACCCGAGGACGACAGCCCCCCCGGGCCCATGTCGTCCATGGCGTACATGGCGCCCTTGCCCCCCACGAGTAGGGGCTCCCCCTGCCGCCCTCCAAGGGGGCTCATGAATATGTGCGTCCGGTAGTGACCTCCGTAGGTGTGGCCCTCGCCCCCGCCATCCATGGTCCCGCCCCCGCCCGCCCCCATGCCCCCACCGTGCGTCTCCCGGCTCCTCCGCCCTCCCCCGCTCTTGCCCCCGCCGCCTCCCCCGAACCCGAAGAACCCCCGGCTGCCCCCGCCGCCTCCGCCCATGATCCCACGGCTGCCGCCCCTCTCCTTGTCTGCATGGAAATTACGTCGGAACATTAGATTCATGACTGCCGGTGAGTCAAAACACCTCGGGGTCACAACACAACAACGGGAACGACACCGACAAAACAAACAAGTAGATTATATAAAAAAGAACAAAAAAATACAGGAGCTTGGGTCTCTTCCCTAAATGGATTTGAGGCTCAGGGTGGGGGAGTATGAAAGGTAGCAGTCCTGACAGGGGGGGAATTGGAACTTTCCCGCTTTCCCTAAAAAACACGCGAAAAATAATAAAATCCACGTCGGGATCCCTGGCACGGGACCGCTTTAATGTCAGTTTTATTATGTCCCTCACGCAGACTGTTAATCTTGCTCTTTTTCATCCACCCGAATAAAAGAATGATAATCTCCCTTCGCCATTCCCCGACAAAAAGGTCGATGCACTCGTGGGAGATATATCCACGCTCGATGGGACAGGGCAGTGGGTGAAAGTAGAAGGCGCGGTATAGCGTTGAGAGCCCCCACCCTCCTGTCCCGCTCGATGTTTTTATTCGCGCTGGAAGTTTTGACTCCTCCGACCACTGTGAGGCGTGCGGTGGGCGGGGAGCGACGAGCCCACGCCTCCCGCACCCGGGGACCACAACTCCGGCGCGGAGTCCTCGCACGCGACGCCCGACGGAACCTTCATGACGGCCTCCCCAGACCGCAGCGGCCGGAACCCGATTCGACACCCGAGGATAATCCACAAGTGACACCGCACAAGGGGAACCCGCACACAAACTTAACAACAGGGATGGACCCCATCCCGTTCATTTTTTCGCATTACGGAGCGTTCCGGAGCAGGTACGAAGTGGCGTTGGACGCGTCCGATCCTTTTCCGCTCCCGCGCACCCCCACTACATGAAAGGCCCACTTCTGTGCCACACACATACACACGCTAAGAGAACACGACACGTAACTGAACGGATTTACATCAGGGGCGCAAGAGTTTCACGTGCGCACAACGTGAAAAATTCCCACAAAGCGCCGTCACCTTTTTCGCCACAAGCCGCAAGAGATTCGCTTTTATCACTGGCTCCCCCCTGGTTCCTCACCAAACTGCCAGGCTCCCTCTCAACAACCCTATCCCTTTGGAATAAGCTTTCCTCCCTCATTCCCCTTCGCCAGCTAACTTCTCTCTCCCCTCACCCCTAAGGATCAAGCCACCCCGACTCTGCGAACGGCGTTTCCAAACCGTCTCCTCATTCCACTAGCTCAGCTCCTCCCAACCCATCCCGACTGTCGTCGTCGTGGGCTGAGGCCGCAACGCTAAGAATAGCGTGGTGGGCTATTGGGGGTGCGTGTGGAACTGTCCTCCTCTACTTTCTGCAAGGACTTCCTCTCCTCCCCACCCGGTTACGCGACAAGCCTCCCTACATTTCTCCCTCTCTCGCCTCCACTAAAAAAGTAAAAAACAGAAGGAAAAAACCCTAACCTCCCCAAACTCCCATAGCTCCACGTAACTATCTCTTCCCCTCCTTCACATTCCCATACGTACATATCCCTTATATATCTCTATCCTTCTCCCTTGCTCAGTCCGTGTCCTCGCCCCACCTTCCCCAACCCTCCCTCCTCTAGCCCCTCCCCCCCCACCCAGCAGCTGCCCAAAAAGCAGTAAGCACGCTCTCTCCCTCCCGCTAAACCAATCTATAAGAGTGCTCCTCTTCCTTCCTTCTTTCCGGACTTCAATAATCTTCCGCAAGCATAGGATATCACACGATATATGCTCCCTCTTCGCGTGGCATGGATTCCGAAGAGATCGACTCCGCGAATGAGAGATTCGCGGGTAAAAAAAGTAAGGAGAGACGTGGAAAAAATAAATTTTAGGGAATGTATATTCCGAGGAAGAAAAAAAAACTCGGAGGAAAAAAATTTACATATATATACACAGAAATGAGCGAATCAAATGAAATGTTTACGTGCCGCTTTTGCGGGCTGGACTCCGTTATCAACTAGTGCGGCCCGCCTCCGTGAGTTCGTCCCCCCCCCCCCCTCAATCTCCCTCCTCCTGCAGGACTACACACAACCACACAATCCTGCCACTCGTAGCCCAGTGCTGCGTTTCCGTCATTACATTAGTCGCGTAGGGAACGAAATCGGCACGAAAGTCATCACCGAAGAAAAGAAAAAGAGGGGAAAAAATAATAAACTGCATGGCGTTTCCCCACTTTTTCGAAAGGTCTGCGTGGCGCGCGTGCAAATTAAGTAAATGTCTCGCGCTTTCCCGGAATTCATTTGGAACGCGTGCGAAACGGAGTTGGAATGAAATCCTAGGCGCGACATTAATAAAAAAAAGAAAAGAACAATATGAGATTCGTAAGCGCGTTGCAGGAGAAGGGACGGAGTAAATTAAAATAAAAAATAGGGTCCCGGCACAGTATCGCGTGACTGCCATATTCGAGAGGAGAGCGGGAACGCGGTGTGTTGACCGGAGATTTATTTTGCTCTTGCATGATCCAATAGCAATCTTTCCCGGGTGGTGCCCTTCCCGACGAATTTACTTTTGACTCCCGTCGGGGAAGTCAAACTAGATTGCTCCCCACGGTGCTGAGGGAAGACGACTTCTTACGTTGCGCACCACGCGTCTTTTTGATTTGCGATCACACGGTACCGCGCCGGCGACCTCAAATTCTTTCAAAAGGGTGTGAAAAGGCTATTGTTTTCAAGTATTGACAAATATGACTCCACTCAAAGGCCTTTTTAGTGGACGGAATACTTGAGGTGGTTGGAGCAATTTTCGTGTATTTACAGATTTGCGTGAAACTTTGTGTCCGTGTACTTTTTAGCAATAATTATAAATATAAACGAAATAAATTGCACTTGACCGATTTGGTTGATTTGCAATTTTATGCCATTTTAACGAGTAGCATTATGACACTTGACATATATTTCGAAATAACTCAATTCTATGAGCGCAGTTATTCTCCAAAACGCTTAAATATACATTTCGCATCATTACAATGATTCCTAACAAATATGAAGGTATCATGCCGAAAAAATACCACGTATTTAATACGATTTTTGCTTGAATTTTGAATTACGCGTCGTAAACCCGAGACATAACAATAATTTATTTGAGACGAAATTTTCAAAATATAACCCTTGCGTCATTTGTTTTGCACCATGTATGGTTATTTCCAATATATGAATAGACGTACGTAAGTGAAGTGAGGTCCTAGAGTTTTTTCAACTCACTTGGAGAGTTATAACAATGTGCAGTGAATGACTCACGATTCGCGCTCCAACCATCTTAATTACCCCTCAGGAATTGAAAGGAAGAATGCCAGTTCCGATCTTACGTACTAGCGCGTCTCTTAACTTGCGATTAAGCATAGTATGGGCACCGACATGGAATGATACATGTTTGGGTAAACTAATAATTGATTAGACGGAGAAGGGCGCCATGAATCACACCAATTCATGTAAACTGGGTCTGTACTAAGGATACAATACAATTTGGATTTGAAAGTTCGATGCGAGTCGACTAACATCTCGGAATGGCGCCGATTGATCTGACGGCTCATCTTCTCAACGACCGTCTTCGGAGATGTGACTCTTAATTACACCTGAGAAGTCGACAGAAGGGCGGCCTTTCCAGTTTTCCAAGCTGTGTCCTACGCGTCTCTGAATTGGTAACATGGTACAGGTATGCCGAATTATTGTTGACTGGGTATGCTGCGATTTCATGTTGTTATAGAGAAAAATTAACTTTTACCACTTTGGGAGGCAGAAAATGCATTTCCTGTAAATTCGGCATCAATGATGAAAACACAATTAGCATGTAAATGCTCGATGCGAATTGGTGACATCTCATCGTGACTTCTCCTGATAAGTATAGCGATTCGATAAGATTTTTGTTCTCGTATGATTAAGCGTCAATTTTTACAGATTGTTCCTTTTCCGACATATTTAATTTTGATCCCCGTCAGAGAAGTCAATTTGATTACATGGAATTGAGGGGATACAGTTACGAATTCCCATGCTGTCCAGCACGCTTGGCCCAGTGTCCCAGTGTTTTTCCTCGCAAGGTATCTCCTAAGAGACCTAACAAAAACTACATACTTTAGTTGGGTATGCTTTGCTATTTGGGAAGGGTTGGTACTAATTGAGAGTCTCAAAATATTGTGATCGATACATATTTTATGTTGCCATCAAATTCTGCGCTAAGGACAATATACAAGCATACCCATCAATCTATTTGCTTTGGTAGGCATTTTCATGTAGCAAAGTTCTATATCTGGTCTCTATTTAAATAATGTTCCCCATATTTCCCTATCCTTGCTTAGCTCCTCAGCCTCTTCCACGTTCATGCATTGCGTCACACATGCTCTGTTGTTCTTAAAACTCAAAACACTTCTCCTCTCCAGGCTCTTTTCCACCGCGTTCACCTGTCTTCATGTATTTGAGAGCGCGATACGAAAGAGGTGACATCTCGGTATGGATCCTCCTGATTGCAATGAAGGAGTCACAAGACGATTTGCTCCAACCTATCATGTTCTGACCTGTGAGTCTCTGGATTTGTGATCACACAGGACGAAGGACCCTTACTCGCTCTAGTGGGGCAAACGGCGATATCACATCGAAGAAGTCAGGAAAAAATGATACTGGTAAAAGTATAATGACCGAATTTTAGTTTTGTTCTTGCATCATCCAACGGCAGAATTTCCTGGCGTCAGCCTTGACTCTACAAATACTCTGCTACAACTCTCTCTCTCGACAAATTTAGTTTTGCCTCCCCCCACACCTCCCCTCCACGAAGTTATGTCAAACTTGATTACCACCGAGGAGTCCAAAGTAAACACCTGTTCCGACTTCCTATATTGCCCCCTGTGCGTCTCTGGGTTTGCAATCACACTGCAAGGGGGCGCCTAGCTAGGCTTTGCTGGGGCAAGCCGCGATATTAATATATCAGAAAAAGTAGCAGAGTATTTTTTGGAAGATGCAGAAAGCTTCTCCTCAAGAGTCGGTGGTATGGACTAAATGAATATATTTTACCTTTAATGTTCAAAATTAGTTGAGTGGCTATTCGTCATGACTCTTCTTGAAAACAAACGTGACCTTGACGAAGATTAAATTGATCTAACAGAAATCTTTTCGAGAGATCCAATAGAAATCTCTCCTGGGCGGTGCCTTTCCTGTCGAGTTTACTTTTCACGCCGGCAGGAGAAGTTAAAACTTAATTACATCCGAGGAGTCGTATAGAGACTGACGGCTCCTACTTCCGTTTTCGTGACCTACACCTCAATGAATTCGCGAATAAACAGTGAGCGGACGATGACTTAAAATGACTTTTGTCGGCACAAGTCGAGAAAGAGATTTTTCATTAACATTCTTCAGAGGAAAATAAAAGGAAAGGTCCCACAAAGAACACCAAGAGAAAAATACCTGAGACAAATGGAAAAATTTGTCAAATAATAACTATGAGATAGGAGTTTGCTTGAGAGAGGGAAGAAGAGAGCGGCACTTTTAACCTACTTTAAGGTTGAAAGGCTCATTAAATTAAAAAATTAAGGAAAGATGTCACAGAGGAACAAAAATTCAGCACAAAACGGCCGATGAAACCATTTTTCGGGAAGCAGAAAGCACGATGCCAGTTTTTTCGTCTTCACGAATCAATGATATTGAACTTTCGGGTAGAAATATCTCGACTTGATCCTCCTCATGGGAAAAGTATACAGGACGGCACAGCACACCTTTCTCACGTGCAATTAATAGTTAACACTAGGTATAAATCCATACGCGTTGTCATTGCACAATACTTAATTTTAAAAATTCCTAGAGATTGAAAATTTGAAAACTCTATCAAAACTTGTTTTCGACTTCTATTTTTGGAAACATTTCGCAAAATTTGTAACGGAAAATGTAGACAAAATGATTTGTTACTTTTTCCGTAAGAGTGGCTGCGGCATAATACTGAGCGCTAATTTACGACAAAACTCCTTGCAGAATTTTCGCAAAATCACAACTAAAATTGAAAGGACAAAGATTTAAATTACTTCGATTCAGTGGTCCATATTCTTACCAGAATTTCATCTCTTTGTACTTCATTGTCAGTTACATTCTCAGTGAAGTAACCACAGTTCCTTAGATTTGATATCTCAGTTTCATATTTTACCGATAATAACCATTTTGTAAGAAAACTTTGATATGCAGATAAGAATGAGAGTTGGCTAAATCCAGTGGGCATGGGGCATCTGAGAAGTTTTTGTGGTAAATGCAGAGGGGATATGGTTAGAAATGAGTGGGCAACGAAAAGATGAGGAGTGAATGAATCGGTAATGAACACTTATTAGAAGAGAGGTCTGTGTTACTCGGCTTCGTCGCGGGAATTCATGACAATTGAATAACGACGCAGATTTATGACAGAGGTGTGACCGATGTCGGCTGAAGGGGAATAACGAGAAATAAATGCTGGGGTGTGGTCAAAGATGGTCTAATGAGGAGAAATATCCGGAGCCTTAAGAACAATAGAGTGTATGTGAAGCAGTACAGCTAAATCTACACACTACCCTGCAAGCGGCCGCATGGGCGTGTGGCAAGGGGTTTTAGAACACCATCCGCGTAAAATTGAAAAAAAATAAAGATGTTTTCGGAGGTGAAGTGTATTGTGGGAGAGTTTTAGGTTGAGTTCCGATTTTATCATGGTCACATATAGTGCGTGGGAAGAACAATGTTTGTTCCTATCTGTTCGGCAAAGTATCTCTCTCATTTTATCGCTTTTGTCAGCATTAGAGATGTTGTGACGCCAAAATGATATTCTCTGTATCGCCCTGAAACATATCTGTTCTAAATTTCTCATGCAAGCTAAGCTTAGCATGTAGTTTCCGAGTCTCTACCGGGTCCCATCTTAACCACTCTAAAAGCTGCGAAACACTATATGTTCGCTCGCAACAGTTTTAAACAAAAAGTGATGAACAAATAGTACAACATGAAGCAAAAATACATGAAAGTGATAAAAGCTAAGGAGATTCGCAAGGATAGAGCCGCTAGGAAGAAATTATTGAAGCAAAGTCAGTTTTACTGGATTACCACCGGAATGAACTTATCTGACTGAAGCAATCCTGAAACGGAACAGAATGATGCCTATTCATGCACATATTTATGTTGGTCCTCCTTTCTTAAATATACCAAGGGATATTTACCTGAATTATAATACGAGTTATTATTATAATCGACATTTTTCATTGATGTAGTTTGAGCGAGATTGTTTCCTGGTCAAAATAGAGACCATATTAGAATTATATTTCTTTTATCACAGCAGCTGTAAGAAGATTGAAATAAATATTCTAATTTATGGCCAGTAGCAGGAACGACACGTATTTATTCCATAAATTTATGGGACTCATTGACCATGGCTACCATTAAATAAGTGTTTCATTAATATTCGATAAATTTAACAGTTTTCATAACTTATAGCATGCAGTTGTGTTCCCAAAGTAACCAAGATGGCGGATACTCAACGAAATTCTTGAAAACTTCATTACTAGATAAAAAGAGTTATTTTGAGACGAATGGCCAGTTTATTTATCCTTACTGACAAATTATAGTCTGCATTAGCAACCATTCATAGGCAAGACTTTCGTAAATTTTAACCGGTGAGGGAAGATTAGATCATATATTCGATGCTACTATCCATTGGTAATTAAGTAACTAGTAGATTAGTTGATGTGTTCCTGCAATCCGAGTATATTTATGAGATCTATAACTTTATGGATCTCATAACTATTGTTGCAATAACTAAATGCCCTTGCAACTGGCCATTAGCGGCGCAATATTTGTTTTATATCACTGAAAATCCCAGTAGTTAACTAAACATGCACAAAAAAGTCTTTAACAAATTTCTCCACACCGTAAGGGGAATCTTTTTTTAATAGCTGATAAAATGGACAAGATGACCACTGTTGAATTTTTGACGAGATCTAGGAGTTATAAATTCCTAATCATTTAAATAATGTCCTTCTGGAGTGCATACCTGTACCATCTCCCATGTAAAATAGCTTTTATTTGTTGGTTACAATTTCGGAAATTGGCGCAATTAATGGCAGATACTATGGTATCTTTGGAAAGGTGTGATATTTTTCCTTAAAATGAGGCTAAATTAATTGAATTCTTGACGAAATGAAATCTTGCTCAAATTACCCTGAATACGCTAACTCCCAGAAAATAATCCCACCACGATCACCGGGTTATGTAATAAAAGAATATTCATACTCTGAGACAAAGTTCAGCTTTTCGTCAGGCACGAAACCATGAAAAACACTACAGAAGGTAATAAACTGGTACCCCCGATATTTTTCCGAACTCTTCAATGCCTGCACGAGAATCGTCAAGAGAGTATGCCCCGTTTGGCAGCCAAGAGAGAGCAATTGTATATTCTGAAAAAAATATATATGGCACCTTGAATAACATACCTTTTGCTATCTCAAGCTATTTTTTCTTAAATTTATCTCTATTTGCTAATCATATTCCATTTTGTAGCACAAGCTCCCATATGTCTAATGCATAAAGAGATGATTCCTTCAATTGCGAATGCGGTATTGGCTTCTCCGACTTAGTCGTCACACACCGAAAATCAGTTGTTATCCACAAGTTTGAAATGAAATAAGGCAAATATTGAGGAAAAGCTATTCTAAGTGCCTGAATAATTAATTTCCATTTTTATTTTATACTTTAAGAAATGATCGTCTTTTAGCAATCAATCAGTTACAGACATAGATATCAGTAATGTTGAATTCAAATAATATCTCTGAGATCGTATCAGCCAATTTACCAACGCCATTTTAGCCGAATTCCGTAAAATTGCAAAATATCAACGAATAAAAATATTTAAAAGAGTTTCAATGTCGTTTCCTCCAACATATAGTGAAGAATACAAACTTTTATCAGTGATGTAATCATGGAATATTCAAAGTTTACTACCCATTTTATCCCTCATCAGACATAATCTCTCCATCGCCCTTAAAAATCAGCACTCATCTCCTTGCATTGAAATACTTCTCACATTAGATCCTAAAAATAACTAACTCTTCATTATTTTTTTTTGGATAATTGCTCTTTTCATTCAGCAAGTAGGTCGCAAACCGTATCTCGCATGCGGCAGAATTTGCTATTTCTTTAGAATTACAAAGTCTGCGTGCAGATATCTCATCCCTAGCTCTACCGAGAAAATAATAAAAAACGGAACTTATTTTCTGAATATACCGCGTGATACTAAAAGAAAAGGTTAACTCGGCTGAGTAAATCAAATGATATCTTTCCATATAAAACCATATATTAATAATCAGAAGTTAAAATACTGCTACTGAACTAACATTTCTCCTTTCGACTGACTACAGTTAAAAATCCGTCTTACACGATCCAGCGCAAGACCCGGTATGCTGGACGGTGCTTGATATTGAGGAAGAAATTCAATATTATTCGAGCCATCCTGGAAGGTTTCACCCGACAGTCGAACTTTTACAAGAATTAACATCAGGCGTCACTTTGTGAAAATTTGTTATGATCATGATGAACAGTAAAAATTTTACTATTTTCACACTCTTTTAATGATTCACCGACCAGGTTTCAACGCAGAGTATAATTATCAAGGTTATACATCAAGATTAAACGAGTTCTTTATTGTTAATCATGAATTGAACTTTTGCTTACTAGGATGCGGTATTTTCATTCATATAGTAGCACACGTCTACTATAATCTTCCATTCACCGACTAACCGATACATGGCAGGCGGCGATCATAATAACTGTCGGGATATTTTACTTCATTGCAGATATCTCAATTGCAGAAAATTACTGATCGCGCAAAGGAGCTATAATGCACAAGAAAGTGACTGTAAAATCTAACGTGATTGGTCGTCAGATAATTAGCAAAGTAATTAGAAGTTCCGTATCAATTATGAAATAAAATAGTTTAGTGAGTATGGTAGCGATCATGCTTTTCATCTAGCATGCTTATACAGTGACACACGATACTTTAAGCCTATCATTATGCTTGTATCCACGAAATTGCTCCATCAACTGTAATGCAAAACGAGCTTGTAAGCGGGGCTATGGTAAGTGCGGTGGCTTGGAAACTGACTGAGGGCACAGGTTCGGATTCCGGCGTGGGAGGGCATTTTACTTTCAGTGGACTCTCGATCCCTACTTTAGTGCCGAGTGGAGAATATTACAATTGCAGTACTCCCTCCGTCGGAGAGCACGTTAACCTGCGGACCCCTTGGCGCCTTCCGTTAAGAGTGGGCAAATCTCTATGACAGGTTTCTTCATATTCCTCTTCCTTTCCCTATTACCGCGAATTCTTACCGCGCAAACCTACCCTCCGTCATTGTCGGTCTCTTCCCCATTAACCAACCAAACATCCCAATTTGAGAACACTAGATTCTGATCTTGGAAATCTTTTGTAAGGATGAGGTTGCCGTCTTTAACATCTTCACGTCCACCCAAGGAATAAAATTTCTCCGGTGCAAGATGGACCGAGCCATTACGAAATAAGTTTCGCAATGATCCTCGAATCATAAGTCCTCCCCACCCAGAATCTCCGCCGGACCCCTTCGCCAGATCGCAGGGACTTGGAGGCTTAAGTGCCCACTCCACCTTCTCCGAATTATATAATATTGCACGGAAGCCGAGATATCCAGGTTAAAGTTCACCAGGAAGGGTTCTCCACGGTTATTTTAGTTTTTCATTTTTTTTATAAGTCCCACTTTTGGAGT
This sequence comes from Ceriagrion tenellum, assembly GCA_963169105.1. Lineage (NCBI taxonomy): Eukaryota > Metazoa > Arthropoda > Insecta > Odonata > Coenagrionidae > Ceriagrion > Ceriagrion tenellum. The sequence continues at coordinate 78,846,297 of OY720632.1, forward strand.
TTTTTTTGAGAAGTTGGCACTCGGCGGTCATTTTTCTCAACGGTCTTTTAAACTCGCCCACACTTTTCTTAAAGTCGTAAAAAAATGAAATTCGGGCGTGCCAGAGGGAGTTCGTAATTGGAATGTGTAAATACGTCCTTAACTGCCGTGGGGGGGTAAGGGGTACTTGGGTCTGACCCCTCCCCCCCCGTTTCTCTTCTCCTCTCCCACGCTCTAGTACCTTCCCCTCCCGCGAGATGACCCGCAAACCCGCTGCATGAATCCCCGTCCGCCTCCCCTCCGCCGTTCGACGCCCGTGTCCCCAAAAAGCGCGTCTCCTCCCCCCTTCCTTTCCCCTCTCTCACAGCATCCCTGCTCCATCATCTCCCTCCCCTCCTTCCAATGCTCCGCCGTACACCCAGCCGCTCGCACGGCGGGTTCGCCTCGCAAGAGCCAACTCCTCGAAATGTTGTTCTCTCCGCCACACGATGTGACGTTACCCTTCGCATCTATTTTTAGCCGCGCAGGTGACCAGTGACATTTTTATTCCTAGTCTCTCCTCCCTTCCCCTCCTCTCACCTCCCTCACCCTCGGCCATACGCCTCCACGTGACCAACTCCTTCAAAAGATTCCCCCACACCATTCCGTTCCCATTAAAAAAAAATACCCCGTGCCCTCGTAACCCTTTCTTTCTTTCTCATGCTCTTCCTCTCCTATTCCTCCGCTGCAACCTTACCTCGCACCTTAATCACGGGAGCGTCTCCCGAGTACCACCCCTGTGTGTGTGTGTACACCATCCCCCACTAGAAGACTTTCCACACAAAAAAAATTCCGTTCCTTTTTGAATTCTCCGCATATTCCCTTCCGCAGACCCCCTTTTCAAGAGAAAAAAAAGGCGAGGGAAATTCGTAGCCCCCGCGGTGCAAGGAGAGAGAGAGAGGCATAGGGCAGAGTGAGGATAGGAAATAAAAAGAAAGAATGCATGCGGGCTCGCGGTAAAGGTGAAGGCCCTTGCGGGAAATGAGCTATGCGGAAACCCCGGCGGCGGTATATTCCTCGCATGGCGTCTCGCGGGAGAAATGGCGAAAGGTAGAGTGAAAAACAAAAAAACGTAACAGAGCGCATTCTCGTTCCTTTTCAAAAACAGTGGGGGGGGGGGACCCCGAGGTCGCAGATGATCAACTCCTTGCGAGGAGCTCTACGCTTCTTAACTTTTTTTTATCTTCTTTTGAAGAAGGTTAGGGTTCTGGAGGTGGGGGATTAAATTTCTCCTCTTCTATTTTTTCTTTGATCAATAACGGAATCTAAGGAGCTATTCTGCACGTGAATATGCGGGAGGAAGGGAAACGGGACGGGGTTGGTTGGCGGAGTAAGAAATTACATATGAGTAAACAAACACTTTATCGAAGCTGGTCTGTCATCATCAGATTCAAGTTCAAATGATGAATTACTGCAGTTATATGCGTAAATTTAACGAAATCTCTTTGAGATAGGATCCGACGAAAACTTAAGGTGACCATTTTCAATGAAATAATTCATACTTAAAAAATAATGAGCAGGATTCTTCAACATTCACTGACATTTTGTTATTGAATCCCGCGCAGGTAATGAATATTTTAATCCACTTAGGCTTTGAAGTGATTATTATTTACCTTCAGAATTTATTTTTTTAATTTTTAGGGATAGAAAATTATTAAAAATCACTTCTTCCAGTTTATGTGCTCCAAACCAAAGAAATTACTTGATCGAGTTCATTACGAGGAGCCACTGATGCAAAAAATAACATTAAACGAATTAAACTAATACACGATATCCTGTTCTAAATGTCACACGTAAAAGAAAAAAACACTCCAGCACAAATACTACACCACATCAAAACAGCATTGAATGTACTTTTAATTTGCATTAGCATACCTAATACTGCCAATTGGCAAACAGATTTGAGACATGCAATCATAGTTAGATTTTATTAGTGACACCAAGTAGAGGAATGATCAATAGGGGAATTCTACTTTAGTTTCTATTCAAGAACGCTAAAACATGTAAGATATATTATCACACAGATTTTTCATCTATAATGTCACATACCATAGGAAATTCTATTCATTTTATTGTATAGAATTTATGAACTGAATGCTGAATCGAAATTTCTCCCGTAGCATTTCTCAAATAATGAAGAATAATAGAGCGGCCATCTCCAATGCTTCTAGTTCTCCTCATTTGACCAGGAACTCTTTTATTGTTCCTAAGAGAGCTGTGTTCGAGAAAAAACATCATTCTTTTCATGTTTTCGCCTGTTCACTGAGTCTCTAATTCCTCGAGACCACGTTCATAACCCTTTTTCCCTCCCCGGCTTTGAATGTAGACTCGTCTCCCAATAATATCACACAGCAAGGGTGGGCTGAGCTATTTGGTTTTACGGTGTGAATCCGCGAACTGGTAAGGCTGTTTCAATTAAATGTGACAGCTAGCCCAAAAATACACTATAATATGTAAAAGAATGTATATATATTTAACTAATGAAAATATGATCATTCTATGACATGCGTTTTCTTCGCAGTGACTACCAGCGTACATAAAAGTATGTCTGAATGAAATACCCTCATAACAGGCAACCAGAGTACATTTTTCTCTCGTCTTCACCACCGTTACTCAGAAGGCTTACGTCCGAAAGATGTAATGCAAAAAATATTGTTCACCGTAAGAATTTATCTCTTAAATTTTTAGAGACATAAATTATTAAAAGTTACTTCTTCCAGTTGATGAACTCTAATCAAAATAAATTACTTGATAGAGTAAAACAAGAATGACGGACATGGATTTTCTTTTTTACGAATTGGTAGCCTCTCAGTGCACCACATGTCTATTGTAGCAGCAAATGAAACTGCTTCGGCTGAGCCTTTATGCGCTTTTCTCATCATGACATTTACGCACGTGAACGTCACAGCCCGGTGAGCTTCCGCAACCGGGATCATATCGACTCGCCATAACAGCCCGAGCTCGAGAAAATCCCTATCGGAATAAAAAAAATAGTTGGTCATAACATTTCTTCTAGGCTATCAAATGGAGATGCTGAGGTACAAGAATTTTATTTACAAGGAATAACTTTTTCCCAAAGAAAAAATAATTCACTTTCAATAGTATAGTGAGAAATGATGATTAGGCTTGAAAAGTTATTTTTACCGGAAGTTTATATCTCATTAAGATTACAGTTTCGATAAAAGAACGAAGTTCACCTCGCCCTTCTTAAATTAAATTAGAGGTGGCGGACGACCTTTGTAAGGGTAATATCGGATGCAAATCCGTCATATTAAATTTTGCTACACCTTTCGAGTTATAGTTCGCTAGGTAAAGCGATCGCATTAGAGGTGGATCGGCAGCGATCACCCATAACATTACGCTCTCCAAATACTCTATCGAGAGGCCTGTGTTGTCAATCAACTGAGTTCTTCAAGTATTAGCTCCTACGAAATAGAGTACACGACCGTTCAAAATGCTTACAATGCAACACATTCATTACCACACACTTTCCATGCACCAAACACGCACAAACATTACAGATAGCCTCATACAATCAATCGCCACACACTCGAGTCTCAACCACACAACCGTTCGCTCAATGGACCCAGCCAGGCTAGCGCAAACATATATACACGCACAACCACGCACGCACACACATCATAGACACACGGTTTATCTTATTTTCTTTTCGCTATCCCCCGGCCGCGAGCGTCGAAATTCCCCCTGGGAGTGGACGAGGAAGGTGGATGGATTGCGGTCCTCCCGCATGACACCAGCCGCTACTTTCCTTCTTCCTCTTCGTACTCTTCATACTCCTCCACGTAGTCTTCCTCCTCGCCCCCGACCACCAACTCCACGTCCTCCTCGTCCTCGTACTCCGTCCCCTCGTACTCGTCCACCTCTTCCCCCGGATCGTGGCCCTGGTGACAGCAGACGAAGCCCTCCTCCGGATACATGACTGTTACCGGCCGGATGCGGCCCCGGCTCCGCGCTCCGCTCCCGCCACCCTCGCCGGACCACGAGGTCCGGCCGCTGGCCGAAGTGGACCTCCTCATGCCGCCGTCCACCCTCGAATTCCCACAACCGTACGTGCAGTAGAATCCATCCACCCCGGGTTGGTGGACCGGGAGCTTGTAAGGGTACAGGGGCTGCTGTTGGACGTTCACCTTGGCCTTCTTCTTCCTCGCCTTGTCATCTTTCGGCCCCCTGTCCCCGGCGAGGACCACAGCGGAGGAATTGGCGTCCGCCATGACCGGGCACGGCGATGTTCCGCGACGAGAGGTGTCAAAACGGCGATGTCCGTCGTCTCGCCCGCAACTCCCCCGCGGCGTACCGAGCAACCTCCCGACGCTGGATGTGTTTTAAGATCCGGCGCGGGAGCTCAGGCGAGTCTAGTATCCATTCCCAGCCGTCATCGAACGAAAGGGACCGTGTGTGGCAGCCCCGGACCAGCGGAACCGGGGACGCAGCGGCGCGGGAGCCGGGGAAATCAAAGAGACACGGTCGGTCCCACCGAATTCGCCGGCCCCAAACGGGTGAAGGTGAAAATGTTTCCTCGGTTTCCCCTCACCGGAACTCCGTGAGCAAGGAGGTCCTCGGCATGGTGCTCACGACTCGCGAGCATTGTTTACCGGCGGACGGATTTTTCCGCCTCCTCTCATGACGCGCCATGTTACTCCACTGCGACTCCCCATCCTCCTTTGCGCCAACTTGTACCGCCTCCCTTCTTCTCTCCCTCCTGCCCGCCTGCACCGACACACGCCGCTGCGCCCTCGCTCCCTCCCTCCCGCACCGTCACTGCGGGAAGCGGCTGAGGTTGGGGGGTTGGGGCAAGGATTCTGATGCGGATGAGGTGGAGCCTGCATGGGGAGGGAGGGGAGGAAAGGAGGGGGTGTATAGCGCCAGGGAAAAAGGTGGGAGAGAGAGAGAGGGAGAGGAGAGAGACACATGGCACCGAGGGAAGGGGGGAGGCGCGGTGTGCAAGGACTGATATAAAATTGATGGGAGTTTTGGTGGGAAGACTCTTAAGAATTTAGATGCCGCGGAGAAGTCATTGTGGCACGACAACAAATTGGCATCTTTATAGTATTGATTTTTCACCTCCAGCAGACAAAGCCTATTACAAAACTCGTATTGGAAATATTCCGTTGCATAATGTAATGCCGGCAGTATTTAAGCCGTGGAATATCGAATCCACATCTGGAAGATGAATACTGAAAGTTATTTTTCGATATCGACAGTCAAAGAAATATGGATAATGAACGGGATGATATCCTTGAAGTTTTTCTAAGCGCTCCTTTCAACGAGCTTGCATCCTGCATTTTAAATATATATGGCTCTCATGCTACGAAATGTGTTGAGGATAAAAGATTTTTTCATTTAATTTCAAATCAGATAACATTTCAACGCAATGGAAGTGGGTAGATCATAAGTACCGTTCAGCATTATTAAACCTGCAGCAGTAAGGCGTTTAATAAAGGAAAATAAATGTGGCCATTACCGGCAAGAATTCCAGCTTAATGTTGGGTCAAAGCTCACGATAAAAACTTTCAATTTAGTTACAATATTTACTCTCTTTACAATAATAATATACTTTTCAGAGGAAATTAGAAATTAATCAATCAATTTAGGTGTTCAAACATTAAGCAAAAAAACAAATGAAGTACGAAAAACACACGTCATTCGCCGTACCGTTAGGTGGAAAATTTATTTCAAGACGTGTCATTGAACTCGTAAGCTGTATTCACCGTTTGTGCTTTATATGTCTGAAAAAGTGTACTTACAGCTAGTATTTTAAGCACTATGGCTAAGAAAAGCGTTCTGACTGCCTATTTACTTTGGCTGTTTGGGGGCTTTCTTGGATTACATCACTTATATTTGGGAAGGGATGCTCAGGCTTTCCTGTGGTGGTGTACTTTAGGTGGTTATGCTGGATGTGGATGGCTTAGGGACATTTTACACATTCCAGAGTATGTAGCTGATGCAAATAACGACGAAAATTTCTTAAAGAAACACATTGAAAAGTTACGAAAACATGACAAGGTAAGTAAACGTCTGCATACCCATGACATATCTGTGTTAAACATGAGTGTAATTCATTTTAATTGATTTCTGTGGTTTCGCCTTTATTTATATTCAATTCCTGTTTTGTTTTTACATTTTAGCCACCATTTTCCACTAATAGATTTATTGGGATGGTGGTTGTTGCCTATCTTTGGAGTTCTGTGGTCATGCTTGCTATTCCTGATGAAGAGGTCGCCGGAATCAATTGGCATTGGCTGAGAATATTTGCGCCTCTGGCTTGTGCCTTAGGTAATGTTATTAGAAGCTATTTTAATTGTATCTATGCCCATTGCTGCCAATTGTATCATTTGAATTGATTTTAACTGTGTTGTATGTTGCCTCAGGCGTTTGGACTGTTGGAAACATTGGCCGAGAAACAGGAACCATATGGTGGGCCCTTGGTACAGCTTATGCTACCTATCCTTTATTTCACTTCCTCATTGTGGATGACTCAAACTGGTTGACTCTTATGACATTTGGCTCTGCACTTGCCTTTGACCTGAAGTCAAAGCAGTGGAGAAGGGTTCCAAGCAAGAAGAAATCCCTCCCTAGGTATGTATGGTTATTTTTTATTTATAAATGCTACAATTCGTCTTATCAAGTTATACATTGCGTTCTTCTCCGTTCACGTTGGTTACTGCTACTGCTCTTGTTATTCAGGTGTGCAAGGTTTTGTCTTTACTTTGGAATGTTATGACTGGCCTCGATCTTTCTCTAAATGTGCTGCTCGCCCCTAGCTATTATTCCTGTAACTTTACGTTGATAATGGTTGTTGATTATCTCTAATATGAAAAAAATAGAGGGAAATGTTTTTCTATTTCAAGTTTGAAAATTTGAGCATCAAACTTGACCATTTAAGAGTATTGGTATAATTACACTGGTGAATTGCATTAAGTTAAACTGGCGGTCCATTTTCCCTTGTGCCCTAATAGGAATATGGATTGTTTCAAATCGAATTGGGTTGCACACAAACCTCAACGTCTATGTTGATGGGTTGTATTACTCATCAGATCAATTTATGAGGCTTCTTGATTTTGTTGACTCATTTTCTGTGACTTTATTCCAGGAGATTGGCAGTGTTGTTTGTTTGCTGTGCAATATACTTGTCACTTTGGGGAAGCTTTTTCTATTTCAATGGAAAAGTTGTTGACAGTGAAGGAGAAGAAGTGCCTATAAGTGAAGCAATACACCATTTCTTCACATCACCGTGGTGGCTTGATGTGCAGCAATCTTTCTATGACACGTGGACGTATGCCCAGCATCATGGTTGGGCAGAAACATGGAAGCAAATAATCGATCTCTCAGACCCTCATGGAGAATTGAACGCATACAAGGTATTATGAAGCTCATTTATTTTCACTAGTGTTGTTGTTTTTCCTTCTTATTTCCACATCGCAAATAGGGTTGACTTGTTAATCCTGGGTCTGAGGCCTGTATGGATTGTCAGATTTTCAGATTTACTGAGATTAATATGTAAACTTTGGAAGTAGTGAACTATTGTACTGTAGTTCCTGGTGGATGGTGATGTTGATGCACCTGCAAATAACAAGAGGGTTGAGTGACCAGCCTGTCTCTGTTGTTTGTACTACTGGCTATTCAGATCAGCAAGTTTTGGATTACAGGGACTGTGTTGAATCTATAAATTAAGTGGTTAATTGATAAGTTGGAGAGAGAAAATAGGTAAAAACATTAGTTTTTTATAAGTGGGGAATCCGATTTCATTTTGGAGCCAATCTGCACCTACCTGTCTTACTGTATTAAGTGGCTTGATTCGGTAAAATTAAATTACCTTTGAGAGATAGGTAGTTTGATGGTAAATTTCTGTTTTGAATCTTTCTGTGAACCTGTTTCCATCTTTGAATTGAGAGACCATACTAAGGCCTGTCAAGAAATTTGATTTATGCCTAAAAATATGTGGTAATACTTGGGTGTCACATCAACCAATTACATATTTTAATGTCACACGTGCTGGTTGTATCCCTCAGAGTTGCATCACTTTGTTGATCATTATTATGAATATGCCATTTATTTTATGGTGGTGTACTTTGAAGAATTGTCATAAAAACTAATCGGAGGTTTGAAGAAAAAAGCTTGCATGTTTTCTTTGTGATAGTATCTTTTGAATAGCTGCTAGTCAAATGGATTAGATTTATGCTGCAGCAACATAAGAACTCATACTACTGTACTCTGATGCTAGAATATATGTAACCAATCTTATCGACCTCATTGAAGTAAAAGGATGGCTTCTGGAAATGCCGTCTGATAGTAATTCCATCTTAGGGCTTAAAAAAGTCTCCTGAAAAAGTGTAGGTTTACACCAGCATAGTGTAAGTTATGCAGGCTGAAATTCTCCTAATTGTTGCATAAAAGTGGAAGTTAGTGAAGGGATTATGAGAATATCTTCAACTTGAGCTTTCTTGTCACTGTGGGTGTTTCTTCAGATGTGGATTAGATTTTCCTTAGCTAGAATTCTGGTCATCATTGAAATCATTTGCATTGGGATCATTGAAAAGACAGGTATGAAATATTTATAGCACTCTTAGAAGTTGTCTCATATTAATTGTAAAAACCACCAGATTATTCATTCACCTCCACATCTTAATCCCTGGAAAGGATTTCTTGCCCAGCCTTCACCTTGGAGCGTGCACAAGGTTATGATTGCCATTTGGAATGCATTGGAGAGACAGTGAAACAGCATAAATGCAGCACTTTGTACATTTGGATTTTTCCTGAAGTTGTCTGTAGTTGAATTTTTATTTTAGTTATTGTTAAACACAAGTGTTTAATTATATTAGCATCAATTAAGGTTGAAAATTCTTTCCCAATCAGGAATATTACATTCATGGTCTTCAGTTTTCCAAATTAGAATAGTCTAGAAAAAATATTTACGAGTATATTTGGCTCTAAGATTACACCTTAGTTGTATATTAGCCTTAAATGATAAATGCCAGTGCCATGGGAAATCATGCATTTGCAGTTTCTGTTTAAGTCTGTTGCCATATCCTGTGCTAATTAAGATACTTGAATTTCTTGTATCTTAAATTACAATTTATTACCTCCTATTATATCATCTGCACCTCGACGTATTTAGGCAGATAGTGTATCTGATTTTACTTTGAACACTACAAAACGGCTGAAATATAGTGCCTCGTTTAGCAATAATCTGAGAAAGTCCTTAGGATGATAATAAAGCTGCACATTACTAATTTTATCGCTCACATTGACACTCTCTCCTGTCTGTATCTGCCTTGGAGGAACCTCTGCTGTTCTTGGTGTCTTTTCTTTTTTATTGTTCTTTATTTCATTTTCCATAGTGGCAAAAAGAAAAGTGTTACTGTACGTCCTAATTACTAATCTCCTTGAGGCAAGGTATTCAAGGATGAAGTATGAAGCGGTAGGTTAAGAGACTGGGGACTGTCCCTTACTAAGCTGAATGATTGTTGGTTGTCATCAGTTATTCAGTGGAGGGGTAAGGGAATGTGGAATCCAAAATGTGGTGTTGAATTCGATAATCCTTCTATAATGACTCATTTCTTAGCATTTGGATGTGAGGGGCATGTGATTGAGAGATCAATTGAAGATAGTTAAAAAGTTATTGAGTATGTGTGTTTTGAAATTTAAACATTTTATATGAATAACCAATGGCGACATTTGAAATCTGATCTTTTGTTGATCCTGATTTGTGATCTGTCTTGGATTTGCTGGTATCTCAGAAATATTATATATCATATGGAATCCAGTTTTGATAGCATTGATTTTGTATTGATTGTATTTGGTGGAATACTGGCTGGAAACATTTGGCAATGAATGCATTGGGAAAAAGTTTTGATACATTAGCAAATATTTTTAAAAACATAGTGCAAGATTTTACCTGTTAAGTGAGAGGTGAATTCCCTCCTTGCATATCTCATCAATGTCTTTTTCTTGAACCTTTGTATTTTTGTTGCCTCCTAAGTATCCTGCAAGGAACTAGTAATGGAATATATCAATTTCAGTTTCACACGACCCATCAATTTGCATTTTCCATTTTAATCCTTGTGAGTAATGGAGTCTACTTTGGTTTCTTGAGATAAGTATAAATAGAATGACCATTAGAGTCAAAGTATCAATTAATTATCCTCTTATATAGAAAGAGTATAAATATATAACTTAGATTTGAGCTTTTCATGTTTTTTTTATCTTACAGTGGTATGCTACCTCTCCAACTAAAGTAGTACATGTATATTTACAAATCTGAGACAGAATCACCTCAAGCATGGAGTCTTAAATATTTATTTTTCAAATTTATCGTTATTGTACTTAATTTTAAATTGCATTAGATTTTTCACATTTGAAAGTTTATTCATAGGTAGGTATCATCAAATGTTTTGATTATTAATTCCTTCTACTCTGGCCTAGGCATGCATACTTAGTTCACCTTCATAACATTCCTATGTTTCTGGGATTAACTCCCTCTAAGTAATTTTTATTTCATTAAATTATTTTAAAACATTTTTATGAAATGATTCTTGTGCATGTCGCCGTATTTGGAAGTACATTCTTTTTATTTGCCTGCTTTCAGGTGTTGCAAGTGTCCAATGGAGCAACTCAATCTGAAATAACATCAAAATGGCGAAGTCTTTCCCGTGAATGGCATCCAGACAAGGTGAAGGATCCTGAAAAGAGGCTCCTGGCCCAGGAAAAGTTTATGGAAATCCAGCAAGCTTATGAAATACTGTCAAAGATTAAAAACAAGAGGCGAATCCGTAATAGGAAATCTGATGTTGATTAGTAATTACCATTTCATGAAGTTTTGGTGGACTATTGAAGTGCTTCCATTTAATCATTCCACACAATTTTTTTCCATATCTAATGTTAGAATTTCAGGTGCTCACCTGTCATTCTACCTTTTCATTTACCAGTTCCATGGAATTTAATTGCTCAAAATGACTTAGGGTAAGAAAAATTTAACCTAAGGTTGTGTTGTGTGTGGTTAAGAAAATTCAGTGTGTGGAAAGAGAAGTATTTTGATTGGTATTACGTGAGCCAGTAAGTGACTAGTATTTTTATTACTCTGTTTGTGCTACCTTAAACTTTTCCAACCTTTGGAAAAATCATTTCAGATAAAACACAGGATGGAAAAGGTTTCTGTTGGCATTAAATTGTAATGAATGGAAAAGAGCAGAAAGTTAACGTAACTATAGACTAAATCAGTTCATGCCTTGATCTTCTCCAGGATGAAGATATAAGCGTTCGCTTGAGGCAATAAGCCAATGAGCAGCCTACCTCAAATGTGAATGTACATGGAGGTGTTTCAGCTCTTTAGCATTGGTTAAATGTGGGTGGGATGTTGTAATAATCAAGAAAGACTGATCAAGGCCCTCAAAGTCCAGCAATTACAGAAGTGATTTATCTCAATGCAGTTATTTTTAGCGGAAGTATAGATCTCCTAGGCATACTAGTGTCAATTATACCTTTTGATGAGAAATTTGAGTAAGGTTAAGTCATCGCTGTTTTTTCTATTTTGGTGACTGGCTCCTTGTTTCCTCAGTATTAAACTTTAAGATATATCTACATACTTCCATGGGTGAATTGTTTGACATGCAAAGCATGCTGTGGATGTTGATGTGATTTGCTTGTTGTATTTTTTTGTTTTAGAAAGTGACTGAGTTTTCTAGAAGTGGTTATTTCAATAACCAAACATGATATTTGAGGAATATCTTAAAGTTGAGCTGTGGGAATAATTAGATTTATTTACTCAATCATTCCAGAAGACATAACCTTGTGTCTTTCCTATTAATGTGAAATGCATTTATTTTAATGCATAGTCATATTTAGTATGATTTTATTATATTATGTGCAGTACACAAGAAACTCAAAATGTGATACATGATAAAATTTGTGTATTTTATAAACTTCTTATTTTTTTATTCTTCATTCTGTTGGTGTCTAAAGTGTGATGCTACTGGCTATGGCAAAAGTGTGGTTTTATGAATATTTTGCCGATCTATCATTGTACTTAGCAATCTATTTTTATACTGATAAATTCTTATAAATGTTGCTATTGAGAGCTTTGTGGTTAAAATTTTATATATTTTCTTTTCTTTCTGCAATTGTGAAATTGTTGGAATAGCTCATTCATTTTTGCAAGAAACATGTCAATTTGCAAGAGAAATTTTCCTCAAAATATAAAAATATTCATCCATTTGGTCATTATGAATTTTAATCCAGAAATGAGTGGTTACTTTTATGTATACAATTTGCCCTAAAGCTGCTTTTCACAATTTTAGCTATTTTAAATTTTTGATATATTCATATGTTTTTTTCATAATATTTATTTTTAACTTATGAGTTGATATGTTCCAATATTAATTTATTCCATCATTGGCTTGTGCAAAAACAATTCATGCTGTTTTGCTGCTAAATGGACAGCTATTATGATTCATATAATTGTCAGGGATTTATTTAGAGGATATGCATACAGTACGAGTAATGCACTGCCAAATTATAGTGTGAAACCTTCATCTTCTCAGGACAACATCACTAAATGTACAATAATCAATCAATTTTCTTAAGGGAAAATGTGTGCAAATTTATGTATTTTCCTTGATACTTATTTTCCAAGTATGGGTGATTATGCTTGTCTCTTATTATGTCATAGTTACTTGCCTAATCAAGTGAGATATGATACTTTTTAAAAGGGAGCATTGAGTTTCTACCGTAATCTGTTTCAATGGTTTGCGATAGAATGGAAATTGTTTTAAAACTCATTTTAAATGTGAATGTTGGTTGATTTGTTCTCTTTTTATATTTTTACCAATGTTAAAAATATGAGTTGAATAAATTTTTAACCATTGCAACTTCAGTGAAGATGTTCTTTCCACCAGCAATCATAAAGGACCTTAAAATGAGGAGGTATGAATGAGCAAAGTAGGTAGCTGTAAAGACAGCAGAGTGAAAGGTAGCTACAATATTTGGTTTTATGAATGCTAATGGTGATGATCACGTAAATGTTCTTTATTTACTTGATGTGAGGCATAGTATCTAACTATTATTTTCTGATTACTTTCCTGAGATTGAAATAAAAACTTGTAAAGAGTAAAGTGGTTTATCATTCGGAGAGAGGATGGAGATGAGCAGCAAACCAATCTTTTGACGATTGCAAGAGACTCCCAAGTGAAGGATACAAGTAACTTCACTATAATGAGACATGAACCTTGGGAAGAGGTTCACTCTCCAGTGTGAGGCTGGGCAGTTAGTGGAGGAGCCAAATGAGACCTGATGCCTTGACATCTATGCATCTATCATGTAAGGATGTAGAAATTTGATAGTTGTACACCAGCAAAAGTAGATTCTTTTACAATGTGCTATGATATATGCAATTTATTTCTATACATTATCCTCAACTCAGTAGACTGATTACTGTGGTTGGTGTTCTCTCAATAGAGGCAGGTCTGAATGGGTATTGATGTTCTTCACTGGCTTTTCTACAATTATGAATATTTTATTTTTCGTGTAATTATTTATTCCACCAAGGTTATAAATGGCCTAGAATAGCTTGAAAAGTCATTAAGATTGGGCCAGGGAAATAAAGAAAACTCATAGAAAATTAAAATTATCTTGGAAATTTTCTTATGAATGTCAAAATGTAATTTTTTCATTGAGCAAGGAGTACCAATTTATAATAATGATAATAATTTAGGCTATTTGTTTGTATGTCAACTTGGGGTTTTTCTTGCCATATCTGAATGAGGCACTACCACTTGGTGTTTAGCAATGAAGTGTGCTCCCATAATAAACTCTCTCTTCCTATACTTAACACTCATGCTGAGGATGGTGAGATATTTGTCTCATCTAAGATTGTGGACAGGTAGTTGATGGCCATCGCTGGGGCCAAGACCAAGCATTTTAAGCCATTCAATTGGAAGCTGATTTTTTCCCAGAATGACAGTGGCAGCTTCCCTTTTTGGGAATATTTATTCCCCAATTGCTTTGAGTTAATGCATTGTGCTCCTGTTCCTGCAATCTCTTAAAAAAACACACCAGGGAACATTTTCTCCAGGAAAAATGAAAGTTTTGGCTTAGTCAAGTTCTGGAATTTGTTAATCTCTTCTCTGTAGCAACTCTGGTTCAACCCAACATCTATCCTATCTTTATTCATCCATTTCATTGAGCCCTTTTCCTTTTTCTCTCTTCCCCAATCACCATTCGAATGCAGCCTCCAGCATCTATTGCCCTTTGTTACCAGCCCAATCCCATTATTTGTCCTCTTTTGGCTTGCTTTCCTTTTCAAATGTGCAGAACTATCCTGAGTGTTTCTTCCTAATTTTTCAACCTCCGGCTGACTTTTATACTCACATCCTCTCTATATTCTCCAGCCTTCATAATTGTGTTCACAATGCACTTATAAGAATTCAATGATTCAGGAATGGTGTGGACTAATCATGATTGTAAATACTTGGATCCCTTTATTCAAACACCCTTGGTAAATGCATATTCCACTGACTGTGCCCACACTAATTTCTTAATGTGTGGGTAACTTTTATGAGGACTCATTGAATACAAAGAAGATTTTCATGTCATTTTTGATTCCATTAGTTTTATTTCCCTTCATTTTTCCTTGGACTGCTCAACATCAATATCTGTTTGTAAAGTGATTCCTCCCATCTCAGTATCATATGCAGTTAATCCTTACTCTGCTCTCCTAATCTTTATGATATCTAATCTTTCTTTTCCTACATCTTTCATCACTATGAAACATACAACAATCACATCCTGGGATTAGTTTCTTATTTGCTGATTCTGATTGAACAGTAAAAAAAATGGGTTGGAGCGAGCCTGAAATAGCTCTTTTGTGTTAGTCAAAATTTAAATGAATTGAGAGAAAAAATGATGCTTCATTAACTTTCACCATGTCAGTGTTAACCAACACCTAAAAGCTCCTATGAACGTTGTGAAATCAATGCTTATTCCTATTAGAATACTAAAGAAGAGTAAGACAAACACTGCAAAGACCATAGGACACTATCTCATATTAGATATTTAAATTTAAATATTTAATTAAATAGAAATATTGAAAATCAAAATGATTAAATATCTCATGTGGCCTAAGTGGTTCTTACGAGTCATAAACATGAAACTAGCAATCAAGTCTAACAAATGCCTGGGTGATGACCCATTGGAATATGATATAGGGATAAATGGGAGATTCTGTGAGAGTGTTGAGGACAATAATAGAAAAAAATCAGTATGACCAAAATTTTCTTGCTTGTTTCATAGATTTGGAGAAATTATTTGAGTGGATTTGACAAAATTGTTGGAAGTGTTGAAGATAATACAGTTAGATTAGACGAACAGATATCTCATTTGGAATCTCTTCAATAACTAACCAGCATAATCAACAGTATTGGTGAAGAAACAGGAGAATTGAGATGGGGAGCAATGTAATGGTGCCTTCTACCTACATTGCTTTTTCACAATTATTAGGCAGAAATTGTAATAGAAACTCAGGAGAAGATTCAGATGAGAAAAAAGGTTGGAGAGAAGCTGATTGAGTAAGTAAGATTTGTGGATGCCTGAGAGCTAACTAGCCAGTCTCCCTAGGGGTTTCTGTCCATGAGTGCATTAGAGGTTTGGTGAGAGGCTAGGGACTAAGGTAAAACATAAAACCAACAAAATTGAGATTTTTTTGAAGAAGTTGAAGCTTAATACAAGAGTGGCAGGCCATAAAATATAGCAGGTGTTACAATTTATACATCTGGGCAGCAGGAGTTTACTTAAATGTTCTGCAGCTCTGATGAACTGGAAAATCCAGGGGTATGGAATACCTTACAGCTTAATTAAATAAGCTGAGAAGAATTTCTGCAACTCTGCTCTGGTATTGCAAGAAGCTCCAGGTCTATTCTCATGACTGCCCTAGCTGAAATAAAGCCTTGCTTGGTAGTGCTTTGGAAGAAATAGATTTGCTGGTCATAAGAATATATGTAGAATATCTGTAGCCAGGAAGAATTTTCAAAAAGAGAGAATGCATGAGAGTACTGAGAGGAGAAATGAAGAAAAGATTGCCGAAGACATATGGAGAGATGTTCTGCATGGGTTGGGAACTTGATTATTTTGAGTAGAAAATGTGCACATACACTGGAGACATTTGAGATGTGGGTTTGGAGAAGAATGGGGAGTGAGGAAGATGAAAGAACAAGAGGAATTTGATGGCAGAAAAGATGCATAGAAAAATGAGAGCAGTGAAGAGGGTTCTAGAAGGGTAAGCGAGGAGGATGGAGGAAGAAGATAGAAATTATTGATGATGTAGGGAGAGACAGGATTTATAGGATTCAAGAGAGACCTGATAATGAGTAAATAATGCTCAGGAAAGTGCAAAGACTGCCCAGAAAAGGGAAGTTAGGGACATGACTGTGCATAAACCTACCACTACATCAAACAGCTGGTAAAATACTCTATGAGGATGATTCATCATCTCAAACACTCAAAAAAACACTTCCCTATTAGTTTTCAAGCATCTTCCCCAATCACCATTCGAATGCAGCCTCCAGCATCTATTGTCCCTTGTTACCAGCCCAATCCCATTATTTGCCCTCTTTTTGCTTGCTTTCCTTTTCAAATGTGCAGAACTAACCTGAGTCTCTCTCTCCTATTAGTCAGATTCTGAGAGATGCCAATAGCTGTAACAATATAGATCTATTTAATACCTCACTATTTACCCTAAAAAATTTGTTATTGAAACTTCCTGAAGAATACCCATGATTTCATTGAGGTTTAAATCAAGTAAACTCGCCTGAATTGTCTAGGTGAACTGTGAGTAATGTCATTTTTAAGTAGCTATATTATTGCATTTGTTGTTTCAGAAGTAATTTTATGTAATTTCTCAATTTTCTCTTAATCATTAATATGTATGTTTATTCTTAATTAATGTGAATTGTAATTGTATTCTTATATAACAAATGTATTTGTATTCTTATATAATAAGTGTATTCTTAATAATAAGTGTATTCTCAATTAATGTAAAATGTAGTTCTTAATTCGTGTAAAGTTTTTCTTTATGTATTGTAAATGGGCTATTTGCCCATTAATAAAACATTATTATTATTATTTTTATATGGTTAATGTAGTAACTTTCCCCTCCGAGTCCTCGGCAAGCATCGGGTTTCATTGCCGTCATAATGGCTGAGGACTGCAGAGGGGTTTGGCAGTTATCGCAGCCACGTCCGAAGGCCATCGGATTGGTGGCTATGCTGCGGTTGGTTCGTGCATACGGAGTAGACGGAGGGACCCAAGTATCACGGCCTTCTGTATGCGAGCTGCAAGTGACTCCACCTGTGCCACGCAGGACGGAATGCACTTGATGCTTCCCAGCAGCGAGCCCTTAACTCCACCAAACACACCTATGATAAGGACTACCAGTTTAACAGTGTCCTGGGTACATCTGCCGAAGCTCAAAAAGCAGGTCTTGATATTTCGCCCGTTTCTCCGCCTCCTTTGCTTCCATATTCGTTCCAGCCGGAGCCGACAACTCCATCATGAACATGGACCATGAGAGGTGGCCTACAAGAACGATATCAGGCTTGGTCGCCTCCAACTGCCTGGTGCTAGAAAATGAGTAATTCCACCAGATGGTGCATTTATGCGACGGAAGATTTCGGATGAAGACTTCTAGTGATGGTTATCATCTTCCTCGTCCCCCTGTCGAGGTTCTGCAACTCGTTGACGTTCCATTTCATGCATCCGTAGGTGTACAGCAGTGTGGGAATCGCGAACATGTTCGCGGCGAGAACTTTGTTCATGCCAGACAGCTCAGGACTCCAGATTTTCCTGAGTCTGTCTGTACCTGGCGGGGAGTCTCTCCTTCACTGCTGCAACCTCCTGCATTCGGCTTTGGAGGACGCCGAGATATTCATAGCTGTCGAGGTGGCGAATGACGCTCCCGTCAATGAGGTGCACGTCTTCGTTGTTCTCCAAAAATCTTCCTCTCGTCAGGTGGATGGATGCACTCTTGTCCAATCCGAACTCCACACCTATAGCCTCACTGTACTCCAGTACGGTGTCCAGGGGCACGCGAAGGTCTTTTGCGTTGGTAGCGTAGAGCTTCAGGTCATCCATATAAAATAAATGTGTGACCTTATGCTTCCTGTCACCTGGCACACTGCACATGTATCCTTTCCCATGTCACAGCCTTAGCGAGAGAGGTAGGAGGGAAATGCAGAACAGCAAGAGGCTCAAGCTATCGCCTTGGAAAATGCCGCGGTGGTATGATACCAACTCTGTCGAGACACACCGCTTGCCTGCGGTCAGGACAACGCGCGTTCTCCAGAGTGGCATCAGGCGTTGGGTGCAGGACGCTACCTCTTGGTGGTCTTTCATTAACTTCAACATGAGCTCATGTGAAGTGGTGTCAAACGCCTTTCTGTAGTCCTCCCAGGCCATTGATAAGTTGCGCTTACGCTGGATGGCATCCTGGCATATGCATCTATCAATGATCAGGTTGTCCTTACATCCCGCGATTCCACGTTTTGAGCCCCTCTGCTCGTACACCTCCTCCCACACCGGCTGGACCTGGTGGAGGATAAGGTCGCGTAAGATGGAAGTGCACATGTGCGGATTTCCACAGAGAAAAAAATCATCCGCCTTGACCGGGATTCGAACCCGGATCCCTCGATTTCCGGCCGAGTGCTTTAGCCAGTTAAGCTACCGAGGCGTCCTATTCCCCTGTGGATTTTTGTGGCCTTTACGGGAAGTGAACGCCTTGTATACAGTGTTGAGGCAGGTTATAGGGCGGTAGTTCTTAGGATTGGACCAGTGTCCCTTCTTAGGTGTTAGAACCGTGCGTCCCTCAGTCAACCACGGTGGAATTTCTACTCTACCCGAGAGAAAGGACGTGAAGATTCTGGCGAGATGTCGGTGGGTGGAAGTGAACTTCTTCCCCCAGAAGTTATTCGCGGCATCCATTCCAGGAGCCGAGAAATTCTTCTTGCCAGAGAAGGCCTTCTTCGCATCACTTTCTGTGACTGAAAGAGGTCCATCCACATCATGTAGGTGATAGTCACAAAACTTTTTAAAGAGGCCTATGGTCGAAGTGTCTCCATTGAATGGCTTCGACGTTTCATAGATATCCTTCCAGAAACGTTCCCCTCTTTGACGGGTGGCGGAGATTCGACGACAGACTGAGGTGGTCGAAAGAGACAGGACGGGTAAAGGAGGAAGGTTGAGTTCTCCCTCACGGCCTTACTCCTCTTCAGGAGCTTTTTCCGGGCCGTTATTGTTATTATTATTATCATCTCCAGGATAAGTGAGACACTGGGCATTCGAAAAATATTCTTAACTGTTTCTACAGATATGACATGGCAATAAAGAGGCCAGATTGAGAGGTCTTTTGCTTTCCACATGACTCTAGTGGCCAGTATGCCTCTGAGATTCTGATAAGACCAAACCGATATAAATTGAGAGAAACACCGAGCCGAACCAACGTGGTTGGAATTGGTTTTCAAACTTTGGGAACTAAAATTCCAACCAGGCGGGGCTCGAACCCCTGACCCCAGGATATGTAGACGAGAGCTTAACTCCGCTGAGGTGAAGTCCCCGCCATCGGAGCTGGTGGCGGCGGGTTTGGAGGAAAGAATTTGTCTTTGTCTGACAAAAAAACGAGACAAAATGATCGAAAACGATTGCTTCACAAGCGGACTGAGGGTTTCAATTTTGTCCATAATACAAGCCCCCTCAAGTAATGATACTTACCTTTCAAGAACGACCCAAATGATTTCAGCATTTATCGACGTCCTCGGTAACTTCTAAGTTGTTAAAGAGAAGCGTCGGGATGAGGTCTCTTGAGGGGGCGGGTTGTAGTCGGATAGTGCCCCAGGCCCGCTCCCTGAAAGCCTTTGAAGGTCCGCCATCCAGACCTAAAAGACCGGTCGGGGCACTCCGGCGGCACATGATACGAAAACCGGAAGGGGATATTTTTGTAATTACATTTTGAAAAATTAAAGCCGCGAGGAGATGCATTGTATCCATGCTTTGTCAGGAATCTATTAGCATCATCCCGCTCATTTGCGCACTTCATTAAAAAGGAACAGAACTATAAGTTCCAAAGTTAATCAGCTCAGGTCAAAGGTGTTCAAATATTATTTTTTCCCAATGGCTCGTGAGCTCAAATTGGAACGTTTTGCTCCGACTTTTGTGGCTCTACTGTGACGTGCGTGGGCTTGAAATTTACATTAATTAACACGAATATACCCGGAAATTTAAACAATTACGCTGCATCTCTTTATCATCAAGGCAAAAAGTCGTTCCAGTTAAAATAAAGGAGATAAGGAGCGACGAAAGAAATAACCCAGGGTCGTAAGCATATGTCCCAAACAAATATATCTTCCGAAAAATAATCGGACAAAATATTTCCAAAAATATTTATCTGCGATTTTCAATATCCTTACTGTTTTTCTTACCTTCCTTCATTTTCAGGTCTCCAAATATTAGTCTTCGTGGATTTGATTTAAAAATTTTAACACACTCCAGGGTACACACCTAAGTTTTATACAATATGACGGGGTTATCAGACTCCTTTTCTTGCAGATTCCTCTACCATTACCTAGCTCGTAATTCCCGTGAATTCGATCACCTCTCGGAAGGATTCTTTGGAGGATAGGCCAGGAGAGAAGCTAATCGGGTCTCCATATTACAAAATTAAGCAATCTAAGTCCTACCCATGGTTTTCATCCAGCACCCCCCATTCCATATTTTATACCGTACCTGCCATCCTTTTACGCCTAAACTGATTTACCTCTGTCCAGGTCTTTCCTTCTCGTTCCAGTCCAATTTTCATTAATTTCTAATCTCACATCCGGTGGATTGCAGAACTTTTTTCGACATCAACCTTTCCATTTTAAAAAGCTAACCCTACATATAGGTTTTTCCACAGCGTGAAAAAGACTGCGGAATATGAAGGAATACTGGTTTTTCGGATACTACGCAGCGTTCGCAGGTGTTCCACTGCTTTTCAGGATTGGTCCGCACCAACGCTTTGACACCGAAGACTGCCCTCGTCTTCAGGATATGAAACGTTGGAGGTGATCAACCCACTGGCCCAGCGGAAATATTGGGAGTGCTTCCTACAGCCCTCAGGTTTTTGTCAATGGGATTCTCCCTTTCGCCAATGTAAATACAAGAAAGTGGTACTTGTTGAAGAACCCCCTTCAAACAGACTTGGTTCAGAGGGAGTCAACCTAGACAACTTGAACGCGAAAGCCAAACATTTAGACCTTTCACCACGATATCATCAATCAAAAGAAACGTTCATACGCATTCATATAAGGCTGAATAGGTAACATCACTTGACTATTATTTGTTTGTTTTTATTATGAATTTTACCAGTATTCCCCAGCAAAGATGTCCCACAAAAGAGCAGAGGGATTATTTACAGGGCAGGTCCCTATCCTAATATATACTTCGGAAACATGGAAAATGAAGAGAAAGGCTGTAATTAGAGAGAGTAAGATGTGTGGTGAAATTCCACAGATGCAGAGCAAGGAAAACCAGAATGGACAGGATAAAGAAATGAAAGAATCAGGGATATTGTACAGGAGGAACCGCTTCAGGAAAGGATAGAGATATCTAGGCTGAAATGATTTGGACATATAAAGAGGATGGAAACTGACAGAATGCCGAGAAAGGTACATGAAATGGAAACTCAAGGGGAACGGCCATGAGGAATATCATGGGATAGATGATCGAAAGGCGTGGAAGAGAGCTAAGAGAAAGAATGACTGGGAAACAGTGAGTGAAGAGAAATGGTGGGAGGATAGAAAAAAAGGGGGAAAGGCTGGTATACGAAATAGACCCGGCTAGTGACTGGAAACTTTAATAGATGATGGTGACCAGTTTTCCCCACCTCTCAATGAATTCCGCCGAAGGCATTGGGAGTCTTTTTCTGAGGACCCTTGGATCTCCATAAAATGTCATTTCCTGAAGCTCAAAAAGTCTCTTCATAATGGTGGATCATAACTTGTTCTGATGAATACATTTGGTGTATTTTCCTGTCAACATTCTCCTTTTCCCCCAAAGAAAACAACTAAAGGTGAGGGATATTAACAAATTTTTATTAACATAAATTAATACATCATTTCTTTCAAAATGTCCTGAGACAAACAAATATAAACATTTCGTCTTCAGTTAAGACCTCATGAATGGGCCGCACAGATTTTCAGCACGCCCACTCCTAAGTTTACCAAATGCTTACAATAGTTAACATTCTCTACTTATATTTGCTTGAAAACACTGGGAAAAGTCTATTAGCAAACTAGGAGAAGAAACGTTTGGATGAGTTCACAGGCACCTTTAGGGAAGGACAAATTATTGCCATTTTCTGCGTCACAAATGATTCGATCCTGCCCATTACTAGTGACATGTGCGCAAATATTTTTACCCAAGCCCTGAGCCTCACTTTGGTCCCTTAAGCAGGCATTACATGGATCATTATATTGTTTTTTCAATACTAAGTTTTCATCATCAAAGTCATGGGGCCTTTTAATGATAAAATAAATATGATGCAAGCAGATTTTTAATCGCCTTTAAACAGTTCATTTATTTTCAATTTAACAGATGATTTTTTTCTCTAAGCATCAAAAACTTTCCTGATAAAATAGTGTTTCCATAATCACTCGCAATTAAAGAGTAGTACACTCTGGTTTAACATGTAGGTTATGTCTCATTTTGGAAATGAACGATCGCAGAACTTCACGGTCATCATGAGAAGCTAGTGATTGGTTCAGTCCTCGACCTGGCGAGAATTAAGAAGACCACATTAAGGCTGATTATAGGCTCATGGATTATACACATGGGTAGGATGTGTGTACCAACAAGATGGAGTAAGTGTAAAATAATTTGGAACAGGAAGCATAAGACACGAAAAAGCCAGGTAAAAATGGGGTACTACGGCGTACACGAGGTGGCACAAAAGTGAAACTATGTACTCTCGCGTACGGCGGCGAATATACCGTAAACACGATTCCCCACATTTAAGCGTCTCTGCCGAGCCCGCGTCTGTATGCAAGGCATGGATCATCCACACGAATTATCATGAAAACTGTTTGACTTTTTTTCTTTTTAAAAGAGACCGAGCGAACTTCACGTACGATCGACGACCTTGAAATAGAAAATAAAAATCGACATTTAAGTGTATTCATAAACACTTTCTCTCCGGTTTTTCCACAAGTCTTTATTTTAAAAAATCTTATTGTCCGACTGGAAAAAATTGAAACTCCCTCCGGAGGACTGGAAGCATACACACTTCACCGAAACGTTCCAACGCCCGGGAAATTAAAAAAACCGCGGGAGACCTTTCACTTTTTCTTTTTCTTGGGCCCTCCGGCGGCGACCCGGTACGTCACCCCGGGCCTCTGCTCCCTCGGGATGTCCGACCCCTTGGATGAGGAGCTTCCGCTCCCGGGGACGGCCGGGGTGACGTGCAGCTTGGGCACCGGGGGGGCTCCGCTCCCGCTGCCGCCCCGCAGCAGGAACTTGGCCGCGGTGGCGGCGGGGGTCGCGGGCAGGACGGGCGAGCTGGCGCAGAGGGCGGCGCTCGTCAACTGCTGCGTGACGACGGACGAGTTGGGCGTGGGTTCGGAGATAGCCACGGAGGCGGTGGAGGAGCGGAAGGCGCGGCGCAGCTTGGAGCGGAGCCACGAGGAGCCGCTCCCCGCGCCTCCCGCTCCCCCCGCCGACTGCCTTTGCCCCAGCTCCTGGTGCGGCCGGATGAAGGCCGCGTCGCCCAGGGCCGGCTCGCTGCCCCATCGCCCGTTGGCGCCGCTCCTCTCGAGCAGCCGGTTCTTTGACAGTTTCTCGATGGCCTCGGCGCACACGTATCGGCCGCAGAAGCGGGCCCACTGCTCAGCACGGAAGCCCCTGCCGCTGTCCCTCAAGGTGGGCGATGCCCCTGGGGGAGAGAGCGAGAAAGGTGAGTCATTAAGCCGTGATTGTGGATTTAACACTCTTACTTAGAGCAACCAGATGATATGTAACCAGCTCCAACTTCCCACATGAAAGGAGTCGAGGGCTGTCTCATGCACTCTAACATATAAAAAATCTTGGAAGCTTATTGTAATATCTTATTTTATTGATCGTAAATAGGTCAAAGGCTAACCACGGCACAAATACAATTCATTAAAAGCAAGCCGCATGGAGGTAACTCAAAAAGATTTTGAATCAATGCTGTTCTTTTTTAACTTTACGGCTGTTTGAGTAAAATAAAGTTGTAAATAGCTAGGTACCTAAAAAGATCATTGAATTATGTTATTTTCTGAATTATTAGGAGCGCTTGAGTAGCACCCCTTTCTCATAATTCCGACGAAGAGGGAAAATTCGGTTGACATTCTACTAGCAACGGCTGGCAAATGAAGTCTAGCATAGCGGTACGAGTCGCGAACAAGGCAAAACTATTGAGGTTTGCGTTGTGGATAGCGGTAGCGACGAACGCGCGGGTAAGATCCCTGATCGCGCACTCGGGACCGGTTCCAGTATCGATAGTGTTAACAATGTCACGCGGACTTCACACCGGAAATCATTACGTGAAATTTCCCCAATTACTGTTGTCAGTAAAGTTCGCTCCAAAGAGCAAATCGAAGTCCTTGTGCAAATTCCTCGTGAGATACCTCATGCTCGATGACTGGTATCCAATCGATGTGTAGATATTTACGAAAGTTTGGTATAGTGGTTAGTAAGATACTTTAACCGACGCAAATACGAACGTACGCCTTCGACACGTGTTTTGGTACCAATATTAATACACGATGCTGAAGCAGACGGTCCCCAAAACTAAACACCTTTCAACCATATTCTCGAACTCACTCACAATAAGAATTATTCAAGTCGGTTAGTTAGTTAATTAGTCAAGTATTCAATTAACGAAATCAAACATCATATCTCACTCTTTCGATGAAAATCTCAAATGGGGTTAATTTACAGGGAAACCGATGCGTTTTTTGCTACGATAACTTTCAAAATGTGATATGAACAGTAGGCGAATATTGTGTCCATACCAGCCGATGGATTGCATAGCCAAAGAAATCGTCTAAGAAGGCAACAAGCGGTTACAATTCTTACACTACGGTCGGAAGCAATACTTGTTCATTTCCCCAGCTAAACCTTAACATATGATTCATACGAATGCACCTTGACACAAACTTTGCATACTTCCTATGTTCTCGAGGCTGAATTGCCGACCAATTTTCTTCCTAGACCTTATTTTCATCGCTCTGCCTTTTATTGCCCTCACCTTGATATCTTTTTTGTCCCATCCGTTTTTGGAGTGAGATTGCGGACGACCCAACATCGGAGTGCGTGCATTAAAATTATCTGCACAGTCATCGAGTATAATAATGAGTTATAATAACGACATTCTTGCAATGCATTATGTGTACTTTATTACCCTACAATAGCGATTATAAAAATAATGAGGAATTAGGCCAAGAAAGTTAGATATCATGCATTAGGTTCATGACATTGAATTCATCATTAGAGCTAATGACAAGAGGCTCACAGCATGAAGATGTAAAAATAAATCAGTGAGATAGAATTCAAAGTAGCGCTAAGAGGGAGAAAGACGGTAAAATGAGATTTAACAAGCAGCAGTAAATAGAGTATCTTTGAATATGGTGATCATGGAAGCATTAGTCATTGACCCATCATTTAAATGAAGCACAAAATCTAAAATATTACTTAAACACCTAAACTACGAAGTTCGATGACGAATGCTGACACAATATTCTGCATAAGAAATACGAAGGTCTACTTCAATAAGTCGTAACTAAAAGCAAACCATTGACAAGCATCCAAGTCTATGCGAGCGTAATTTTAGTCAGGCGCGAAGAAGGTACTATTCCAATGAATTTAAAATCTAAAGTTACACGCATGTATGCTACTTCCTTGAGTATATGGGTCTAGCACTAACCCTGTAAGTAATCGTAGCCACGAAGAGCATGATATTTCAGGATAATCTAGTTTTTTGGTGATAGGGGATTCCCATGTGCTTCTGCCGACCCTCCACATAGCAGAAATTTCCGCAGTGACTCGTGTCACGGGATCGCATTTAGGTGTCAAAACATCGTCATTATCCGGGGTCACACTGAACGCGGAAGGAATTAATACGTAGTCACGTTCATTTCATTATTCAAGAGACAGTCACCTGCCGCTATACGGCGCGCGGCCGAAATTAAAAAAAACGCTGCCAAACGCCTCTGAACGGAAACCGAACCGAGGCCAATTTGCATTCTTGATGTGCATCGCTTAACTGGGGTCAAATAGTCAATCGTTCGGTTCTGCAATGAATAGGAGGTAAATAGGAAATACAGAAAGTCACAACAACCTTGTAATTTCAGGAGCTACACACTGGAAAGAAATGGACTCATTTAATTTTACCCGATGTAATTATTTATGAGTAATATTTATCTTTTTCTTTGTTATCCCTGCCATATTTTGATGATTTATGCGGCCATTTGGTTTATTCCATGAAAGAAAATTGAGTCTGTAACAAAAGATATATCCGGTATGCATAACAATGACATCACTTATTAAAATAATGTAGCTTCATCGAGGAGAGAGTAACTGGTTTTTGATTTCTGACCTGCTCTTCGATAAAACCATATATTGTACCTTTATCTACGAGACAGGGAATGGAGAAAATTTACACACATATGCGCTACTTTCATGAGTATATGGTTCCAGCACTAAACACATAATTTAGTGTTGCCATGAAGAACATGATACTAACAAGAACGGAATTTTTTTGTTAATATTACCTACATGTAACTAATTATTATACATAAACGTAACGAAGAGCATGCTCATCTTTACCTTAGCTATTCATACTGTATTATGATCGTCACGGAAATCCATTATATCTCAAGGAGCAGTTTATTGCCCCTGGCGTGATAAAAAGTATATGCTCTCAATATTTTCCAATACTTACCCAAAAGTATCGATTTTATGATTTTTTTAAACCATCAATCATACTTTACACGCCCTCTCGGGAGCAATAGGAGAATGGCTTTTTCAGCTCTGCCGACGCAACGCAAAGCAATTATTTCCTGATCGATACTGCGAAAACTTTATCATATCCAACGAAATGCTCGTTCTCATTGGCTTGTTAATATGGGGCTTTTAGAAACTAATTTATTTTGAGCTTCAATGACCTCCGATAACGCAATCAAAGGTCACTTACGCCATTCCGCTTTTCCAGCGCAAATCTACGCGAGCCGGAGTGTCGCTCAGGAGGAAAAGAGCTGGGGATGACATTTCACAGGCAACTGCAGAAAAATACGTGTAATTATGCGCAACGGGCAGGCCCAAACAAATGAAAACCGAAAATTTCTGAATAAAAAATTCATGAAAAACGAGTAAGATACTCCATATTTGGGGTGTTATTCTGTAAAGCTTTCGTATTTCCGAGTCTTAGCAGTGACGAAATTTTGAAATCTCAGACGCGAAAATTTCAAATAGCACCATTCAAAAGTTGAGAAATATCGGGTGCTGTCACGACTCGTCTACGGGTTTTCCGAGTTTCAACCGAGCCCAGTCCTCACTGAATAAGACCCAAGGGCTTTTTAACTAGAGCCCTACCGTATATTTACCAATGCCTCATAGCACACAGCGTCTAAATTTTCCCATACCGATATCATACCATGTCAGTCACCTAAATCACGTGCGACGCGAGGTGTATAAGCACCAGTTCTCAGCATCTTCCCGAGGGAAATTCAATGGGTTATCTCTTGAACGTTTAAGAAAAATACGTACGAGTCTTGATGACAATCCCACCTTCGAACAAAAATAAATGCCTATGATAGAAAAGGTAAAATAAAACACGTCTAACGGAGTCTCAGCCTGCTTCTTCTATTATTGCGAGGCCTTATTTCAGGAATACATCGTCATTAATAGGCTGAAAAGACCCACACTACTATTCTAAACGCCGTTATAGAAGTATATTCCTTCCACACAAAAGCAACTGCCATTCTTGCTCTTCGAACTACTAAATAGTATGAAATGTTCTGGCGTAATAATTATCCAAATTGAGTGGTTCTAAGCCGAATCTTCTCTTCGGTCCAAATGTCATCCGATGGCTTCCATCCGCTTTATTTTATTCTACGCGTTGCATCTACATTGCGTCATACGCATCCTTGATGCCAACACACGGGCGCGTAACGGGCTCCTTGAAATTCGATTCAAAACCTCGATTAGGTTTTTGGCACTATCACAGATCTGATGTGAAGGCTGAAATCATCATTGTGCACATCCGCCTACGAATGTATTCAGCGTAAAAACCTTCAACTTCCCAGATCACCCTGGACATGATCGCGGTTCAGCAGGGCGCCTTGGCCGGTCGAGAAGCAAGGGCGTAGAATACATATGTGTGGGGTATAACATGCCGAAGTAAAACAATCGAAAATGTTATTCCCCAGGCTGTAAATACAGACAAAAAATCTCAGGTTGATTCTTCAGCGCCCCGTTTTGGATATGACAACATTGTAACAGTGAAAAATAAGCCTTCAATCTTATCAAAATGCCCCTCAGAAAGTGCTTCACGCTTTTGAAAAGTATCTTCAGTTTTCATTACGTATTTCCCGGACAAACATCAGCTCTAGAAGGAAATATCCTAAGTTTCGTTCGGCGATAACTTATAAGGATATTTTAACGGGAAACTGCCACTTTTATCATATTAGCGCGATAAAACGAGCTTGACCTACTATGTAAATCTACTTTGTACTCGACAACCAACCATTTTGGGTTGCCCACTTAGAGCAGAATACTTCGTTGACATGTTCTCCGATTACTCTGCGCTAACTGCTACAGAATCAAAATTCTTTGACAGCAAAGAGAATCAGAGCATTCGCCGAGAGAACTAAATGTTCTACTACTCTCGGAGACATGGGACTAATTTTTAGGATCAGACATCGTAAAAACTTTTTAACCACAGTAATAAAAATGTGTACAGAAGAGCTGAAATTGTTCTTCAATTCCTGAGCAACAGCGTGATAAGTTCAATTACGTTTCACGCGTGATAAAAATTACTGTCTGTGGCGTTTCGGCTGAAAATGTACCTAAAACATTTCCGTGGGTAAACGTCATAAAATTTTATCTCTACGCGACAGTGGGTCGCACATATCAAGTATATCTGCCAAGTTGAAATAAACGAGTGCCTTTTCACCGTCAGAATACCATTACCATCATGCACTCCCTATCAAAATGCATTAATGCAGCGAATTAAAACTGAATTAGCAAGCAAATCGGCTAGTAAAGTCTATCTTTGAAATCAATATCTGGAATCAAAGTTATGCTCACATTGAGCCAAAGGAAGAGGAGGGAAAAAATTCGGTACGAGTGGCTATCGGCATTATGAATGTCACATGAATCATTAATGGCACCGTGTGTGCTCTTGACCCACATTCCCTCGAACGACAGCGAGATATTTTCTATTAATCGCGAATATTTTGCCCTTGAGTTACCTATGGACATGCGTGCTTCACACGACCCGACTAACCTGATTATTTCCCACATTTTTCTCCTGCCTTAAACCGACGCGGGGAGATTATGATAAAAGTCGGACGGGTTATCTAAACGACAAAAACCTACCCGTCCGGGGAAAAGAAATTTTCGATCGCCAAGTCTTAAGGGAATCCCCCGGTGCCTTGCCCTGCCTGCCCCCTTGCTTCCTTTTATATGATTGCCGAGAGCACTCCACTCTATGAAAATTGAATCACCGACACAAGCCACGCGCCGGAGCGGTGAATTTTTCCCGCGGGATCGCTGCCTCGGGCATCCGTACACCCTAAAACGGTCGTTTAAATTGAATTTGAAGCCTTACTTACTTTTGGAAAGGGGCAACATTCAAGTCACGGTTTTCCTGCAACGAAATTCGCACTGCGTCATTCTCTCCTAGAGAGAGAGAGAGACACCGAGCGGATCTAAACCCCGTCTCCCTCCTCCTCCCCCCCACGTTTGTCCCACCCCTCCCGCCCACCGCCGCGGGCGGAGACCATGCTCGTCTTGTTCTCCCCTCCCTATGGGGTCCTCCCCACTGCGCGACGGTAAGCGGAGACTTACGGATGCAATACAGATCGGTCCAGGTTCGCGGGAAGGAAATGAAATGATTCTTTGATTGATTCCAACTTACGATCTCCCAAAAGCCCAATTTTCTCGGAAGACTTTAATTGCATATTCTCGCCAATAAGTTTTTATTCGGAAATTTTGCAGGGCGCTCTAAATATTTCATGGCCAGACGAGTGGAAAAGAATTTTGCTGTGAAATTACTTTGCACCACTCATTAAAATTGTCTTTTCCGGAAGCGAGAAAAAATTCTGATAGTCGCCAGTGCAGACTGACTGCAGATTGTGCAGACTGCTCAGACAATAAACCACCTCATTCAAGTCTGATCAACTTGTTTATCATTTTCCACTTCAATGAAGAAATATTACACCCGAAACTTGTTAAACTGAATGGGAGCGGAAAATATTTCGAGTCAACGAAATTTAAGAAAAAGCGACAAAGTTTACTATTTGATCTGTAAGTGCCCACAGTTTATCTCCTCTTTACTTTGGAACTACACGCAAAGCATTCGCTATTCTAGCACAATACCTTTCTCGGACCAACAATATATGAACTGATTCCCATAAATTCAATATTTCCACTTCAAATAGTTATTTTGCGATCAAACTTCATCCTACTCAACGTTATTTGGTTGACCGGATGAATAAAACTGATAATAATGCAACTGGTTTTCAGTTTTCAAAAAGTGAGTCCTCTTCGGAACACTAAAAATGCGATTGGGGAAACAAATAATAGATCATGAATAGGCAATTTTTCTTGTTTTAGGCGTCACCGAGGGCTTTTGGTGGCCCATGAGAAGACAACAAAATCCGAATAATGTCCCCAAGGAGCAGTCACGCACAATGGATTCACGGACTAGAATTTTAAGGAGTCTCGCGAGTGAAACCTGGAATACGAATTCCTCGCAAACACCAAGAGGGAGTGAGCTGAGAGAGTTCTACTGTACGAAAGCTGAGAGTGTTAAGTTTTTCGGCAAACTCTCTCTGAGACGTGGAATTTGGAATAGCGACGATTTGAAAACGATATGTCGAGTCCTTAGCAGGAACTTTTTGGCCGTACTGCTCTAAAATAATCACTGAAACAATAAAGGCCATCGGTCTCCATCATTATCACGATTCTGATACAGTAAAGTGAGAGTAAAAGAGCTGGGAAATTTGGGAGAGAATTCCGAACGCGAGGTCGTAATTTGTACAAGCATGTCCTGACTGATATTTCATCACCACGCCCTGGGGACCCAGGTCCTGATAATAGAGAGAAAATTACTCCAATAGCATTCTAGATGAAAACAAAAGCCAAATTAAAATCGGATATAAGGAAAATGATCCAAATTTAAACAATTAAAGTCCTTCATCGCCCGATGTAGGATTCTGCTCTACTAGGCTCGGTTAAATAATATATCCGTGTATAAATAATATATGAAAACCGAAGATAAATACTTCTATAATAGATGAAGCTCACGGCAACTAGCAGAGAGTTCCTAAAAACTAATGTACCCTAACTCGAAGTTAATATTATTTAGACCATGTCATCTTAATATTAACGTCAAAAAGACATCGCAAAAACCAGGTCTCAGTACACAGTCGTCTTTTCTTGAACATTATATGTTAGAATTATTAAAAATACTAGTTGCAAGTTGACCATATGATCAGGTGGTAACATACATCAATACATTGAATAGTAGTGCAATTACACATATCCATGTTAAAATTAAGCAAAGACAAACAGCCCAACAGTTATCCCTCATTCCAGTCTTTTCTCGAAGGACCTTAAAATTTTGAATAATGGACCGTAAACATATACGGACAGTCCATTCCATACAAGTTCAAAAACTCACATGAGATACTTTTGGTCTGCATGTATAATGGGTATAATGATTCAATCAATTCTAGATTAATATACTGATGGTCATTCCCAATCTCCACCTGTCTTTTTAACTGATTACAAGCTCTCAAGGGAGAATATTAATGCTTACACTATACATACACGAGTACTCTCTCACACGCCTTGCTGTTTGGCCGAGAAACCTGTTTCTCTTTTCATTTATTTCCTTCGCTACGTCCTATCCTTAGTAAAGTGAAGTAACAAGTGCATATTGGTTACAGGGAATTTCATACGCCGAAAGATACCTCCAGCAATCTAATTCACTCATTTATACTAGAATCATCGATTCGGTACGCTTGCTTCGTTTCTCCCACACCAAATAAGAATAAGAATACTTTATTACTCACAGTTATAGTACAATATTGTGAGCAAATATCTATGAGCATTAGGCAGCCTCAAAGGTCACAGACCTGTATGGAGACTGCCTTCCATAAATGGTATTTATTACTGGCATTAAATAAAACTTATATTAGCATATACATTAAACATAAGCATATTTAATAATAACAAGACGATTTCATTTGAGTCCAATTCTGAACAAGGGAAGCAGAGAATAATAATTATTCAACTTGCGACAGCAATAAAACGCTAATTACTTCAAAATACAACACAGAGTACATTTACTTGTATTACAGCTCTAGTACAAAACATCAATATTACTTTGCGCCAATATCCATTCCTTTGTTAATTTAAAAAATTTCTTTGTTTTCCAACTTTTAATGAATTCAGGTAGGGCGTCCGCAGCAGGCAAAAGGGATGTGCCACGAATCCGTCCTGGGCAAAGGTTAGGCGAGTGCCAAGAGTTTTTTTTTTCGGAATAGGATAATCGAGAATCGGAGACTTATTATGATGAAAGAATGATGGGCATCAAATGGGCAAAGAGAATCGCTAATTGAGAAACCTTGTGAAGGTTAGGGGAATAAAGATGTAATATATTAACACTGTTTGAGCCGTCTTTTGAGCGTTACACCTCCGAGTGGCAAAGAGGCGCGGAGTAATAAATAGTAAGGAAGTTACTGCAGGTAATGGCCCAGATGGAATATGAATGGTAAAGAATGAGAAATGTGAGTTGTCAGAGTGGTGAAACGATGAGAAGGCTGGCGGAGAAGGATGAAGCAACCCGCGGATTGACGAAAGCGGACAACAGAGGATCTGTATTGCCGCAATTCAGTTACAGCATCAATCATCTACATCATTAGTCATTTCAGCAATAATTCAGCGTTGCACCACGGAGTAGTCTCAAAACATATTGATCACATAGCCTTCATTGGTTTACTGGTTTCATCAATAGTAAATATATTTTTAGGTACAGTAATACATTGGGTGAAGAGCTCGGAATAAGGGCCACGGGTTCAAGACTAGGTAAGGCCTTGCTTAAAATCTTACTTCAAATAACTAAGTGGTTAAACTAAGATACCAAAATCTTGTGTGAAAGTGGGAATGGGGATGAAATGCACGTGGATGCCCTTCACTAACTTTTAAGCTAGGCGCGAGGGACAACTTTCCGATTGATCAATGAGTGAATCATTAATTGATATGGCACCATCCATTAATCCTGTTCATTTTTGTTTGTGAAAGGCATGCAATATATATCTTCGAGTGATCACGGAACCTTAATCTTCATAAATGAACCTCTCAAATAGACGGTGACTATTTGTAGATCGGATTGCAATGGCGACGGAAGTGTCATGGCTTCCAAATTCCGAGAGGCCTAGATATATTCGAGGGTCTAGATGGACCACTTTGACTATAGAACATGGCTGAGTCGATTCCGACTCATGATTCTTCATTCCACCAATTCGTAGAGGAATCGAAGAATTTTAACCTTCAAAGTCAATTCTGAAACAAATAAAAGCCAATGAAACGAGAATATTTTCTATTCTAATCTACATGATTTTAAATTTCCCGAGTATCACAACACGATTTTGCGATTGCATACACGGGAGGAATTATCTGAAAAGTAAACGGCTAATTGTTTTTATTTTCTTTGAAGCGTAAAAACGTGACCAAAGAAGACCTCGCATAGTTTTCTTGTGATATTCGGGTGGAATCAGCTTCACTGGTGTAAACTGACTTATTTTGCATACTGCAATGTATTGTCATTCATGGAAATACTTTGCTAATGATGTTGCCAATGAAAGTTATGCGACGTGTAATAATAGCAGCAAATTCATTTCACGAGGGCTAAAGAATTAATCGATGGCTAATCTCAAGACCTTAAAATTTCAAAGCAAACCCCAAATTTTATTTGAATCTCTCCTGTGGCTGAATTCAAGACGTG
This sequence comes from Ceriagrion tenellum, assembly GCA_963169105.1. NCBI lineage: Eukaryota > Metazoa > Arthropoda > Insecta > Odonata > Coenagrionidae > Ceriagrion > Ceriagrion tenellum. The sequence continues at coordinate 78,880,600 of OY720632.1, forward strand.
TACTCTACAAAATTTGTATTCCCAGTAACATTTCAGAATTGGTTACCAAGAATCGATAGTAAAAGAATCAGGATTAGTATTAGAATCGAGAATAAACAGGAATCAGCTCATCCTTTCTAAGGAGACAGATATTAGGGAATACAATAAGTCCCCGGTATGCGTCGTTTCGATTTACGTCTGATTCGATATTACGTCCATGCTGACAAGGGCCGTCGGAAAATTTATCCCTGTTTAATGCTAATAAAATAGACCGCATGTGCACATGCTTGAGTTTTTTTTGTAACTAAAACATGTATCCTATCTGAAATAGCTATTTTTTCCTGAATAAAGGAAAAAACTAATTTGGAAATGAACTCCTAGATTTATCGCGGGATTAAAGTGGTCATGAATATCTGAATCCGTATCACGTTGTTTCTACTTACATCGCTTTTCTTCGACACGCATCTCCGACGTAAATCGAGAACTTACTGTATTCTCATGCATGGAAATACTTCCCTAATGATTTTGCCAATGAAAGTTATGCGAAGTCTAATAACAGCAGCAAATTCATTTCACGTGGGAGAAAGAATAATTAGACGATTAGTCTCAAGACCTTAAAATTTCAAAGCAAACCCAAAATTCTATTTTAATCTCTCCTGTGGCTGAATCCAAGACGTTTACTCTACAAAATTTGTCTTCCCAGTAACAATTCAGGATCGGTTATAAAGAATTGATAGTAAAGGAATTAGGATCAGTATTAGAACCGAGAACAAACTGGAATCAGCTCATCCTTTCTAAAAATTAGGGAATAATTAGGAAAAACGATTGAAAAGCGCAAGTAGCCGAGTACTAGGGATCCTAGATCCCAGAAACTCAAACGGATGGAAATGACCCTTGTCATCGACGCACCAAATAACCCAATTCTACGACTACTCAAACGGACCACAGGATCACAGATAAATTATTTCAGTCAAATTTCAATCAGTTCAAGCATCAATCATCACATCCGTTACTTCCGTGAAACTCAACCTCATTAATTAGTCACTAGAATGAAAAATCAGTTATAAAAAACATTTTTCGCCAATAATATTTCAATGTTTACATTATGCTTTTTATATCTACTGAAAATAGCAATATAAGTCGAATTTGGTATCTATTATGATTGGGAAAAATCTCGCTGAGACCACCTCAATTTTCCCGCAAATAATCTTTGAGTGCGGTGGCTTAGGGCAGAGTTTGCTGTTATAATTGGTTTTTAACTTGGTTTTTTTATTCAGGTTATTTAAAGCCTTAGTTTGCGCCTCACCACTTTGAGTATTTAGAATGTTTAGACTGAGCGGAGTAATTCCATTTTTTGAAAGTATAAAAATCCTCTTGACAAAATATAAATGAATTTAGTCTTCACAGAAAGCCTTACGTAATCGAGAAAGCCCAATACTTTCGAATCGAAAAAGATTTTCAGAAAACGTGTACAGTGAATTGAGGTGATTCAGAAAGTTATGAAAATAAACAAAACATTCAGTGAAAGCTTCAAGGAGAGCAAGCAAAAGGTCGGGTTCCACGCGTAAACAGAACCTTCCCATTTTAATAGTTTTAAGCCTGAAAATTTTTAGTTCATTCCACACAAATTTTATCCTCCACAAATCCTCATTGCCATCCTCAAGAAATATGAGGCAGAAATCGATGGTATAATACGTATTTAGCCTCATTATCCTCAAAGTTACGAACACTCTAAAGTTTCGCAATTCATCCATGTAGTAAATGTGATTTCTCAGATGGAGCGAGCGCTTTGACGAAACTGACAAGGGAAACTCTCCCAAACAAGGACCGAATAACTAAAAAATTTTAAATCCAATAAATTAAGACACCCATTAGCCATTCTGGCGCAGTAAACCACCGCAACGTAGCGAAACCCCCAGGCTACGGCGCAACTGCAGGCTGGAGATGCCTCGCAGTAATCCGATTCCTTTGATCTCGATGCGCTCTCAAGGACTCGCTCGCTTGCCAACGAGGTGCAATGGCATGGCGAGTTGATACGTAATTTAGAACCGCCAGCAAATCCTCTTTCTTCCTCCTCGCGCGCCAGCGCCTCCCCGATAAAAATCCCATCGACACTTTTTCGTTGTGAGGGGAAAGAGGTTACGAGAGCCCCAGAATGTTCATGAATCATTTTAATTCCTCAGCTTCAACGACCGTAGGCACTGCAACAAAGGAATTACCTGAACAAAAGTGCGGGGAAAGAGACGTAAAACTGCTGTTTTAACCCTGGCTTTTCATGTATTTTTCACTGAAAAGCAGTTCTTTGTGACAATTCAAATTTTTATAGATTAGCAAATAAGGTAAAAAGTACTAACATGAATATCTAGCACCATACGGGTAGGTATGTACGGTGAAGGATTTTACACTCTCCAAGCTAAAAGTTTGAAAACAGTGGACACGGGTTTCGCTCCAGGTTAGATTGTTATGAGCCAACGATAAAACAGCTAACACACCGTTTAACCCTGATTACGATGATTGAGCCGGCTATCGAAATGTCGGTATCTAAAATATAACCCCCAGCGAAATCCGAGACTATGCTACTCTAAGAGAATGTAAAATGTTAAAATTGGTAAATCGATTCGTAGCAACAAGTATAAGCTAGGCTACAAGTATACTACCTAAATTAGGTTTAAACCTTAATGGGACCATTTATGTTTCTTGGGTGGAGAAATGGCGAAATGTATATGTGAAACATCAAGAGAGGGGCAAAGTAATTCCACTCCCTAACAGCAAATTTTACAAGAAATTTCTCACAGAGAGGAATTTTATATAAAAAACCGGAGAGTTTATCTGTTTAATAAAAGAAATTTTTAAAACAAAGACACACGATCCCGCAGGTCGTATCAAAATTAATTTGGAATGGCGACAAACTGAATCCTTCCCAGAATAAGGTCGCAACATCACCTATCAGAAGGATCACGGTCTGTGAGCACTTAAAATTATTTGATTTTCTAAACCACTAACTGATTGAAAATTACATAAAATATGTAAGCCGCTTTAGCTGGATATTTCGGAGGCTCAAATTCATTCGTGCAACTAGGTAAGGTCAATATTTAACACATGAAAAGATTAAAAACATGGTGGACTAAATTGTGTAATAATGTAAATTAATCATTGGCACAAAAACTATCAAACTAAATTTTCAAATAATGATCAATCTGGCTCTTAATATAAAAAATATTTCCACCATCTTCACCCCATTGACTGAGGAAGTAAGTGCAAGTCAAATTTTTTGCTCTTAAACAGAAAATGATTAAGAATTAGAATGAAATTCATCATTCATAAGATCCCTAAAAATTACTTCCGATCGAAAACCTTTAGGGCATCGGAAGGAAAGGCAACATCTGCTGTGATTGTTTTGGAAGAGACCCTTCGTCATAAGAACACTTTCCCCGCTCCCAAATCAATTCTCACCAGAATCGGATTTCTTCTCACGTAGGAGCTAAGTGGATTCAAATCATGAACAAAACGTTTCGAGGCTACAAATGAAAAGGCTGACAGGAGAAATAACGAAATGATATTGAAGGAACTCACGTAACGTCACAGGAAACAATGGCGGTCATCTCACGACGAAATAACGGATAAAAGAAGGGGAGAATACTCACAGGTTTAAAATTACCTGATACATAAGCTGATTATGAAGCTTTCCTCTATTGATTATCTGCAATAAATGAATGAACTTCTTTAATGCAGTGAGATATCAGTATACATGAATTTTATTACGTATTTAAGTCCAAGCTATATAGTCTGGTTAGCGTTAACCGCATGATGACGAGGCCTTTTTGCTAACAACATGTGAAACAAGGTTCGGGTTTTGTATATTACTTCAGACTGTCGATTTGATGACCAGAGCGTGGTCGATTAGGGAATGTAATAACTTCAGTTTTAAAATCGAGAAAATGTAAAATAAGATGATGAAAGTGGGCCTTAGCATCACAAAGCGAATCATTTTTACATTTTAGATCCTCCAAAAGGTGTAAGAATAACTTATCGGATTTGGTCCCTGAAATGAACGGTCCTACGAACAAAACATGATAAAATGAATGAAATACTTAAACCATCAATTATAACTTTCTCGACCAATATTGTAAAGAAAATAATAATATTCTGGAATATTTGGTCACTCATGTATTTAACTCACACCCATGTTACACATTTTACACAGTTGAATTCATGAATGTTAAATTTAAGAATCTTACTATTATAATATAAATACTTAGACATAAATCCACGTAGCCAATGAGTAACAGGTTAGATATATTCCCGATACATGGGGAACATGATGAGAAGTACCTGGAGCGTCAAAATATAATTTTTTTGAGAAAGGATACAAAAGTATTAGGAGAAAAAATCGCCGCACATACGTGACAGAATAAGAATTTAAGACGAAGGTTTAAAATAAAAGGAATTGGCATCCTCGTAAATTGCGTAACCGGCTATTGCCAAAAAAACATTTTCCCACACACGTTTCAAGGGATTCTGGATTTTAATGAAATGTCTAAAATAATAAGTTCAGTACCATCAGTGCAAGAATTACCAGAATTATACCCATCGGACCAAAATAGAAAAGGATTTCATCCGATTCATCGGCCAACAATACGATATTCATTGAAGCCATGCTTCTACGCCACTGGAGACGATGTTGAATAATTGTATCGTAACCTACCTCTCAGAATGGCTTCTTCTTCAACTCTCACTTCATATCCCACTAAACTATGAAATTCATCTATAAATTGAAAAAATGACGGGATCATCCTATTTGTTTATCATGGAAACTGAGTAATCACTGCAATATGCCCTTCAAAGAGTATATCTCCTAAGAATTTAAGTACTAACCCGAGTAGAAATTGATCGAAGTGCCTACTGGGCACAGTCTTTGTATAATATTCGTATTAATGAGTGTGCCATCTCAGGCGCGGGAAGGATTCTTTAGGAAACATGAGTATACGAAAAGTCTTCCCATAAATTCCGATCGAAATTTCAAATTCACCACGCAGATGCATTCGCCATTCCAACCTTTCATGAATTACCTCATATATCTCACGTTCTTGAATGTTAGACCGAAAGATATAAATGGCTTCAAGCAACGGTAATGGTGCCAATGGCTAGAGATCATTCAACACGCCATCAGATGCGAGACATCAAAATGGCGTGAGCTAAGTGAAAACATTACAGCGAGGCGAGAGTGAGCCTCATTACGAAACGCTTAAAAGAGAGCACCAGCTGAAGTTTGCAGCAATTGCATCAGTTTTATGCATAGGCACTACAATGAACATGACGTCCCAAATTTGTCAACATAAAATATTCCTAAATCACCCGGCAGCCTACTTATGGCAAGTGAAGTTTATTTCTGGGGCTTGAAGGTTGCGCAACGCAGGGTCTGAGATTCTAACAGAATTTAGGCCGCTGGTTCGAATTCCATGAAGGACACAAAGCGATTGTTGCGCAAGATCCTTCATATCCTACGGGGGATTGAGGTACATTCAGAAGAAGATATCTCATGCCAGTCATAAAACACTCGAGAGCTTCGTTGTTTTTCGCTAAGAAAAACGTCCAATTGACAATAAGTACAAGGCTAATGTGACCCAATTTACCTTTAGCAAAGTCATGAAAATTAAAGTTTTCCCTTTAAATGCATGGGAGAGCACCTATGCCATAAAAGCTTTCAATTGAAATCATATCAAAATATATTTTTAATCAAACATAGAATGTGTTTTTCTTGTGGCATGTTTCAACTAAAATATTTTAATCCACTTACAAACAGGCCACATTACTTATAGAAGTTACGGACATAATCCAAGTGACCAACGTGGAATTATCATTAATCACACCATATCCATGAGCTTGTTGTCAACGGAATCAACACAATATAAAATTCGTTTCCCATAGTGGTTGTCATCCGTATTTTGGATTCTTTTCAATCAAGCATGTTTCCGCGGGTAATCCGAATCCGAAATTACAACAGCTTTCATACGCATGACAAAGATAGAAATACTACGACGCAGGAAGTCTCTAGATTTATCAACGTTGAAAGTGACCGTCGAGTTCTATTTAGCTAGCGCATATTCGTTAATTAGATCAGCACTCGTAAATAGGTCAAGTTTTTGCCGTTTTGCCTCTATGATCCATATTCATACAAATCAACCCTGCAACGACCGAGTTATTCGCGGTTTATTCGAACAAATTGAATTTGATCAATTTCCGAGAATTTCAAAAGTTGTTTTCAAACTATATTTTATGGGCATGCTAATATAATTAGTGCATTTTACATGTAGGAAACTACACTGCGGAATCAAAGTAAAATATGGGAATCAAGCGCTAGAGACAAACTAAAAGCTAACAAATATGAGAGAGAAAAAACCAAACTTTGACCTTTATGGCCAGGAGTCCTCAGCATCTCTTTGCGTTGTTCTTACATAATTTTATCATAATCAACCTCGTTAGCCTCGAGAACGCACTGATTAAAGCACTTAATGAGACCGGGTTTTGACCTCTTTCTGTGCTCAAAAAATGCTTCTGTGGGGTTGGTTCTCAGTTAAACTATTTTAATTACCTCTTTCTAACATTTCGAAAATGCATTTTAGCATCTTCAGGCCTTGAGGTGAAAAAATTAAAATAAACACATTGATTGTGCAAACGTTTGACAGTAAAAATTGCGAAAATACATTTTCGGATCGTTGGCAAGATGTAGGTATTTGAAATTCTTTAATTGAAGGCCAGCCCTAAAGCATATTTTGTGTTAACTGCACCAACATTGAGATGAAAACGTGATGAAAATCTAGTAAGGATAACTTTTTTAACCTATAATTAAACCCAATGTACAGAAAATAAACGGGGCTATATAACGATAATACTCCCTGAAATAACTTCTGTACATGCTTAAACCAACCACCGTTACTTCGCTGGTTCCGAACATTAATCGAGCTCTTAAGACGAGCACCTAGCCACGGCAGAATGAACTGTGATCGCACTGAGCCAGTGACATTCACCGCGTGACCGCAGTAACCGCAGGGCGGCTAAATGCCCCCAGTAGGGCTTCGGTTTAATTCATTACGCCAACCTTTATGAGCCAAATGGTGCACGCGCACATGCGGCTAATTGTCCCTTCGCTGCTCCATCCAATTGTGGCTCGCATAATCCACTGTGATTCTGCTTCTTAACCGTAACAAGGGAGTCAAGCGGAAAAATACATTGTATATTATGGTTATGAGTTTAAACAATATTGGTACCTGACTAAAATAAGCAGACAATGGAAATCGGGCAGTAAGCAGAAATTGCATGGGTCCACAAGTTAAATAAGTGTGAGCAAGATATCACTACGCATTTAACTAAGTGAATTAAACCCCAAATAAAAGGATTTCTTCTCTCAAACGATAACAAAATCACATGGAAGAAATTACAAGCAAAGCACCACTTTTCGAGTTATTTGTCCAAAATAAATATACATCATTTTCCATGGACGACTGTGCACTTCAGAGAAGTATCATAAAAATGAGATGCTTACCAGAAATGTAACGGCAAGTGATTCGCCCATTTTCTCAATTATATAAAAATGGTTTATTTCTCACCGCTTAAGTTTTCATATATTCGCAAACAAAACTAGGGTCGATTAGGCGTTTTCAGCGTGCGGCATAAAACAAATATATATATATTTATCATTTGAAACTACTGAGATATTCATCGTTCAAAGATTTTTGCATAAAACGTACCAACATTTTCTTTATTATTCTTACAACAACTTTAAGTTGAAAACTAATAGTCCATTATGGTCTCGGAATATTTTTGCTTAGGTTACTATGAAAACATATAATGAGGTTTACAAAGATGTATTGACGCAGTAATTGTGATAGGACAGAATTGTATACGACAAGTTTTCAGGAGTATTAAATGCATACCTACTAAACACGCGTTCATATTAAACACAAAAGCTTTATATAACTGAAGTCCAGTATTTCAACACACGGGCTTTCAAAGCGACTCAAGAGTATGATTTTCTTTTTCCTTGAATGGACCAACGGAATATTCTCCCCTGCAATCTTCAATGTCCACAGAAGGTCCCAACTTTTGAAATGACGATCTATTCCCTCGTAAGAAAATGTGGTCGCTGGAGATTCATTTTATTGAGATGCGACTCCATTGACAATGAAGAGTCATATATTATGCTTGTGTGTCAACACAATATTGGCATCAGACTAAAAAAAGCAGACAAGGGAAATCGGACAGAAGCAGAAATTGCAGGGTCCACAAGTTAAGTTAGTTTGAGCTAGATATCACTACACATTTAATTAAGTGAATTTTTTTTACGAAAAATAAGTACTCTCTCCGCTCTATTCTCAAGTTAAATTATTTCCTCAAGGTACAATTTTGAATGCTTTCTATCTAACTCATATACTCAGGCTTTCTATAATTTTTTCCAGATTATTGATTCATTAAAACATGGCACTATACCCCACTGGAGAGTCACATTAAGAGTGAAATAAAACAAAAAAAGCCAGAACCGTTGAGGAATATTAAGCGCTAGCTCGCACGGGATAAATTAAAAAAACAACGAGCAGATTCGGTTATATTACTTATGCGTCTCGAGATATGATCTTTAGTCAAATCACGTATCGCACAGTTTCGCGGGAAATGATTTAAGCATATCCGACAAGAATTTCCTTTCGGATCTCGGCGGATCTGAGCTGCCTCCCCCTATCTAATCGCCACTATCTGAGAGGTATCAACAACAACAGCCCTCCCCCTCCTGAGCCACTTGTTACTGCAAAGCGCTCACGATCCATTTGGAGGGGACGCTAAGCCGACTGGGCCGGACTTAGATAAGCTTAGGCTTATGCGGGAGAGACTTGATTTTCCTCATTCCCCCTTCCCCTTTTCCCGTACCTACGTCCGAGAGTGTACATTTGCATAAATCCCATTGGTAGAAGATATTACGGACGCCCTTATGAGCTAAGAACAATTACTAGCGCGCCAGGCATAACGGGAGCAGGGATAAAAAGAGGAGATATTTTTACAGTTGCTGAATTGAAATCGGAATACGGTGCTTATTATTCTTTCCACCGCAAGGGATACGACGGAAAATAATTACAAGGCTTGGGGCGCATTTGTAAACATTCGCAGGCTCCAATTTGAAAATAGTTTCCTCTGAATCCTCACGATGAGATGTTTTATTCATCGCCTCGACTCCAACTTTATTTCACTATCAAGCGATGATCAGAAAACGGCTGGTGAATGAAATTAGTTTTATACAAGCGTGGGAGTGACGTTGCTTTGAAACTATGACTTTTTTCAGTTTGATAGTCACAGAATCCACTTCCATCAAATTAACGAGCAAACAATTTTGACTAGAGTGCGAAAGAATATTAATACCTTGCAAGCTACAGGTCAATGAACATGAAAGCGTAATATTTTTTCAAATCTCAGCTAAGAAGCCAGCCGATGGCTCATAAAAACTTAATTTAAGATTCATCTAAGCCAATATTAATCTCACAAGACACATAAATCGGGTAGGGTGGAGTGAGGAATATTTCACAGTCTAATAACCAAGAATCGACATGTCATTGATGCTACTTATGGCCACATACAGGTAATGCATAATTAGTTCTTCGCTGGCACTTAGACAAAATCAGTGCAAAAATTAAACAAAAATCGTCAAGCGTATTTGAACTCAAAATTCCCAAGAATAGATTCTTCCAGTTTTAATATTTGATCCCAATAACGTACATGCGTTCACCGTGCCCGGTTATCATATTCGAGAGAAAATGGTTTGAGGATAATTATAACAATGCCGGATCGGAATCACCTATCATAAGGTTATCGAGCGCCTCAACAGTACATTACTTTGATTTTAGTTCTCGGATTATTCGATAAAAAACAATTAATGTCGTAATCTGAAGGAGTTAAACCGCAAAACTATCAGCGCTCAACACTTATCTTGATGAGATTTTAAACTCTGCTTTTTTTGCTAGCATATTATGGGAAATATCAACAATAAATAGTTTCTGCGCTCTATTCTCAAGTTAAATTATTTCCTCAAGGTACAATTTTGAATGGTTTCTATCTGACTCATATACTCAGGCTCGAAGATCAAAAGTAACGTTCTCAAGTAATGCCTTTAAGCTTAATGTGAGCAAGTTTATCACTCTAAATTTTAGTCATACTGAGTGCCCGTCATTCTACAACCACAGAGTAAAGAATGCTTATGTACTTTCACTCGGAACGGCGCCGCCTTCACCTCCTCGATCATCAAATCGCAAAAGTTCAATGAAACATGCATTTTCGAGTAATGACTGAATTCAAAGCTGAAGAATCGAATTATGGACCTATGCTTTGGTTTCCGTTGGTTTACGAATCACTCCCCCATTACCAAATCCAGCTCCGTTTAAAACGGTATCTTTTTGGCGAAATTTGCAATTATTCCGATAAGATTGGCATCAAATGTTCCAACAAATGTTTGTCTTGTTGATGATCCTTTTAGTTACCGAATAGGGAAGATAAGATTTATAAAGTGGTACGCTTGATTCTCACGGATGGGGTAACCTCGCGAAAGCTTAGCGTCACACGACGTCCGACTGTTGAGTCATGGCGTGGTTACGTATATATGAGTGCTTCGAACTCATTCACAATACTGGAAGGATTTAAGCTATCGTTAGCTCGATCCTGTTTGAAATTGACAAAACTGCGTATGAATAAGACGATTGTATCCGTGCTACTGCATCGATAATATTCAATAAAGTAATTCTAACGAGCACTTCAAAGTAATCGTTAGAATAGCTATGTAATAAATTAATTAAATTATTTATTCACATTTATATCTATGCTGAGAGTTCCACTGCCGTCGGCCGTCCCGCGATGGCCACATCTTTTTCTTAGCCAACCACTGTTGAGATGACAACGCCTTTCTTGTTGTTTTATCCACCCCTTGTAGAGGATGACAAACAACATCGGTTATGAGATGATCAATACCCAGAGCTATAAAGGTTATTTCGTTAACCAATTACAAACCATTTTGGCTATTATGCTAAATAAAGCTACTTTATTTTTCAACTCTTTATTACCTGAGGGATTAAAGTAATAATGCCGAAATTTTCTCAGGGGAGTGGGGCTTCAATTCCCGCCAGCATTTAGTCTCACGCACTAACAACGCCAAATGATTTGAGGTCATTCATCAACGAATTCTAATTTGTTCACAAAATCAACAAACAAAATTTACTATTTTCACGTTTATACATCACGAGAGTAGCCAAAATTCAATGCAGTGAATTAGCTGTACAATCGAGGAAATTATATAGCGATGATGTTCGACCACCGAAAAACTTCATGGTCTCAATCCGTCTCAAAGATGCAGATTTTAACGTGGTATCCGTTTGCAATCATTAAGAATTCCTAATAATGCTGAGTAATGCTCGAGTAAAAAAATTAGCGCATTAGCAAAAACGATACACCTCTCGTTCTTTGACACGTACAAGACGGCAATGGAATAACATAGCACATGGTAAGATGCTGTTCAATTTTAATACTGAGAATTTTCTTCCCTTATAAAAGTTTATCTTTCAGTAAATAATGTCTACGATACAGCGCAAGTAGGTAATTTCCTTGCTAGAGTATATGTATCCTGAGCAAAAATACAAACTTTGCATGCCTTCAAAATGGAAAGTTTTGAAAGGATGTTAGATATTCAGCAAGGGATAAATGTGTAATTCGCACCGTGATATTTTCACATTCCCGGTTCTTTTTCATACGATATAGTCTAAAATCCAGCAAGCCCACAGGCCACCTCACTACTTGAGAATAATGGTATTTAACCAGCGCATAAACTTTTTTCAATCATCGAAACATACCATATGCGATATTCAGGAAAACAGATCGATGATAGCGCGATCATACTCATTGTTCATTAATATAAATCATGACTTCACACCCAAACAGTTAGACAATAAATTGATTTTATGTGGAAAGTAACAAGCACCGCTCTATTTAAAGACAACATATGCTCGTTCAGCTCGTGCCTAGTAATGATAAAAATCCTTAACGCCATGGTAAACATTTCAGCAGGCTAAAACATTAACATAACAAAAAGTATTGCAGAAAGAAAAACAAGGATTGAAACACAGTGCTTATTTATTCAATGGATAACCGTTGAGGTAACAATCGAGAAAAGATGGAGAGAGAAGAAATGGGTAATTGCAAAATATCAACATAATTATACCTTTTAGCGCCACTATTTCAGCCCATCTGTTTGACTTAAGTAGTTATGAGCAAGATTAAGGAGCGTGACGACATCCTACCATCCATTCTCAGTCGAACCTGGAGGCATAATTAATTTTACAGCGGGCCAGTTTCCCTCGCCACACAACGTGGGATAGGGAATGGGGTTAAACGAAAGTGATCGCATTTCACTCCGCGTTTATCACTGCAATAAATACGATTTTTGCATTCCGCTGAGCGGTCGCTAAACAGTCGCCCACGAACCGGTGGCGATTCAAGATGAGGTCGTGAGACGGCGGAAGGGAGAGACGAGGAGGGGGGGATGCGGTAGGAGAGGGGAGGGCATCGGAAGACGCGAGATTCTAGGCCACAAGCACTCTCAAGCCGGCGGGGAAGAGAGGGTCACCGTGCCTTCAGGTCAGTTTCAGATAAAGCTCTGAAAATGGCACTGTAATTTATTTTAACTCACACAATACTATCGGGATACATTTTTACCCACAATTCAGACAAAAAAATCAGGTTTTGAAAGAGAAATGCACGGCTAAAGAAGAGAGTAAAAGGCGTCTTAGCACAAGACATAGAAGCCTGTTTCTTGCGAAAAATGATCCATATAACACATCTATCCCAGTCTTTTTGTCTATAAAGTATATTGATAAAGTCCTACGTCAAATCTAAAAAAGATAATCAGGGTCAAATAGGGCGTAACATTTAAGATGAGGCAGTGTGGTAAATGCAGCACCAGAACCAATTTTGGTTTTGCAAAAAGCTCTATGGCCGCTTTACACGGTACATTTTATTGTACAAACGAATGCATTAATTCTTTCCGGAGAAAAATTGTACCGCGTAAACCGGCCAATTGAATGACTGGGCGGGAAATAGAACCGGCTGTAATTTCATTCAACTTTTGAAAATCCTATGATAAATTCGTTTGTGCAATAAAATGTACCGTGTAAAGCGGCCTTAAGAAACGTCAATAAGAGTATTCACAGGTTCATTCCCTTATCTATCCTGTACACTGACAAATTCCAGCACCAGCCCAAAAATCTATTATCTAGTGTTATCTAGTGTTGTCGCCAATTAAAAGAATTGACTCCTTTACAGGGACGCATAACGTGCAATAGAATGAGCTGTCTGCTTTTTCCAGCAATTTTGAGTAATAATGCCCAAACTTAGGTTAAAATAGAATATTTTATAAAACTTTGGTTATTAAAAGTAAACAAAAATCATTATAAATAGTCGAACAAAACATAAACTCTTTGTGATTTCGTTTGGTTAATTTTAATGACTCGCGCGATTCGAAAGAATGGCCAAATTGGCTAAGTCCGTCGTTCTCATTAGAGCCATATTCCCATCGTTTTAGAGTTAGAAACTAGAGGGGAAAAACAATAATGGCCCCTATGGATAAGAATAGTCAAAATAACCACCTCGGGCATTTTTAGGTAAATAAAACAGTATAAACTTAGGTCACCCATGACCTTTTTTTCATCTAGTAATATAAAATTTAATAAAAGTCATGGAATGAGTTTTGCCCGAGTCCGTACGTATGAGAGAAAAAAACAAACCAAAATTACTCATAAAGTCCAACTGGACATTTTAAGGTATAGTTAGAAAAATTGTGATCTGAAATAATTAACCTGAGGCCAGTTATGCCGATGCGGAAACATTTAAACCAGCCGCGATTCGGTTTCCCGAATTTTAAGTTTCAAAATCAGAACTTTTCAAATCTTCTGCCGCCCTCTATAATGGCACCATAACTCGCTATGCAACGATGCACAGTTGGTTGCCCCCGTGGATTCACTCCTTTTGTTGAGAATTTGCAACAGCATGAATGTAATTCAGTATTACAGGACACGGCTCGTAGAAACTAGAATTCTATATGACTCATACTGCTTTGTTACACGAAACTTAAACGGAGTAGATCACTCCTTAATATGATCTACTGAAATAATTTTAATTAGTAATATAAAACGCCACAAATATACTTCATATATATTAAACAAGAATTCCTCCATAAATCGTCATACTATAACATGGCTTGAACTGGGGTCAAAGTCCAACGCACTTAGATGTTCTCGTATTAAATATACTATTATTAGTATATTTAGAAGATTTTTATAGAAGAATATTTATTACAGAAGTATTAAATACAGATATTAAAAATATCATTTCTAGATTGATGAGCTATATTCAACGATGTTATTTTCATGGAACTTTTGTGTCTGCGTACGGTAGCAAAGAGGTGTAGAACCGCGTTAGCGAAACAAGCGTTCAGCAATGGAAGTGATAATGAGAACTTGAAACTGGTTCAAGACAGAATATTAGCTAAGAAGAGGCTGGTGGATGGAAAGGTAAAGAAGCGAGTAAGTGCTTGGTATGACGGGTGAGGAGACGAAACTTCTCGATGATATTGGGAGGGGACAAGGTAGGTGGTAGCAAGGAGTAATGAGGGGTGAAGGGTTGCTGAGGGATGCAATGGAGGGGACGATGTAGGGTTGACGGAAATTGGGAAGAAAGGAAATGGGTTTACGAAAGGGGTGACGAAGGTTAGGTCGTCTGCTGAGATGAAGAAAGAAATTGTGTGGGGAGATAGGCCCCAGCGCATGAGAAAATCTTGATAATTATTTCTTATTTCCACTTAAACCTACTTTAACCGTTAGATTACCTTAACAATAATAATTCTGGATGTCATGGAATGTACACTACGTTCACCAATCGATCTCAGATCGAAATGAACTCGGACCGATCTGAAAATTCCAAGCGAGCCGATTCAGATCGCCCGGTTGACCAACACGGACTGAAAATATCGATAGTGAACAATCGAATATATCAGTTGAAGCTATATCGAGCTGATCGGGTCATAACAATCTGAGATCGACTGGTAAATGTAGTGGTAGAAATTTTGCGAGGAAGCCTCCTCGAGGAGAAGAACATATGTGCGCAATTCCTGCGGACCAAGGAGAGAAAAGTTTAGTGGGACGAGACGGGGAGGAGAGGCGGGGAATCGGGACGGGTGGATGGATATGAATGGGAGATGATAGCTCACCTGCGATCAGCAAGAGTTTGGCGCACTTGGTCCGTCCTTGGAGCGCCGCCTTCATGAGCGGCGTGAAGCCCAAGGCGTTGCGGGCGTCGACGTCCACGCCGGCGCACCTGCTCAACAGAATGTTGAGGATGTCGGCGTGCCCTGAAAGGGTTTCGGAAAAGAAAAGGTGTCATTAAGAGAAACTTTTTCTTCGCAGCGTAAAACGTAAGTTTCCGATGAAAAATTAAAGAAGTATTAAAAATATGAAAATGCTATTTATTTTCCCATTTACGTTTCTGACAACAGAATTCAATAGGATAGCTAGTTTAGGATGGAGATTAAAATATTAAGATTGAGAAACCTTCAATGCCAAAGCTTCCACTTAATTTAAATCAATATTAAGGCATTCACAATTACTGAAGCTTTAATATTACAAGCATACGAGGTACATCCAGAAAGTAAGTTCCGTTAGTATTTCTTACCACTGCAGCGCTGCGATCGCAGTTTTTCGCATGCGCGGTACTTTCCTTGACCTATTAGGAAAGCTTTGAAGTGTCTTCAAAATAGCGGGAGTTGTGTAGAAAAATAGTTTAAGGTCTAAATTTTTTTTCTGAATATGCACATATTTTCCTCGACCTCCAACCTAACTTACTTTCTTGACGTACCTCGTATTATAACGGTTGGTTTTAATTTGTTAGACAATTACAATCGATTTCCGCTTGGTCCTCACTATTGCCATTCAGATTTAGATTAAGGCCATCGTCAAGTTCCATGATGGATTGCGCCACCTTGACCTTAAGTTATCGGCAATTAACGTTTTCTGAAAGTTTAAAGAACAAGTGGTAAAATAAATGACGGTCTACAAATTACGACAAGGTGATTGGAGGAAAAAGATCATTAGTTGCAGAGCATTGCTAGAGGGAGCAAATTTGGGCAGAGGATGTGGTGAGGGGAAACGGTATGGTAAAGAAAAGAGGGCGCTTCAGGAAATAAAGCTGGGTAAGTTCGAAAGAGGAAAAACGAAGAGGATAGGAATTATTACTCAATGGAGAAAGAGAAGTACCATTGTTGGACGGGAGAAGTACAACGAACATCAGGCGGAGAATAGCCCAAGCTTAGAAGGTGTCCATAAGAAAAAGACATCTGCTGTGCTCAAAGAAGATAGAACTACAAACCAGGATACAGTAATTGAAAACATTCGTGTGGAACGTAACATCTATGGATCGGAAGCATGGACCATTGGAAAATGTGACCAGAACAGACTAGAAGCCTTTAAAATCTGGTTTTGAAGGACGATGCTGAAGATAAAATGGACGAACAAAATAAGAAATGATGTAGTGTACAGAAGAGTAGAAGAGGAGAGGACCATATGGAACACCACAAATAAAAAAAGAACAAGATGGATTGGACACATACTGAGACACAATGGTTTTGTGAACTTAATTGAAGGCAAAATAGAGGGTAAATCCCCAGAGGGAGACCCAAGAATAAGTTCATGGACCAAATATAGAGGAAATTACATAGGAAGAGATACCAGGAGGTAATGTAGCCAACATTAGGTATGGAAGGGTGGAGGGCTGTAGTCAACGATGAAGATGAACGACCAATGAGAAAGAGAGAGAAGATACTAACAGGCTAACACTGCCAGAATGAAGGAAAATGGCTGTATCTAGAAAAATAATAAAACGCCTCCTTTCCTGCTTGAAGCACCTTCGTAACGACGAGAATATTAAGGGAAACTGGAGCTCGCTGGCTCTTAGAGAATATTTAAACATCGATCTAACCTTAAATTCATGGATAAAAAAGTCGCTTTACTTAATCATACTAATTCAATGCTGTCTCCTATCAAGGGTTATGACAATAAATGCAACGCAATTGCGAAAAAAGAGTCCGTTCGAGGAGAATTATTGAACTTATTATCCACACAAGTAATTTTACGATGTCGCTTTATTCGGCCGCTTGAAACTTATCTCTCTCGTATGATAAAGTAGTGAGTGGTATATTTCGAAAAAGTGGTTGTTTCTCTTTATGTCGCAATAATAGCACTAATGAAAGCTTTCGAAACGCCATTGTAAATTGAGTCAAAATAAACACAAGGCAACGGGGCACGTTGCGTTTATACAAAGAAAAACTGGCTTTTCTATCATATGAATTAATTTCAATGGCTTTTAAACACATTTTACGCATTATTTATTTATTGGCGCAATAATTATTTCAAAATCATACATAAAATTTGAGAGATTCATGTTTGTCTTTAGCAAACCAAAGGTTCATTTAAAATCCTTAGATTGTTTTGAGTTAGATCAAACAATAAGAAATAAATGGAGACTCCATTAACATTAAATGGGAGTTAATTTTAATTAACATTAACATGTCCTTTCATCTTAAATACCCCGTTATCATGTACTTTTACGAGAAACCATTCTTCGCATGCCACCACATCAAACTAGATTTGGGAAATTTGTAGAGAGATTAACTTAGCGGACCTCGGGCATGCACATTCTTGAAAGACTTCACAACATTTCCCGCCCTTGACCGTTAGCAATGCACCGGATTAAAGATATAGTCAAGCAAAAATTTGCCATCATTGCTCATAAACAAACCGACCTCCTCCAGCGTATCACGAAAGTATTTTGGTTCTCCAATTAAACCTCTTAATGACCTCGTTATTGAAGAGTTTGCATCGAAAATGGGCACGTTTTGTAAAACAACATTTTCGAGATGTGATTAAGCCACAGTTTACAAAACGGGGTATTTTCAACCGTTTTTACCATGTACTTTTTCATATTTAACCTTGGATTTTTAAACCCAAATGGCCACGCAAAATCTCTCCATAATTACGAGTTGGATGAAATAATTAGGAAGAAATGGAAACTTCATTAACCTAAATCCATGCTCATTTACCTCATATCCCCGTTCTCCCGTGAAGTGCTGCAGAGGGACACGGGGGAAAACTTGCTATCATAGTTCTCTTATTTTATCTCTAAATCAATCTAGCCACGATGTCGTCATATAGACAGACTGACGTCACTCTTAACTCGCGGTGGGCTAGGAGCAGCGGCAAAATGCACCTCTGACGCCATACTTGTATCTTGAGCCCACGCACCGTCGACACCAACATGTCTGTTTAATGAAGCCCTGCCACGCCAGCCAAATACAATAACGGAAGAGGCAAACCAAGTAGGCGCCACCAGTTCGCTGCTCAGGCAAGTGCACCTCTCTATCCCGAGACAAAACGGTTCCCTGCGGGATAGAAACAAAACTCGTCCGCAAAAAAAATGTCACTCGGCTCCATCCGCAGTTCTTCAAAATTTAAACAGCGACTCTTAGCCAAGCGAGCGCGATCACATTCACGGCGACAATCATCATCCCTGAAACGAAAAAAAGAATGACGAGCAACCTCCTAAACGCTGGATCTTCTCCGGAGATACCGCGGATTGAAACCTACAACGGTCTCTAACGTGAATGGATTGCATCGTCTCACCGAACATCTGCGTCCCACTTTCTACCTGCGGTCTGAACCCCAGATGCATGAGATGGGCGCCCACGGTATTTACGGCCATTAATTACCTTCGGATAATTAATCAGCGGCTCGCCCCCTCGGGAATCAGTTACCACAGGGAGAGGTTGTAATTGCAGAGGGCCGCGTTATCTTGACCAGCGATATCATCGGCGAGCTGAGAGACTCATATTATGGCTTAGGTATCAACTAAGAGCATGGCTTCCACAGTCAAAAGCTCTTCCCGAGGGTGAGAATAATTGCCGAATTCTGATCATGTTGGTTTGAAAATGGGAAAGCTAATGTCTTGTGTCGATTTCGCAAGAAGATTGGGGGGAGTAAATGCGTAAAACCAAAGAGAAAATTTGTGATTATTACATTACTGATATTATTTAACTCTTAAGAAATCAGAAAAAAGCGGAGGACCCATTAGATTACACAGTTTATATTTATTGTACAGTAAAGGAACCCGCGAGCTCGCTGGCTTAGATTTCCAAATAGAAACATGTCAGCTCCAATATGAGAACGGGGTACTCGATTGCCCAGATATTCAATTACGTGCATACCTAAGCCAAACTAAGCATTCAATTAAAGCTGGAGATTATATTACTGTGGTTAACGACACGTTTTTTTATTTTGTAGTAAGGAATTACTGAGCACTGAGTACATTAACTTATTAAGTTAGATAACAGTTTTAGTTTCCAGTTACATAATTCATGACATGCAAGTAAAATGCAAAAGAAAACTAATGGAAAAAGATACAGAATGGCATACGGGGGAATTGATATAATATTGAAATAAGTATTTTCAGAAATTAAATATATGAATGATCAATATATTTCAAAAGTTAAATCGAAGCGAACTACAAAATTTCACCGGAAAAAAATTCGTTCTCATTTTACCAGAAGATTTTGTTGGGAATGAGTAAGGAAGTCTCGTTTTGCTAATTCGGTAACACCCAAAAGGCATGGAAAGACGATAAGGATACAATACCCGGAATTCTGATAATTCCGCTACCAAGGGCGGTGCTCGAGGAAAACATGCCCTTCCCCGAACAATTGCAAGATTGCAGGAGGAGGGAGAATACATACCGGCTTGTGCCGCGAAGTGGAGCGGGGTGTTCCCTTCCGTGTCCGCCTGGTTGGCGTCGACGCCCGGCAGGACGGCGAGGGCCTCGACCATCGGCGCCGAGCCATTGGACGACAGGTAGCTGAGGGCCGACTGTGAGGAGAGAAGGATATCAACGGGGAAGAGATTAGAGAGGGAATGCCGAGAGGAGGAGATACACGACCATCCTTGGACTCTGCGATCAAGGTTGTCCCTTTAAAACGAGACGACCTCATCGCAGTTTCCGCAAACGGTGGAAATTGCAAAGTTACATTGATTCGACCAAACGTTGTAGCCATAAACCCTCACCAAATTCCGCACCCCATAATGGAAAATTATTCCCCTTTATGTTTATAATTCATTATGGAGTAATCACCATTTTATATGTTTACAATTATTTATAATTATACAAATACTCTATATTTATGGCGCTTTAGATAGACTTTAGAAGCACTTTAAATAGCATAGGTATAGAGACCAAAAATAAGTTAAATCTATTTTATTTTTATCTCAACGGTTCTAATACGTAAAGCAATGGGTTGCAGTCATAAAATCATTCCAAATTTTCCTTTACCGTAGGAAAGAGTATTTCATTTTATGGTCACCATTATTATGGAGTAAAATAATTAGGATGTATATGTTGATTTAACACTTGTTTGCAGAAACACTGGGAAATAAATTTCATCAAAATTCACTGCCTATTTATATAATAAAATATAAAGGATAAATAAATACCAATCGCCGTCAAGTTCACGCACTCGGGCGTTTTAGGGGAAATATAAATTCTGGGCGTAGAAGTCCAATTGCAAACTCACTGAGTCCATAGCTCTTGATACACGCCCATACATGGAGCTATTAACTTTTATTACGGAAGGCAGTGAAACTTCATCCCGTAATAAATACATCTCTAGAAAATATTTGGATTACGATAATGATAAAATGTACTCGAATTACTCGGGTATTTGAGGACACAAACAAACCTGCAGCCTTCAGAGAAATACACACGGCCAGACTTAAGGCTCACTCTAATTACATGAAATTAGGATTTTTAAAAAGCTGAACCCCCTGTACTAAACTAAAATCCACTGCCTAGAGTTATGGTTTACCATTGGATACTACAATAGGTGTTTTATAAATCTACTATTCCTACGTCAGTAATGTTTTTCGATAAAGAATGCCCCATATTTATATCATAACATTTATATTAATGGAAATACATGCTCTTGAAAAGATCCCCAGGGGTACAAAGCAATGAGGGATAAAGTTAATTGAACGGGATACCCAGAAGGCTACTGCTGGAAATTCTATATTAGAAATGAAAGGAATTACTGAATTTAATTTCAAATTTATCAAATCGACAGATAATTTATTCTCGCCATCATTTTTTTGTTTTACTTTTGCTCCTTTTCTAATAGCTTAATACTTCAAGGAAGAGATATGTATTCTTGAATTTTATTTTCCATTTACTGATTTTTTCTCTTCTGAACCACGGTAATGACACGTAGTGTAAGGCCGGCTTCTGAACCACGGTAAGACACGTAGTGTATTAAAATTCGAGGCCTTCCTTATCTATGATTCAGCCACTGACTAACGAGTAGCTTTTTCCAATTCAATTCATACTTCGGATGACTCTGAGCCAAGAATTCCACTTCCTCGGGCAAATTTTTCTAAGAGGCTTTAGGTTGTACTGGGAAAGAAATCAGCCACCCTCACCTCAGAGTTCGAATTTATTAATCTGTAGGGCTTATTAACAGGTGTGCCATGCTCTCATCTATCAAACCGACCTTGGAGCTGGAAGTGGATTGATCATGGTCACTAAAGCTCTTATGATAGCACTTCGAGCACATGCAGAGAAGTATCAACACTCGCTGCCGTCATGAACTCTGTGTAGAAGCAAACGAAGTCTGATTCCATTACAGTTGGAAGCAATCGCACACGCAAACCACGGAGTCGGATGCAGTAAAAAGAATTTTATTTTTTTTAAACACTTATCTCATCTGCTTACTCAGTAAATAAATAATCTTACGAATAACTCTAGAACGAGATGATTGATTAATAAAACAAAATAATGCCCAATGAATGAATCTAGAATAAAACTCCTTATGTCTCTATTACTAATTGTCTTCGGGAAAAAAGTTAAATAAAAATTCAAGAGTCATTACATTAAAATAGAGAAATAACCTCTTTCAATAGGCACATAGTTCAATAATTACAATATTACAGACAGAATCCCACAAATATAAAAAATAGACTATTATAAGTCTTAATTACTTAAAACTGAAAACTACTACTTCAATGACGAAAATTTCTAGCAACGATTTAATTTTTCTACTCCAATCTAGGGTATGATCATGGAAAAAATACGGAAGTATTTTATACAAGAAGAAAATATGCTCTTAGGTTTCACACATTTCAAGTTTATAATGCCTATACACCATGGGTAACGTATTATAGCCTGGTAAAGGTACAATAAGTTCTTCATTAGTAACTTCTCGATTCATGAGTATCTAAAATGCACGAGGATCGTGAAATATTCACGATGGAACTCACAACATTAATTGGTATTCGTTTCTAAACCTGTTGTAGAGTCAGTAGAATCCTATTACGTCAACCTTGACTCTGCGAAACATATCCGCACTGTCCGCGGCTTCCTATCTCCTACGCCGCTTATCGAAAAAAAAATATTCTTTGTCTCCGTTAAGCCTGTGACGCGGAATGAAAGTGTTTGGCACTTTCAATGTCAAATAAATGAAGGAGACGCCAGTGTGAATGAGATGGCCTTCAAGCGATCCTTACCGTAAGGCCTGAGCTCATGAGAAGAACTAAGAAGTCTCTCGGACGAAGCGAAGCGGAAACTATTGCATTCAAAATGATTGCAGTCTCCGCATTGATACAAGACTACACGCCGCCATGTAAGGATGTTGAAGTTTTCGATAAATATCTAAGATAAATCTAAAGTAAAAACTTTGAGTGATTCGTAAATATTCGCTTTCGTGGAATAGTAATATAAATCACTAAATAGAAACCAATGAACTATAAATTAGCCATCGAAGCATGTGTACTTCCATTTTTATGAGCAGAAAAAATTAAATTGTCTTCGGGAAAATAGTAAACTAAAGTTCCAAGAGTCATTACCTAAAAATAGAGGAATGACCTCTTTCAATAGGCAAAAAGTTCAATAATTACAATGTTACTGACAAATTAGCACAAATATCCAAAAATCGAGTACCGTAGCAACTTGAAAAAGGCAAAATTTAAAATCCCATACCGCATAAGCGTAAACATAACAACACATCGATCCTGCTTCCCGTGATTCATTAGTAAAATAACTCGAGAATGTAGTGATAATAAAATCAGGACACGTGCGCATAGTTTAGATAACTATCATTAAGTGTACTTTTAACTCCAAAATTTAACAAAAAGGTCCGCGGATGGATAAAGACGCAACTGAAGGAAACACATTTCCCAGATAATCTTATAAGCGTTTCCAAGGAATGAGATAAATTTAGACCAGCGAATAACATCCCCGAGCAAAAAATTCCCCATTTAGATTCATATCGTACCGGAGGCGAAGAAATCCATTCCGACGTTTTTCAACCGTTCCTTTAGCAGAATTTTTGCTGTTCAATATACGAGCAAAATGGTGCATGAAATTAACGCAGTGATTAATGAGATTCCTTAATAGGCCTCCAGGGGCAATGGCGGTCGTAAATTTCCCCCGAAACTGAATGCCCCTGAAACCTAAAGGCTTGCATCTGAACTCGACGGTGCCGATGGATTAAACATATTTATGAGTTCTTGCTGAAATGGTGTTAGTGACAACGCTAAAAAATCACATAAGTTATTCTAGGCCATGAAAAGTTAATGAATTTTAAGATTACTTCCCACAGGCTTTGATATTTCATCTCGAAGGCACTATAAAATATATCTTCAGGTTAATTATTTGACACTTTAAGGTTGAACTCGAATACAAAACACATGAATGTTATGTAAAATTTGTCCTTTACCTGAAAATAGCTTCATTCAATGAATTTGCAAACGGTTGTTTCCACACAAACCACACAAAAGCAAAGTGTGAGGTACTCAAAGTACAGATATAATTAGTGGCATATAAAAATTCAGAAAACTTTTTTTATATAATGACACTATTACCGGCAGGAATTACTTGAACATATTTCAACTTCTACATTAAATATGTCAATATATTGGAGGTCGATTCCCATTACTGTGGAGAGACCATAATGCAACCCATCCGGAGGTAACGTAGTATTTACAATAATCCACTACATCAGTTACGAAGACAATTTTACTGATGTGAAGTTTTTTACAACACATCTAATCCTGTAAGGTCAGTTAAAGGTGCAATTCTTACTAGCAAGATAAAATTAACGTAATAATTTGCAGTCATTACTCTTCTTAGCTTTCAATCTTTCACAAATGGATTTCATAGACATAGCGACCACACAAAATCTCAAGAATTCTCTGAGTTGTCTAACCAGACGCGAACCCATTTACCGGACACTTTTCTGAGCATACAGTCTGTCGCTGATCTGAAACTATACTATGGACAAAATATTAACCCCTTCAGACCTGAATTAATTTGGATGGAGACAAAAATGTTTTCTTTTCATATTTTAGATATATGAGCCCTCTGGAAGATTTTCAACCAGTTTCATGCAATTTCGACAGTAAATAACGAAGTTAGTGAATGTACAGTATACTGTACATTTGGAACGAAAGGGTTAAGAATAAAGATAGAGATAGTGATTGGAAGAAGCTAATTATAAAACTGTATACATTACCAAAATTAATAAGAATCATAAAATTCGTTTTATAATCACCATCAATACCCATTCCCATCGCCTACTACTGTTTCATAACGTTGTAGTTTGAAAAGAGACCTTCGATACGCTCCGTACATATATTTAAACCTATTTCACTATTTTAAATTGTGGTGATCCAACAAAATAGTGGACCTCAAAAGAACGAAAATTAAAGAAATTGAGATCTGAGAGAAAATTGGATTCATGAACGATGATATCTTTTACTTTGCGAATACTTCATCTTTAATTTTAAATTTGATGTTGCATTAAGTAAATTTCAAGCAAAAAAGGGACAGTTAGTGCCGTTTTATTCCATTCAATTCACGTGAGTTCAAAGTTAAGTCCCTCTGCCGTACCACATGACGTTGATTTTAATGGTTTTTGCAGAAATTCCATTAGCTTAATTCAAGTGCATGGCTCACTCCCTTATCTTGCGAAAGCAGGCCAATTTGGCGCCAGCGTAGGAGTCGTGGCTCGTGAACGTAAATTTCAGACTAATCACGAGTGAAGCACATTCATCCGCATGGATCTGCCCGGCTGTGGCCCGTGCAGGCCAAAGAAACTCCTTTCGGAGGAGCCCAGTCGCCAACCATGGGAAAAGAGAGTTGGGTTGAAATATTATTTAATAAAATGGAAATAATTTGGAAAGTATTCTGCCATAAACGATGATAAACGTTATTCCTACGGCACTTAGGGGAAAGCGAAGGATGCAACCATTCCTTTGCCAATAAAGAAGCATTTTGACTAGGAACTAACAAAACTGGTCAATGATTAACGCAATTTATTTTAATCCCTTATACTGGGGCTATAAAAATGAAACATATATTGAGGGAAAAATAAGAGTTAACAAGTTAAGAGTGAGAGTTTACAAGAGAGATATTCAGATATTTGATTGGTCAACTTTGGATTTGGAATTCCAACGAGGAAACACGAACTCAGGCTCCTTTAAGATAAAACAAACCTATCTCAGCTGACCAAAGTCAATATTAAAAATGTCCGTTTTTCACTAGATTTGGCACATGGAGAAAATGTGGGAAATATGTCCGTCTGTGAGAGAATAATTTATTTTTCGTCATAAATTAATCACACGGACTAAATTGAACTAAAATTTTCAAGGGCCCCCTTTTAATTAATCCAACAAGATTATTCGTCTTGTCTATTCTACATGTCTACATCGAGATTATCTTGGCTTTGAAGAAGAATATTCCTCGCATGAGTCACTTTAGCTCACGTTCAGCCCTCGAATTCTTCTATAGAGAAAATTCCTTGAATCCCAATGATGAACGCCTTATGAGGAGGCTAAGATTTTATGGAGTAACCTAAGATTTAAATGAAGCGCACTCTGAGATCAGATAATTAAAAAACACTAAATTTGCACCTTGGAAGGCAGGAGAGAAACCGTGAGTCATGAAATTCCATACGTTCTCTCTCTTTCATTCTTCTCAAGAGTTTTTATAAGGAACGCTGTGGAGAGGTCAAATGGTGTATGAAAAACCAAGAGTCACGAAATGTATACAAACATTTATCAATTGCGTTGACTCAAAATTGAGTATTTTTCGATGATGAATGGCATTAGATCATCCAAACGTGTATTTTTTCACATGTTTCAGCTCTTATCTCTCATCTAGGGTTAGTTACCAGTTTAGGAAGTCGATTTCTCGTAACAATCGAACAATTGGCACGTACGTTAGCACGACTTGCATTTATGTTACTCATTCAAATAGAAGAGTATTAGAAAAACTTTAGAAACCCTAAATTTGACAAGATGAAACGACATATTTTAGGGTGTGGTTTGAGGTTATACTCTCATACCAGCCGAGGGGAAGACTTTACGACTCCGCACATAAAAACGCGGACTTTATTGTAGGACTTGGGTTTCCCTGCGGGCATGCATCGTGAACTCTGACAGTTTTCCTGCGCCCGTCAAAGGAGACCGGATCGTCGTAAAATATATATACTTACCTTCTTTTCTCTCAGACAAATGTAAACTTTTTCATTTCGCTAAAGCTAGGGTGTCCTGCGTCAAGGGTGCAGCCGCCTCCTGTAATACCCCCTCCCCATCTTTCTCCCTGAGCGCGGCTGGACCCTTGCCGCCCGAACGACCACACCGCAGTGGTTGCATCAGATTAAAACGCTTATCGATTCGTTAGGAGATTCTTCGAGGGGTGGGGTAAGGGGTAGAGTAGACGGAGGGAAAGGAGAGGGACAGGTCAAGGGCCATCACTTTCCCGAAACCATGCCCGATTAATAAAAGCGTCACGGCTGAACGGTCAAGAGCGGATCCCCCTCCGGGATGAGAAATGCTGGGGCTTTTAACAATGACCATAGTGACGGGAGGACCCAAGAGGAGACGACGGCGTAGTTGGTCACACACTGCCGAGCTGAATTGGACGAGGCGATGGGTAGGAAAGGGTAGGGGTGGGGTAGGAAAAATTTCGCACGCCATTTTAACAAGGTAATCCACAAGATATCGGACAGTTTTGAAGCCGCGACACAATTCCGCCTATTTTATTGCAATTGAATTTGAAATTTAATTGCTCCGTAAAAAAATGTACGTATTCTTATACACAAACAATGAAAAACAATTGGGAGCTAGGCGTCCCCCAAGGAATTCGGCCTGAGGGTGCGGACACCATCAAAATGAAATAATGCAATTCTGCTGACACAGCTGACCTACAATGAATTTCTACATAACACACATTAACAATGATATCTTACACATTGCACCATAATTACAAATAGGTAACCACATAGCATAATACAGACGTACGATACGCTTGGAGTACAATCAAGACCTTATTTAAGGAAAAAAGAAACAATTTATATTTCATACATTCGATAACCATGGTTTTAGACCACTTAAGAATCCACTTAACTCATTTAACCTCTTTGCAGTCCTAACATTTGTAGGTAACATATTAAATGCCTTTGGCCCTAAATAAATGAAAAAACGTTTACACAAAGTTAGGAAGTGCTTCGGCAAAACAAAACAAGAATTATTTCTAAGTGCAATGGAGCGTTATTTTTTAAACATTGGTGCGTTTGCAGAGATTCCCAATGCGTTTGACCTCCGTGAATTCTCAAGAGGAAAAATTATCCGGCTTGAACCGGACTCAAACCCGGACCCCACAACATGGCGCCCAGTGTTTCATCAAGCTAATATACCGAAGTCTCCTCCTCTCCCATGCTTTTTTAGAGCTTTATGGAACTAGATCTACACCACTGCCGGACATACAATGTCACGAAGCGGCCAAAGCGTTCGCATACCACCTCCGTTCACGAGGTTAAATCCAACCTGTTAACTCATAAATTTTCACAATACTTGAAATTTTACTACGGATACCGCGAACTAGGATCGTTATTGAACCATTAATTACCGGCACGTTGCGTCACCCTAAGGGGAGCAGTAACTGCAAGTAACCTGCAACCATGCGCGTTCCTGCGTACCATGTCACTTCTTCAGATCCGCAATTTGGAGTCCTCTAAAATCAGTTATAAACATATGCATGTACACATCTTATTTAAACCTCTCATCCCACGAAGTGCACTAACGATTGCTGTTCAAAGCAGATTTATTTTCCTTCTTTTAGATTCTTAGAGATACGATGCACTTAATGATCCATATACGTACCACAAGGACCTGAATCCCTACTATTGAGGAACGAGTAGCTGAGCTGGGGTCAAACATCTCATAAATACACCCTAAGGCTCACGGTTGACCACAGGGCAAGCGATTTACCCCCTCAGTGTGGGAGGGATAGCATGGAGGGTGTGGGAGGGGTAGCATTTGCCAGCAGGGGGATGAGGGACGGTTTGGAAGGAGCAGTGGGGAGTGAGGGGGCGATAGCGGAGAAGGTGAAAGCAGAGAAATGAGATGTCAGCTAGGGGTGGGTGTAGGAACGTGCTAAATGGAAATAAGGCTGGTCAAAACCGATTGGGTCATCTGTCTCGGAGACAGGAGACCGGATGAAGTTTAGCTTGATTGGCTGTAAGAAATTTCAAGGATGCACACCAGCCTCGCGATTTCATTTCCTAACATTCAGCGCGTGGGTCTATTTTGGAAAATAATCTTAAAATAAAATATGACATACAGTTTGAAAAAGTTTTAAAATTTGATGGGCTTTCTGTCTTTCCATGGTGGATATGGCAAAAGGTGAAAGTAATATTACTACCATAGATATGTTCTGTTACTTTGCTTTACATATATGAACAGTCAACTCATGAACCTTTTTTGTTTCTATGGAACTATGGTTCCCCAATTATCCATTTATATGAATAAAACTAAGTAATAAGATATATCTACAGAAGAAATATAAACTGATGATTAAATTAAATCAATATATTAAATTACTTCCTGTAAAATTTACTAATGGGGAAAAATACCTAATGGGGATGGGGATGAGCGTTCAGCAGCAAACCTTATCTGATCTCGCTCTTGACATTGGGAGAAGCTCCTATAAAACCTCATCTTAACTCAAGCAGAGCGATTTCTAGTGTGCTATTAACATTTTGATAAGGGTGAGGAGCATAAGAAAACTATTTAGATGACCTTTACTGGATCTGGAAAGCTCGCACACCCAAGGAGTCGAACCTCGTCATTTACACCTTTAAACTTTCAATCAACCAGAGATAAAAGGGTTATGGTTGATTCCAAATGAATTAACGGTAGTGCGTGGTAATTATATCCAGGGCTAAGAACAGCAGGACCATATCAATAAAGGATAAAGTAGGTCTGTGTTGCCATGTGGCGGTCTATGAACAATGCTAACGCAGAAAGACTATTATCCCTTCAACTTAGGATTGAGCCCTTTGTTGAGCCTTGGATATAGATTGCTGAGAAGCAACCTATTAGTTTCCTAACAAATGAAATTCTCTCAAAATTGAGAAAAGGTACAAGGAGTCTACATGGCATGGTGAATTTGAACAATTGACTAAAAAAAGTTTTCTTCTGCGATTGTTGAATTAACAGTATTGAACATGTTTACATGGTTTTTAACTGTTTTTTCTTCGAAATACATCCGTTAGGTAGCTTAGGAGGTTTTCAATAAACAGTACATACCCAGCATAAGCATTGGCCCTCATTATTTTTAAGTATTCAGTGCCCTAGGTCATATTCAAATCTCATTGCCATAGAGAGTACGTAAGCACGTAGAGAGAGCAAATCAGGAGCAATAGCGAGAGATAATATTATTCATAGTGACCTCTTTCCTCTTCATTCTATGATAATTTCACTTTGCCCTAGATTAACGGTTCCCTACCTCTTTTGATTTAAGTTTACCTAAGGCATTATCCGATTTTGAACAATTGCTCCCTTTATAAGTAGTAGAAAAGAGTACATTATTTATGCCTTCACTGGTATATAAACCTTACTCACCCCCATTATTCAATTCAAGAGCGTGTGCCCTTCGGGGTACGCGGACCGCAAGGTTGGTGACCGCTGCCCTAGATACTAACTCTTAGCTCATATTTACTAACCCTAGATTTGAGGTGGGTCATTCGCGAACGAAAGGATCCGAAGGAACGGTTCGATGGATTGAACGAAAGGACAGAGGACCGAATCCTATGGAACGACCGTTCCTTTCGGTCATTCGATCCTTTAGATCCGTCGTTCCTTCCGATCCGTCATTACTTTCAACTCATATGCTGATGCTAGAGGTGTACTTAGCAGTACTTTTTTCTTTGTATAAATGAAACGTTTTTCCGAAATCATGTAAAAAGTGGGTAATATCTTTAATTTTATCCAACCTTCTTAAACGCCGTCATTACGGTATACCAAATATTTATAGATTTTTTTACATTATTTAAACATCAAGAACATATTAAAAAATAAAAATACATGGCCACCAATAAAAAAACGGTAAACGAGTGAAATGGAACGGGTCTCAAATAGGACTGGTCCAGAATGAACGAGTTCCCAAAAGAGAGCGGGTTTGCCCATCTCCACCCTAGAATAAATTTTGGCCGTCTTTGTTATTCTTTCGTTTCATTTTAGGATATATATTCCATTAAATCTCTGAAAAATGTCGTGGAATTTTATCAATATCCGTCATCAGTCAAAATCCATTATATGACACATTTTATAGCGTTTATAATATCACTATTAGTTATTCCCCAACCAACAGATTTACGAACGGCAAGAAGAACACCAAAACGGACCGAAAAAGTCTTGACAAACGGCCAATAATAGAGAGGGACACTGAGAGAACGACAGGGTACAAATGGAAAAGAAAGATTAGCGGAGCAGAGCGGAAGCGAGCTCAAAATGGTGGACAGACCGCTTTACTCCTACTTTAATGCTCCTGTCTATCCTTTATCTCCAAGCACATGGACCAACTTGTGCACTGCTTCTATTTTTGATTTTATTGGCTTTGAAGAGGAACCAATTTCCAGAGCGTTTTATGAGTTAGAGGAAGGGAGGCAGGCTATACTATCTTCTTCTCTGAAGCTCCACATCCAATAGAAATGGTTCTGCTGATGAGCCATTATGGAGTAGTTTAAGGGACTAAAAGATAGTAAAAAAAAGTCAAAGCCACTTTTCCGTAAGTAATTTTTATTATTATTCTCACAAGATGGATACATACTGCGAATATGTATCAGCATCGATATATGAAATAAATAAAAATCCCCCTGGAGCATCTGTGAATTAAAGAAATTAATCTTAAAGCAATTTTTTTCATCTAAGCAAAAAATGTAATATCAAATGCCTACTTTCGTCACAACTGGTTTTCAAACAATTGACGCATTGTTTTTTATAATACTTATGGTTCACATTATGGACAAAATATGAGGATAGACGCCGAGCACTAAATCTTTGATAATTTGGTCTATATTGTCAGACCTAAAATTCTTTTATAAATTCGATAAAATTATTACAATAGAATTAAACTTTCACAAATGCTAATCACAATTAAGGGTGTTTAAAGTCTGCCGAACTCTTTGAAAAAGGAAAAGCCTCAAGTATTTTTAGAAAAAAAAACCTTTGTAACCCGGAACCCTTTGAAAAAGGGAAAACCTCTAATAGTTTTAGAAAAACTCGCTATTTTTTAATCTTCTGAGAAATTTGACGAGAGGAAGCTTTACTTTGAAGGAAACGATAGGTATATAGTAATTCATAATGCATACAAGAAGCATCTGTCTCACTTCTTCACACTCCACAGCAGTGGCAGGATATGTTGAACGGCAAATTTCACGCATCAACAGGAAGATAAAGTTACTGGATATCGTAAAAACGCCGTCTGACTGACATTGCGATCAAATTAAATGCATTGTATGCACTTTCAAGAGAGCGCTCTTCTTATAAATTTCGAATGTCATTTGCGGGCCCTTTGAAAAGCGGAAAAGCTAGAACTATTGATGTAAACTCCTGTTTTGAACATATTTTATCTTTGTGTTAGAGATAGACATCTCCTGTGACGTAATAAATCGAATTCATCCCATCGAAATGTGTAAAGGCAACTTCCATGTGTGACATGGAAGTTGACTTCTATGGAAGTAGCGAGTGTAGCGATATGTCGAATCGTATCGCCACTCGCAGGAAATCGTTCTGCTTACTCCCAACTTCCGGCTTTTTCCGAACAAATGGATGAAGTAAACAATGAATTTGGCAATTACGAAAAGTGTCTAACTTTGGCAACAATGGCGTTCGTATATCGCTGCTTGAGTCCCACAGGTATTCGTCTTTAAATTAAATTTGTATAAATTACATTAATTGTGCATTATTACATCGTACAAAGTATGTGATTGTGATAGTCATAATTATTACCTAATAATAGATAAGTCATGAAGCTTACTTCAGAAGTTCTTTTGCATTTAAAATACTTTCAAGTACAAATAAACATTAACATACGCAACAAAAAGTCCTCCTCCTACTAAGTTATTCTTTGTTTATATTTTAAATCTTCGATAGCAGTCATGCACCAAGATTCCACCGGATGCTGCGATTTTATCCCAGAATCGACATGCTACTAGCTGCCAAAATAGAAACCAGTCTATTTTCCTTGCAAGTAGCAACCGCGGTCGATTAACACCACTATCGACCCCTACTGCCATAGAACTGCGTTCTTACACATGGAAGTGTCGCTTGCAAGCGACTTCCAAGGCTACTGTCGCGGAAGTGACTTCCATGTGTTAACCAGAATTAATGATCGATGGAAATTTTCGATTAACCAGTTAAATATTACGTAAATGATAAAGAGCAGGAAATCGCCAAGAAAATTTTTGAATAATCAAGAAAAATCTCTTAGTATCACCTTGTCTGCTCAATCTTCGTCGAAGTATTCCAGGCAGCCGGAGAAAAGTCTTCGAGAGCAGTCCAAAAAGGTGCTAGATATATGATTTAGTACTCACACAAAAGGGCGCCGCACAATTTGCAATCACGAGGGTATCCTGCTACCCCTGTTTCATCCGATGATCGGAAATTGATTCTTTCGAAAATTCAAAAATCAATCTTAAGTGACGGTAGTACAATGCCTGGTTATCTCTTTAGCTATGCTCCGAGTGACGGCAAAACTTGTGCCCCTAATAAATCTGTCGTTCAGCCGTGACAAAAACCACAACAAGATGTTGAGCAGCCAGCCGAAATCTCATAAAAAATTTCTCTGGATAAAAGGATGGGTAAACTTAAGCCTGCGAAACAATCTGCGTTAACTTGTGGTAGTCCGACATCACTTCATATTAAATGCGAAGAATTTACCCTCATTTTTAATAAATAGACCCGATCTTAGCATTGGCAGCAAATTATCTGCCACTCACCATGAAGCTTTTAGATATATCTACAAAAATCCAGCCTTTTTCCATGGGGAATGGAACGTCACAAAACTTAAGAAATTTAGTTTAAAGAAATAGGAACTTCTATTGCTTAAACCTCGCCAGAAATTTGGCAAGGTTTAGTTTGCTTGTTTTCTCGACTACTTTTGCCAAATAAATCAATCTCTAACCGCAGAAATCTTAACAGAATTACGAAAAAAATCGTGTGCTATGAAGGCATTTTCAGCGTACGTCGAGAAAAAAATCAAGCAAAAATTTTTAAAATGTATTCAATTTAATACGTTTTAAGTATACCCAACAAAAGAATTACAGGCAAAAAATTTTCACACTTAGCAGATAAATAATTGTAGAACAGTCATACATTAATATGTATGTAAGGAGAAGCGTTTTTTATAAAACAATTTTGTTCAGATGAGTGCAGAATTAGCTTCTCTTTTGAAACAGTTGAAGTTCATTAAATGTTTATTGTGGGTTTTGCACAATCTGCATACCTACTGCTAAGTTTTTGGTATATTTTGTTTTTTTCATTGCTTAATTTAAATGCCCTTTATGACCTTACATTAATATTTAGAGCTAAAAAATTAATTTTTCTCACTAGGTTAACATTTTCTTCAGCATTAATTAGATCAAACAAATACATTAATTCCTTTTTCGCTCTTTTTTCTTTAAGCTAAGAAGAAATTTACACCTAATATGTGTATGTTTAGTTAACTATCGATGATTTCTGTAATTTGACACAATATTTTTTCGTCATTAACGTCACAATATTGACTTCATACTACTTCCAGTTGCATAAATTCATAAGCAAAATATTAAATAAACGAATTGAATAAAAAATTAAAATTAAATTATATTAATAATTTTTGTTTGAAAATTTAATAAAAACTGTAATATTTTCTACTGTTCTATAAATTTTTTAATAAAAAAAGAAAAAGTATTTCAATTGAAATGAAATTAAATTATAAAAATTAGAATAAAAATACATAAATAAATCAATAAAACATGACCATACCTATATGGTCTCTATTATGACTAGGGAAAGATTTCGATCTAACTATCTATAACACATACTCTTCTGAATAAAACACTTCACTGGAGGTATTGTTTAAATTGAACGCAATTGAAACTTGATGGGTAGCAGAAGTCTATCTAAATCCGCGCAATGAATAATCCATGCCCTTCGTATAGACCATGAACAAGATAGCTTTATCAAAATTCAATCCTCTTTCGGTTACAAGTTAGTATATGACACCAGAAGTAGGTCGATTGTGATCTACCCCTTTATTTTACGCAGGTTTAATTTTATTACACGAATAAATTTTTTAGCCAACGCTGATGTAGGCCGAACCTTGAGGTAAATAGAAGCGATACGAGCAGATGACCTCCACTTTCCACGCCTCGTAATTGAATGCTCATAAACACACGATAATACTTCGGTTCCTATTTGTCCGCTCAAACCCATCCACGTTCACTCATTCATTTTCGTAATCCCTAAAATCAGTAGATAAACATTCGCCGTCCGATTTCGAGATCAAAATTCGGCCGGTAAAATTTATTTCTTTGTCGAATTTTCCGAATAGATGTTTAATGCATTCCCGCTCGTTGCCTCGACCCGCTCCAATCATGATCCGGGTTCGCGCGAGAGCATTTTATTGTGGCGTGATTCTTACCGAAGGCTAACGGCGGCGGCGGGTACGAAACGGCCTCCGGCGACGATACACGAGAAACCAAACGACTGGGTACCTTTTTCCAATTTTAATACCCTTGCGGTAAAAACACTGCGGTCTCGTCGTGGCCGGGTGGGCAGACTAGACGTAACCACCGATGCAATGAGCAAAATTGAAAACTATATGAAGCGGCATTGGAATATTTTCAAAGCCAATGCGAATGCATAAATGATATGGCACCCATTCACGCACTCTAATTCAAATAGTAACATCAAATAGGATGAAATTTGCAATTAAAAATCATTTGAATGAAACGGTATTCGAACCCAATTTCCCAATGGTAGATTACAAGCTTTACCCTGTTACTCTTTACACCCGGTCAGGTGACTAACTACACTCTATTTCCGGTCAGAGACAGAATATAGAGTTAACACGGAAGAGGGAGGGGAATGAGGAGGTGTTGGAAAAGAATCTCTTGCATGAGAAACTTTAGGCAGGACTGTCCAAAAGCCAAGCATTTATTTGGAAGAATTACAATTATAATGTCTATATATGTAGCATGGATGATGAAGATAAAATGCGCAGACGGACAACATAAGAAATGATGAAGTGTACAGAAGAGTGGAGGAGGAAAGGGCCATATGGAAAACCATAGAGAAATGAAAAACAGGATGGATTGGACTCATCCTGAGACACAATGGATTTGTGAAGAACATAAATGAAGGAAAAATAGAAAAGTCCCAGGTAAAGACCCAGGAATAAGTTCTTGGGTCAAATAAAGAGGAAAGTTCATAAGAAGAGATACCAGGAGGTAAGGGAACTAACATTAGATAGGGATGGGAGAATGGCTGCAGTCAACCGATCTTGGAACTGAACAATCAATAAGATATGTAGCATATACCGAAGCAAACTACTGCACAATGCCTACTGTCATGACTTCTAACAAGACAAAAAACACAATGAACCATCAAGGATAACTGCCCAGAGGATAAATCCCAATCCGCCCTCAAATCCGCGCCAGAACATTAGTTATCCATCTCATAGTAGACAAATAATAGATTATTACAGTTTTCCTTCCTAAATTATATCCAGAAGCGTAAAGGTGGGCCCGCTTGCCTAAGGTCCACGGTTCAGTCACCTATTCATTTGGATTTTTCCTCGAAACAATTTACATTTTTGTCATCGCTGAAACTTTAGGAATATGCTACTCAGCTCTTAACAGTTTCATAGTTTTTATCTTCTCGCGTTTAACTTTTCGTACTCTCCCAAGCTTCCTTCCCTACCAAACTTCCCTTTACCCTCCCAAATTTCAATTCCCTCCTGTTTTCAATGGTGTCCTAACACCCCAGCCACACGTCCTCACGGCGGCTGGCAAGATATCATGTAGGTTTAAATCCGCATCTTCACCAGAGGTGAGAGGAGAGGGGGTAATGGCTTTGAGGCTCCACGGAAGCGGGGAGGCGAGGAAAGAAACTGAAAGGAAGGAACTGAATGGAGTCTAGAGACGAAGAGAGAGTTTGAGGGGGGTTCAAGTTAAAAAGGATTGAAAGGAAGCCAGAGATTGGAGTGGGTGGGGAGACTTGAGGCGGGGGAGGGGGAAGGGAGGAAGGGAGGAGAGATAGACCCATGAAGAAGAGAGGGAAGGCGAGGGTGAGGAGGAGAAAGTAAGCGTTGTGGATAAAGAGTGGTCTCGAAGAATTGAGCCTAGAAAAATGAAGATAGAAACTCGGAAATTTTGAGAAACTTATGCAGACAACAGTCAATAGTAAAAACGCCCGGTCACGCGTCACTCGTGTCAGTGATGGTCACTGATTGAAGAAGAGATTGTACAGCGTCTTTATACATAAAAATGAAGCTAGCTCTTGACGAGAAAATTAATTTATCCCACAAATCCATTTTCACAGTTCTTAGACATTTTATGTACAAGTGGGTAAATTATCATTGTAATTCTGCAATTTTTAGGTCATACCTTTGTTTTGTGCTAATTTAATGTATAAATGATCCACAAAATACGACCAAACGCACATTATAACGGTTTCGATATCCCCAATGCCTGCGTGACGTCTCCAATTTATCACTTCCATTAATTCAATGATCGGCACAGCATCTCCACTGTTGCGATACTGCATTATAAATATATGAAAACATTAACAGACAAGAATTAATCCTTGACATTTTGACGTCACAAGCGGACGAAAACAAAAGTTGAAGATGAAGTATAATAAATTTAATTAAATATTTCTTAAGAATATTCAGGACTTGATAGTCGTTTCTTAAAAATATCTCGTAAATATTAATTCAAAAACATCATTGAAATGAAAATTGAAAAAATGAAAAAACACTCAGTGGGGACGTCTCGAACCCGAAACCTCGGAGGTGAGGACTTCACCCCTCCGCCACCGAAGCCAACAAATCAAATGGGGTATCTCTCCGCTTGACGTCACGCATGGAACCTTGTTAAACATAAAACAAAGTTTGCATCCTACAAACGCAATGGGAAGGATAAAAAAGACAGGGTGGTTGGGAAGATGGAGGAACGAAGACGTGGAAGAGGGTAGGCGGAGAAGAGAGAGGAGAAAGGTTGAAGGCACTGGTAAAAGTGTGGGATGAGGGCATTAAAAAGCCTGGCAGGAGGATGTATTTTTGGTCCCGAGAGTCGCCCCTTTTTTATCCAGCGGGATAAAAATAATAGCGACTGCTTTTTCTAGTGCTTCACAGTCCGGCGGGAACCCTAACAGAAGCACCCCGCTCCATGCCCACCTCATCCAATCTCCTCCCCAATATCTACGAGCACCACTCACTCTCGTTCGCTCTCCCTCTCTCTCTCTCTCTCTCTCCTTTTCGTGTTCAACCCCTCCTTCACGAAGAAGCGTTTCCCTCCCGTCTTCACGTCTTATGTCCCTCTTGCTTTTTTCACATTTCCCTGCGTCATTTCCCTCGGTGCGTCAACCTTTCTTTCCCTTTCGCGCTCAAAGTGCTCCGCGAGTGGAAAGAGCGCAAACATAGGAGGCTAAGTCGCGTGTTACCAAGCTCATTATATCTGTGGAAAGTTTGTGGTTACCTAAGGAGACTTTCTCAACCTAGCACAACTCGAGACATTTTAAATTCCAGCTAAAATAAATGCGGAGCTAAATTTATTCACTCCTACGACAGTGGTAAACGAAACATGCGTTGATACCAAATGGAGAGTCTAGAAGCA
Source organism: Ceriagrion tenellum (assembly GCA_963169105.1). Lineage (NCBI taxonomy): Eukaryota > Metazoa > Arthropoda > Insecta > Odonata > Coenagrionidae > Ceriagrion > Ceriagrion tenellum. The sequence continues at coordinate 78,918,905 of OY720632.1, forward strand.
ATTTACAAGCGGAAATCAGACAGAAATTCTTACATAAAAAAATAAATTTGAAAATTGGAGCCTCATGTAAGTTTCTTGAAAGAAGGTTTCTCCATTATAAATTTATGAATTTTAACAAATTTCTTTAACAAACTTTTACAAACCACAGGATAGAAAGAGACACGACCGGGGTTTCGAAAGATGATCATCATTATCAAGTGAATCACCTGATGATGCGGTACTTTAAAAGTTGGTTAAATAAATTTGTTAAACTATGAAACACCAAGGAACTCAAAACAGAGTTTTATTTAATTTATACATCAATAAAACTAAGGAGATGTTTCTATGCCATATTATCAGCATAAAACGCGTTTTTTCAATTACGAGCACTTCGAAGATTTTAAATATTACATTTATTTGAATATTTATTAGTTAGATGTGAATCCCAATTACTTGCAAGATAACGGTTCGAAGAGGTAATTGATTGTTTTCACCAAAGAGAGGCGAAAACATAAATCGATTTTAAAACAGTGACTTCCAGGCTTCGTAATTTCATTGAAGGGATAATTTTTGCGACAAATTTTCTTAGAAGCTAGACAGTGAAGAGGAGAGGAAAAATGAGAGAAAGTGTATCCATGAATGATGGAATCTATTGAAGATAAAAATTGATAATATTTATGCACAATATTCAAAATTATTTTGTGGAGGATGGAAATAATCTTAGGCAATAATATAATCACTGTTCTCTCGAACAACATGTTTAACTCAAAGTTAACATCCCACTGCACGGTATCCTTCGATAAACTTTGTGCTTATCTTAACATCACTTGTCATGTAATCCAAAGATCTGTATCAAACTGTAGCTCTCCATTCAATTGTTTCCATTGCTAAATACTAAATGCCCTGTAGCTCTTCGGTCTCATATCTCGTTTTAGTTTCCCCATGAGTTCGTACCGCAGTACTTCTCGTTGGGCTCTCCTATCGTGTTCCAAACAAAATTCCTATCTCTCAACTAGAGAAACCAATCTGTTTGAGTCTTTTCTCCCTCATACAACTGCGTATGGCTTCGCTCTTCTTCGCGATATCAAGCAAATAATCGGCCGCTCGACAAGTCTGTAGCGAATGACGACCAAAAACCAAAATAATTAACTATGCCGAGCCGCACGAGCGAATAAATGAAGACGGTCATGCGCGAGAGCATTCACAAAAAAAGGACACTCTTCTTGAATCTAGGGCGTTCCCTAATTCCAACAATACGATAAGAAAGACCTTGGCTGCGACTGAGAGGGCTGATGACATTGTCGATTCAATCACCCACGTCTCGGATGCTGACCGTTTCTTGACCGGCGACGGAGGCTGTTAAATATATTTTTTGTCCGACACCGCCGAGAAGCGGTCATTCTTTTCCCCGTTAGCCTTTGTGATCACATGGAGTGGCCATAAAACTACAAAGCTCGTCACACAAGCTGGCTGGCCCTACTTTCTACTCCACAACGCCAGATATCCGAGGCAACGAACGGAAGAACGGTTATTTATCGATGATTCCTTCTGCGAGCCCAGCGGGTGTGGCTTTTCCCAGCGCGCGCTCCCCCTCCACCGGCTGGATGCGGCAGTACCCTCTCACACTCCGGGCAAACCACCTTGAATGCAATAAACCCAGGGATTTTACTGACCTCGAATATCTAGATTCCGCAGCCTGGGTCATCAGGACGGGACCCACTTTAACGGACAGTGCCCATTGGAAACATAAACTGTTCGCGAGTTGGTTTCAAGAAGGCGTTGTATTTTACCTGATAGAATCCAAGGCACCAAGATACGTGATTATGGGCACTAAAATGCACATGAATGTCAGGTACCATAGAATAGACAAGCGTTATCTATAACCACTTCATTTCCGAGCTCCACGTCCGGATTCAAGTTTATTCTGGCAGAGAGTGGAAGGCGAGAAAGCAACAAATAGTCGCTATGAACTTAAAATAACTAAATATATCATCTAATGGATCTACATGCTATATCTCACTTTGAAAGAGGAGGCTTGATTTAAATCTTCCTCAAGAATATCATAGATTATTAATATGTTGTTAATTTCGTTCGGAGATGTTCAGTAAAATAGTCTTAAAAATTATAAGTGCAGTGAATTAATTTTAAAATTTATTAAATTTTTTTTCTCTGAGGCTCCACCTACTAGTTCTATTCAAGATTTTTCACAAAGAACCCCCAGCGTACCCATAAAACCAATCGAAAAAAGAAGAAAACTTTAAACATACCAAGCAAACTGATAAAGTAAACTTGACTGATAATCTCAAATCCAACTCGTACACCTATACTCATCATTATTTATTGAAGTTAGTAAACACTACCTTCTAACATTTCAAGTTCTTTTATTATACTTAAACACAATTACAGCACTAGTTCCCAATAGTGGTAAAATTTACTCAATATTATGCTTTCGCACGTATCGTGAAATTCGTCGCAAAAGAAAGCGTCTCGGACTAAATTGGCAACTATTTCTCACCTGCTATAAAAATAATATTTAATTAAAAGCAGATATAGTCTCGCCTTTGACAATTCCAAGAAAGTAGACATGAGGTGTACCCAAAGCCTTGTGAATCGGCACATCGTAAAAAAATATGATACAGAAAACTATATATAAGCCTGGGAATAATAAATATACGGTAATAATGTAATGTAGATATATAATACAAGAACAACACTATAACATTCTATAAAACACTACTTGTAAATACCTTGCAATCACCAAAATACGCAAGTGTAAAAAAGAACACAGATATCTTATATATTTAACGAGCTACATTTGTATATACGGATTCTCCTAAGAGTCGGTATATTAGGGTCTTCGGGTACGAGAAATCCATCGCATCAAAAGCCTCAGGGCCGCATCGGCCCCAACCATGGGCCTCTGTTTTAATCAGAATCAGTGCCGAGGTTTCATTTGTTGTTTTTAAAATCACTTGCAATCGTGATATAGTGTGTTAGTCCTCGCTATCGTAAGGCAGAAAAAATGAAGTATTTGATTCTTGCAATCCTTTTGGTTCTACTCTTCCTTTTCGCTCAAAACTTCGATTTTCATGACAAAAAAGTAGATTTTCACCGATTTCAGCAATAGTATATTTCTTGGGCAACCTGAGCAATGGCTATGAAGGGGAAATTTAGCCCGGGCATTTTACGTCTTACCTTATATATGTGCGAAAAGTACGGAACCTGAGAGTGGGTATTTTAGGGTTTCAGGGCAAGAGGAATACATTGGGCCAAGTTTTGCTACAATAAAAGTGCTGATGGCTTAGATTACCAATTACGGAGGGATTCATTAGCAAAGAACGTATAAGCAATTAATATGACAACGAGGCTATTATTACAACAAGATTATTATGGTAACACACTGTCATGTAAGCAACTCCAATAATATCAGCGTTTTGCACGAAAGTATCTCACTAACGTGGAGGTTTATCTCGTCAGTTCTTCATAAAGTACGAACCCTATTTAAATAAATATAATACTTATAAAAGGTATTACCTCTTTCTCACATGTAAGTAATAAAGGTTTTTAAAAATTTCTATGAATCGCCGAAAATCTATCATTTAGGCATATTTCCGAGAGATAAGAAACGAAATGAAATTAAACTAAAAGGAGCGATTCTCAGTGGATTTGGTTACAAAAACACTTTCCATGTATCATAAGCAAAATGAAACTTAAGTTCATTCATGGACAGACCGAAGCAGAACAAAGACTAGACCGAAACAGAACAAATAACTATAATTCATTTAGTCCTGGAATTAAAATTTTCGAGAAAAACCTATTTCAGACATTATTAACAAGATTTATTTATGATTTTGATAAAATTTAAAAAAAGTTAATACATTGAACTAAATATCATTATTTTCCATCCAATTTTTTATGTTAATAATGATTATTACATCTAGTGTAACGAGTCCTTGGGTACTAAGACAAATGCACATTATCAGCAATATTCTTCCCGCTTTCATTGGAGTAGGATTTATTGGATCGTTTTATCTCTATTTCCCAACGTAAAGCGTATCAATCCTTATCCTTCCAAGATTAGCATATTTTATCTCTTTTCATGCAGTCTTATATGTCGATCTTCATCAATGAAGTTATGGTTTAATCGTCGGCTGTAAATTCTATTCGAACGCCGTCAGGGTTTTGCATATTCAACCACCGAGAATTGGGTAGTTTTTATTCTCAAGAACCGAAAAGTAACTAGCAAATTCATTTTTACAACTGGCGTCACCATTATTAGCCATACTAGTATCATCCATGTCCTCCATCCTGCCTCCTTGCAATGTATTCCACCTTCAAATCATACACAGTGTGTCCCAGTTCCGTTAGGACTGCTTGTGTGAAATTCCACAATGCAATGCTATCTCGTGGTGAGTTGCAGCGTTAAAATTCTTGAATTTTCAGCAACAACCGTGTTGAAGTTCAAAGCGCTAGTGTCGCAGCAACAATGCGTTCTGGGCGCGAATGTAATGGTACGTGTCTGACGCTCGTCGGAAAATGGCGGTTGAGCAGTGAGGCAGCATCAAGTTTTGTGTTAAGTCAGGCAAATAATCCAGTGAAACGTTCGATATGATGAAAAGCGCTTATGGTGGTGAGTGCTTAAGTCGTTCAAATGTTTTCATCTGTGGTAAACTCTATATCGTGACGGCAGGGAGGACACTAAGGCCGCGCCACGAGCATCAAAGCCGCGAGCAAGTCGCGCGGACGGAAATGTTCGAAAAATCGCTGAAATTATTGCATCAGATAGATGTGTTTCTGCACGACTCATCGAGGAGATGTCCGGAATACCTAAATATTATGCTTGGAATTTTGACCGAGGATTTGGGTAAAAGGAGAGTCTGTGCGCGGTTTGTACCACATGCACTTTCAGGCGATGAAAAACATGGCGGATTCGAAAACTGCAAAGACCTGTTAAAGACTACCCAAAGTGACAATAATTTTACGAAATCGATTGTAACTGGCGAAGAAACATGGTCTTTCTAGTATAAACCTCTTACAAAGCGGCAGAGTGCAGCGTGGTTAGCCCAAAGACGCCGAAACCAAAGAAAATGCGCATGCAGAAGAATCGTGTGAAGACAATGCTAACAGTTTTCTTCGATTCCAAAGGAATAATTCACAAGGAGTTTGTATCAGAAGGGCAAACCGTTAATTCTGAGTATTATCTCGGCGTCCTCCATCGTTTGTGGGCGAGAATTCGTCGGATTTGACCCGAATACCGAGATGAAGGTTCCTGGTCGCTCCTCCACGACAACGCTCCAGTCCACAAAGCGAAGATCGTACGCGAGTTTTTGGTCAGAAAAGGGATCACAGTCCTGGATCACCCACCGTGTTCGCCGGATTTGGCCCCAGTAGACTTCTGGTTGTTCCCAAAATTGAAGTTGGCAATGAAAGGACACCGTTGCGACGCCGTTGAGGACATGCAAGAAAATTGTACCGCAGTACTAAATGCAATTCCAAAAAAGGACTACAGTCACTGTTTCGAAAAAATTTTAAATCGATTTCAGCAGTGCATTGACTCAGAGGGAGACTATTTTGAATAAATACAGTGATTTTTTGAACATGATCTATGTCTTTTATTTTTTATAGCAACAGTCCTAACAGAACTGGGACACACTGAGTAAAGTGCTTTCCTTAAGAATTCTACGCTTCATACTCCTACATGTGTCGCAAATAAGATACCGCACCTCTGATGAACAACAATCCTTTTCGTTGTTCACTTCACTCTCAAATCGACATTTGGGCACGAGATTAGTGCAACATGAGACCTCGATCTGTTGAGAGTAAACAAACTAATACCTCCTTAAAAAAATACTGGCTCACGTATGACTGTAAATTTGTCGAGTTTTATTATTCAGCACGCCGGAGATCAATTTCTGCAAGGATTGAATGGAGCTCCGCTTGACAATAGACAGTTTAATTGAAACCTCGCCTTATGCCTCGCCCTCTCCTACCTCTCCATTTTGATGATCACTTCCGGAGTTGAGCGATATTCTGACAACATGTTTCAACGGCGAGAAGCAATATTATGACCTAAAGGAAATGCGGCCCTTCGCCTATCAAAGCTATTCTATATCAATAAAAAGTATAAATTAATAAAGTGATAAGTAACAGTAATGCAACATGCAGCGCCTTCAAGGCAAATAAGGAATATCTTCGTAAGGTATCAGGGATATTTTTCTGCGGTATTTGTTGTATAAAATATTTTAAATTTACGATCCATACAAATTAGGTTAGTGGATCTATATTATTGTCTCAATGACCATTCTTTTATGCTGAATAAAAAACACTTGGTAATCTTCCACAGATTTATTTACTGGCACGACGCGTTTTACTAGACTGGCATAATCAGCACATGCTTACGCCACAGTGCGGTGAAACGCATGCCATCGTGCCAGTAAATAAATCTCTGGAAGATTGCCAAGTGTTTTTTATTCAACATGAATATAGACAAATTCCACCAAGTACAGCCAGTTACAGATAAATTTATGTATTATTTTACTTCATATTTTATCTAAATGCTGATGTCAGTTGTTTTGTTGAGGATTTACATTATGAGAGAATTGACGTTGATAGATAAATGAGATATCTATTGAGATATATAAATTTATATATTCTTTTACTTCATATTTTAACTAAATGCTGATGTCAGTTGATTTGTTGAGGATTTCCATTGTGAGAGAATTGACGTTGCGGATCCCACAAACTTTAAACGTACTAGCGCGGTTTGCGTCCTGTCAGTAATTGAAGTTTTAGAAAACTATGCTTATTCTTTCAATATGCTTATCCAACGTTCCCAACAAGTCAGCCGTGAAACCATCAATTTTTATGGATCATTTGTTACTCGAAGAAAATAAATATCATTCGATTTTGGGTCACCAAAAGCTACAAGGCGTAATCCCATTTGCATCTCTATGTCGATGTATCGAAATTTACGCCGCACGCCCGGTTTATCTCAATGCTTTATTCAAATTCCAATATCGCACAGTCCTCCTCACCTCACTATTTCTCGGTCCGGCCCACCTCCCTCCTCCTTTCCTTTTTCCTCCCAACCTCATCTCGCCTCATACCACCTACAGGTAGTGTTCCCCTCCAGCTCCCCCCCTCTTCTCGAGCCACGGAACACCATTTTACGGGATCGCCTCCACGAATCCTTCCCTTCCCCCATCACACTTACGCTCTCGCTCAGACGCGGCTCAGCGCGCGCGTGCACGCCCCCACGTCCACGCTTTGCCTCCACACGTCCTCGTGTCCAATTCCTCCTCCTGCCTCCTCCCACCCGCCTTTCCTTCGAGCCGCCTCGCCATCCTCTTCCTCCTCCTCCTCCACCTCCTCCCCCCACATCCAACCGCGGCAACGCCTCCTCTGCTCACGGAGCCTCTTCGTTCTCCTCCCGCCCGCCACCTACCCTCACACCCCGCCGATCGGGGAGGCACGGGGTGGGTAGGCTGAGGGGTTCGGGCGGCCGATAACACATTTGCCCCACGCGTCACGATCCGCCTCGTGCCAAAATGGCACCCTCTCGGCAGGAGGAGGAGGAGTATGAACAAAGTTTCGGTCGTGCGTGGGCCCCCGAGAGCGCTCACCCTCCTCCTCCACATCTCTCCTCCCTGATCGTTTCTCTTTCTCCCTTCCCGCGTTCGGCTGAGAACTTGAGGTCCACTCGTATTCCGTCGAGGGCGGGTTGGAAAAATAAACATGTACAGTGTGTCTCTGGAGGAACCTGCGTAACTTCTTGAGGTGATAGGAGATAATATTTAAAGTATTTTTCTCCGATGTACATGGAGCCGAAACTATTTATTTATGGAGCTACGGCAACGTTGACATTGCGGCTACAATCTTAAATATTACTACGGACAGCTACCATTAGCACGACTGACAGCATTGAAAGAACGATACCGATATAAATTTTGCACCGTTGATTTCGCGCATTCCTACCTTCCACCTCTCCCTCACATTCCATCCCCCACCCCAGTATCCCTGCCTCCCCCCTCTCCTGAATTGTATATATTCCAAAGCAAACTGAATCCAAGTACTTGATGATGTCGCCTATACGACGAAACCGGTCGACTAAAGATAAAACACTATGAAAAAGTACCAAGTAATTTTGAAATTTATACAGAATGGATTTTCACAATATATGATTACCTGTCACCATAGACTTTACCGTTGAGATAAGTTTCAGATATTTCCAACCGGTACAGGTCAGCATTGGCCCGCCTTTGACCTCACTGGAATGGGTGGTCCAACTTGGAGTTGTAATCATTGCACCCAACAGTTCAACTCGAAGAGTCATAAGAGCGCGCAAGTCCTTAGACCACATCAAGACTGCATGCAGTGCATTGGAAGGAATGCAGTCACTATGCTATTTTATTTCATTAAATCCACAGAGAAACTTTCAACCACTGGCCCCGATAGTTCGAAAGGTGGCCGGTTGGTCTGGTAGCACAACGGTTACGGGTTTGAATCCAAAGTCGGGAGTGGGTGCTGTGTTTGATTTGGGACCAAGGTCCCCTGAAACCTAATTTTACTACAGTTATATCTTATCCATTAAAGGGATGTCATCGCATATGAGCAACATAATTCAAATTTCTTAAACTGCTCTCAGAACTGAAGAGTCTATCTTTGTAATTTAAAAAGTACTAGCACACACTTGGACAAAATTTCACGGCTCGATAAAAACTTAATCCTACCCCTGTAGCGCATATAAATCCGCTTTATTACCGACTAGCTGACCCGTGCCAATATTTCGCACAGTATGCAGCTTCTTCCTGTTTCTTCCTTCTTTCTTCCTGTTCTTCTACCTGTCGAATATTTCGCACAGTATGCAGCTTCTTCCTGTATCTTCCTTCTTTCTTCCAGTTCTTCTACCTGTTTCTTCCCATGGACAATTATATGTTATTTATGTTTGTGTTAGAGATACATAACGTAAACGTAAACAGTAAACGGTCACACTAATTGCATGTAGAATGTAAAAAATCTAACTAAACGATGTGTTTATAGATGACGCCTCCTACAGTCTTTAAAGCACGTAACCATAGCTAACATATTAGTTGATTATATTGTCAACAGATGGCACTGTATCATTTTTAACAAAAACTTTACTTATAATTTTTTTAACAAAAACTTTATATTTAAACCATTTGTCTATTTTTCGTCAATAGCGGGGAATATAAGCTTTAAAACGATGTTTGAATCATGAATTTGATGAAGAATTATGGGAGTTGTGGCGTTGTGACAAAAAACACCTTTGAGAAATAATATATGTGATGGTGGTTTATCAAGAATACAAACAATAAAGAGATTCACCACAGGCTACCGATAAAAGAAGAGATAAAAGAATTAAGTGTCAGCGTTTTTGAAGTTCATTAAACGGCTAAATTTAGAAATAAATAACAAATCTAACAACTTCACAACAGATAATAACTTCATAATAAATGCTAAGTTACTTCAATGAATTCTCATATAAAAAGAGACGAGCTTCTCAAGCATTCTTTCTAGTGTATCTAATCACAAAGCTCCAAACAGGATAAATTTAAAATTTCTTGAATAAATTATGACAGTACCAACTGTGTTGCCTTCCATAGAGTTTTTTATTGGTACACCAAGTTTCTATGCTACCGCGTCATCTTCAGGTACAGTAGCGTTGAAACTTGTTGTACCTATAAAAAACTCTGTGGAGTGTATGATAGTTGGTACTGTCATTATTCATTCAATATTGGACTTCCACAAGGTTACGTCTGAAAGGAGTGTATTCGTTAAAATTTCTTCAACCATATCTACATGCCATCCAGCGAGCCATTACCGAAGCTTATGTCATGGGGCTCTGAAATTGAAAAACGGAGGGAAAAGGGATAAGGAAATGGAAGAGGGAAATACGAGTTATTCCAGAAAATTTTTTATTTTAGACAAATGCATGATGTTCAGGAGAGGTCTTTTTTGTCAGTTAAAAAGTTATTTCAAAATACAATGCTTATTTTATGAGCATAAAATTAAACTGGAAGAGAATTAATTGTTGACCCTATGGGGAGCTCGTCCGCAAGCCTAAACTATTAACAAACCGAAGAACGAATATACGTTGCTGACTTTTAAGGAAGGTTACGTACCCAAAGACGGAGTGAGCTGGCTCCTGCTCAACAGTGCTTGTTTCAGGACAAAAAGGAATGAGTTTTAGACTTGTCGTGAGGTAAACAGGCTTGACAGTTAACAGCGCGAGCTTTGCGACGGCTTTGATGAAAGCACTCACGTGAGATATAGCGGCAAAAACGATCGAGCTATGTTATTTGTGCTTTTTCTTTTGTCCCCTTAAAGCAATCTTGACACGGTTTTTGCCCCAGTGCCAGAGGTATTTGCGGCCAGAGGCTACTCTTAAAAGATCTCTCGTCGTCCCGTCAAGCAAAACTTCCGCCTGAGCTATTGTTTCAAGCAAAAAAAAATAGGTTCAACACTATTTTCAATTACAGGACTTGATTAAATTCGTGCATTCGGGCGATGTAGCGAAGTATAACGATAGCATCGAAACCCGGGTTGCACATTAAAGCTTATCCGTCTCAGTAAAATTGAATTTAATCAAATTTCTTTGTTACTAAAATATATTCACGCAAAAAATGGTCCAGGTATAGCAAGTAATTCATTGGTGACTTATTCAAGCGGGAACAATAAGGGCGTCGAAAATTGTACATGTTCGATTTTAATTCTTCAAATTCATAAATCATTAATACGGCAGAAATTAAAACCACAAATTAATTTAATAAATGCAAAATGTCGGTACAGGCGGCGGCAGCGGGGTAAAAATCCTCCCCTGTTACCCCGGGGACCCGTGTTTACTCGTATCCCACCTTCGTGGACGTCTATGGTTACAAGTAATGATTCCCGATTTAAACGGCTTTATCGACTGAAGTCAGATAAAATTGACAAAAGGTAAAAAACTACAACAATGTTTATCATCACATAGTGGGCGTCAAATCAGAATATCAAAGGTAAAAAACAGAAAAATAAAAACCTTCCGTGTGAATTAAGCTACACTTACGTTCATACGCATTCACTGCCGGACGAGCACAATAAAACCACGATGCACAAGCTTACGGGGTAAGTCTAAATTAACGACCGAAAGCTATGAAATATACTTTTCGTGTCATCAGACTTTTACATAGGAAACTTAGAATTTTACAGCCGATTAAGAATGCACAACACATTCACGTTGTTGCGTGTTGCAGAGCACAGTAAAATTTTTATGGCAATCTGCAATTATTTTTTTAACAAACTACAGAATATTATTTGTGACATTAAAGAAATATTTTTCGCAGGTACTTAGCCTTTGACACCTGGGGTAAACATATTTCTGTTACAGATCAACGGGCTACAGCATTTGCCATTCAGGTGAGCGACAGCTCAAACAAATCTAGCCGTAAATGGGTTGAGTTGCTCAGCCATCTGCTTAGGAAAACACGAACGCGGGGAAGCGTGCGATTTCAACAATTTGATGCAAGGTCTTAATCCTGTCTCCAAATTCATATAAAGGTTGAAAATCATCATGCCTAATGTGATATGGGTACATTAATGTTTACACTATAAAAATCACGGCCTATGATACCTTTAAAACAATAACTGAAGTACCCAAAAAGAAATAATTTGAAATAGATGATGATCCTGATAATTAAAGAATATCGTCAGCCCAGAAAAAAGATAGGATGGTACTTGGAGTGACAGGAAAAATGAATATCTGCACAGAAAAAGAAGGTTGCGGATACAATGCGAAGGAAAAGATTGAGTAAGAGAAGAGGAGTTTTATAGGCACATCTGAGGAATTAGTGACCGTAGAATGACAAAAGAAATCTTCAGTTATATCATTTAAATTAAAGATGAAAACTAAATAGGTTGAGCAAAGGAAAGAGCTGAGGAGGGATTAGGCATATATATATATATATATATATATATATAGAAGTCAAATGGAATGAAGAGCTTTTAGGAAGGACGTTTGATCAATTTAGAGCGTTCTGGGAAAGACTCAACGAGTGGAAATGCCAACATAAACTTGGTCAGAGGAAGGGAGAGGAACCACAAAGAAAGAGATAAGAATTTTTGGGAAACTAGGAGATTCTCTGGAAGAAAAACAATTGTTTCCCGCGGACGACAGTAGGCCAAACTCGAAAACAAAGATGATCATCTCCATAAAAGAATGCAATGATTACAGCGAACTATATACAGAACACAATAATTATTCCGAGAATTGAAAGCGAAGGCCGCACAGAAGGCCTTTATTTCAATGTTATCGCTTAAAGAAGGCTCGATCACTACTACAACGGAACTACCGCTTTCAGAACCCGTAATTGGCCAACTCAAACTAAGCAGATTCAAGTGCAAGGCTTTGAGGAAAAACAGATCGTCGGATTGAAAACGTCAGCCAGCTTAGGCAACAGACCAGTGAGTCAACCCGGAATACTTAATCACGATAACGCATGAAAAAATGGGATCAATGGCCCGGGAAAAGGGAGTAGATTTATGATCCAGCTTGTGAGGGCTGATTGACCAAAACTAATTCGAGATGAATGAGCAACAGAAAGGATTTTGATTAGGCATGCACGCCATACCATTCACCATGCAGTAAATGGAGAGATGCAGCATGCAAAAAGGGAAACCAGCCAAACAAGTGAAAAACAAAATACAGTTACGACAAAGCATATCTTTTATTGCATAACCATGAAATGGAAGACGCACAAGAAATAAAAAATTCAGGTTTTTTTCTCTATTGCGGTTGAGAACAGTAATTTAAGTACAGGGAAGGAAGCTCCGCTCCTTAAAAGAGAAATAGTTAACCAAAAATATAAACCTACAACGGACCTCTGATGAAGGTGGACGCTAGGTGAATACTTTGAGCAGTAATGGTAATGTGAGGAATCTCCATTATAACTACTGAAAGCAAATCTTATAGGAGATAACTATTAAAAAACTAGTCTAACTGAAAGACTCAAACACATTAAGGCCATAGAACAAAATACTACCATATTACTTTCCAGTAATGCTATTTCATAGCATTTTCTACTAAACTTGCAATACATTCTTGAAAAACAGCTTTTACCTTAGTTATTCAACCTAAGAGGCATTTCTAGGATTAAACTCTGTATTATATTTGGATATCAAAGTTAAACATCTTTTCTCAAAGAACAGCTTATTATCATAACAAAATGAAGAGGAGAAATTGGTATTTTTCGGGTTCTCCCCGCGTTGAACCATTTTTCTAGACAACCGTTTTACTGGCATTTCGGCCGTTTCCAGTCGGCTTCATCAGGTCCTAATTTACTTATCTATCTAATCTATTTATGACCTAATCAAGCCGACTTGAATACCAATAAACAAGAAAACCGCGGAAATCTTCATAACAGGAAAAATTTTTCTCTGCTTAACATCTATATGAAAACTCGAAATTTGAAGCAAAGTGAGAACAAAAAATTCTGCACATTAATAGTAATACACAAGAAATATCAGGCGCAGCGGGTAAGAAAAAACATGCGATTCTCAGATCTCGTTCCAAACGCTTATTAACGCGCTAGCAGACAGGTACATCACTGATTATTAAATAGAAAGACTTGGAGACTCCCATCGATTTGCTCGTTATTCAAAAGAAGCTATGATGCAAGTTCATAAATGATTTTCTGCATATCTTTAAACATTACACTTGCAGTTCGAGCGCACTTCATTAGTTTCATACACCAAGTAGGCTTCTAAATTTGAAAGGCGGATGGATCCAAATATGGAGTACGACATAAATTTATTTTCCCCGCTCACCTTAGCGCATAAATTAAAGAAGTGGAGTGAAGATACGAGCTAATCCGAGTAAAAGGTGGAATAAATCCTCCGAAGAGAGATTTGGTGGAGAGGCATCATGCATTGGATCAAGGAAAAAGCTCGCGGCTAGAAAAAAACGTCGTAACTCAAGCCTGAATTCCAAACGAGGTAAGGCGAGCGAATTCCACCTTCATCGGAAAATGATTCCTCTGGCTTCATCCGAATTCAGATCCAGATCATCTTTGACGTAAAATGTCTGTCTCAAATTCTCTTCTCCAAAGCACATACCTTTTACAGTAGTTCAAAGGTAAAAATTAAAGGAAAATCGATAATTTCGTCAAGTCGAGTGAATCAGCTGAAATAAATGTAATTTTGAGAGTCTTCGGGCTATGGCCATCAGTAAAGTGAAAAACACGAAATATTGAGCAATTCTGAGGATATATCTAATATATACTGATAATATTCCAGAGCCAAATTTTTATAGACAGCAAAAATGAGTGATACATATGATGATAAGTCAATAAATAAATCGCAAAACTGGTTAGGGGCGATAATAATCAAAGTAACTTCATGAAATTATTCCGCTTTTCTACATATTCACCCTGCACATTCAGACTCTTATCCCATGTCTTTACAAGTCCTTGATAGCCGGCAGCAAATAAGCCTTTAGTTTGCTGTCACAGCCAACGAGTAACCTCTTAGACTACGGCATCATCATTTTCAAAACGTCGGCCACCCAAATAATTTTTTAGGGTCCCGAACTGATAAAAATCACTGAGGGCTTAGTCGGGACTGTACGGTGGATGTTCCAAGCGTTCCCATTGAAATGTTTACAACTGATACTAATGATGAAATGCTGACGTATGCAACTTATTCACTGACTTACCCTCGTACATTCAGTTTAGAGAATACGTGTTTCAAATATCAACATTCGATTAGTTTGAACTGCTGCAAATATACAGTGATGGATAACGTAAAACTGCCATGAGAAAAAAATCGGCTTGGACCGGAAATCGAACCACGGACCTATTAGGGAATCATGAAGTTTAGTTAGAGTAGTAGTCCGCGTATTGGCCCGGATAGCCAAAGGCCTGTGGTTCCATTCCCGATCCAGGCCGATTTTTCTCATGACCATTTCTACGTTGCAATGACACGCATCCGCACGTATAATACAAACCCTAAAAATAAGTTAGTAAAACAAAGACACTCCAAGGAAGTGCAGCAGTCTCATAAAGAAATAAAACGAAAGGATATTATGATGTAGATGTCGAAAAAAATTGATATACCTTTTCCCTAACAATGATTGGGACAAAAATTATCGGTACTAAGCGCACTAAGTAGATAAAAATGACTTTCTCTTCATTGAGGGCATATCAGAATGGATAATTATCGCAAGTTTCCCCATTTAACCG
The DNA here is from genome assembly GCA_963169105.1 of Ceriagrion tenellum. NCBI lineage: Eukaryota > Metazoa > Arthropoda > Insecta > Odonata > Coenagrionidae > Ceriagrion > Ceriagrion tenellum. The sequence continues at coordinate 78,934,117 of OY720632.1, forward strand.
CGGGCATGCAACTGCGCTCAGATTATAATCACTTCCAACAAATTTGATCTAACTTAAAAGGTATAATGACCCGGCAGACGAAATATTTTGCATTTCATTTATTTTCTCCCTTAGCCTCCCTACACGCCTCAATCTACGAGAATTGAAAATGTATAACTATTCAGCATTTCTTAAGTTTTTTTAATCTCAAAATTCCGCCAAATCACAACTCTGTCTAATAATTATACAATATGTACTCTAAATCACATAATTACAACTGTTCCTTAACAACAACCTCTTCTATTTCAGTAGTTCATAATATGTTTATAACACCACTTCCTCACTTTCACAAAATCAAAATGTACAATGTCCACCAGAAAGATGACATCATTAGGAATTCTTCAGTGCCTAAGTTCAGTTGTGTTCATTAGCACACGAATGCATTACGAATAAAATACCAGACAACAGCCCACGAAATAGATATGACAATCTTTGGAACAAAACTCAGAAATAAATAATCTCACTCCAAACACCCATAGTTACATAAATTAAGCCTATATTTACGTTTGCATTTGATAAACACAAGATTTGCTCATATTTGCAGAAGATGAATGTGTTACTATGGTGTTCTTTCTTATTCAGAGTCGACCACCATCATAATGTTCTCGTGATGTTCTCACGGCAAACACAGGCTCTGAGGTTTCAAAATGTTTTCCCTTGTTTTTATTCGTAGCCAGCAAATGTTGATTTTTCAGGACGTATAACGGTTGCACTTGGCGAGCTTAATCCATAAGGTGCCAACTCATGCAGTATCTAGAGGAAAGCATCATTTATGTCCTATAGCGGAGGCACCCCCAAAATAATTCTCAGGTTAACCTCAAGGGTATTGTGAGAGATCTTTTTCACCTCGTGTGGCTAATTTTACACCTGGATACATACTCCCAGAGCTTTGATCAAAAATTATTTCCGGCGCGCATGGTCTTCCTTATTCCCTGCTTGGCGTTAACCGCAGGCAGTGAGAGTATTTTCTCATCTCCTATGTGATCATAAAAATTTAATCACCAGATATAGCAGGTCACTCCAGATTCCCTTTAAGGATTAGTACGCTGGAAAAGAAAATTAAAACAAAAGAAGACGGGTCCCAAGGCAATACATATATAATAAACGGAATAAAAATAGAGTGAATAGCGCGCCATGCGTGATCAAAATATGATATCACGATCAGTTCACGAATAATGAAGAGAAATGTTTAGGCACACTTGGACAATCGAGGGGTACTTTGAGGGTACTTTGAAAAATGAGCAACTTTTACTGTGATAGGATTTATTACTACCGTTTTCACATTTTACAGCATCTTCAGGAGAAATTGGTAGCATCAGCACATGAACACGCTGGAAAATGCAAAACCGGTCGTAATAAAGCCTATCACAGTGGAAGTTGCTCATTTTTCAAAGAGCATTTATGTTCCGTATCCACTCAATCAGGCCGGGAATCACAGATTATGATAGAAACTTGGAGGATTGCGCTTAAAAACTACAGGCTTATCCAATACCCGAAACATAGATTAAATAAACATCATCTAAAAGTTATTCAATGAGGGATTTTTTCAAAACTTATCGAGCCAATTTTTTTAAAATTAATAAGATTGGTTATTCTTGAAAAAAGTCGAGTTCCTAAGACGGAGATATTCATAAAAAATATCTGAAAAACGAGAAATTCAATGCATATTACTACGTTTCTCAACGCGGCCGGAGAATTTTTCTGGCAAGACACAGACTCGTAAATTTGAAACAAACTTCGGCTCGCGGCTCTTTGAACGACCAAAACCAAGGTTTTGAACAAACTTTGGGGAAAATTTCGATTACTTTATACCGAGGGGAATGTTTTGTGAGGGAGATCCGTAGGAATTTCACAATTTTAAGAGGAGAAGGAGGCCTTTCATAAAAAAATCAGTAGAGGGGCAAACATGAAAGGGAATGAGATCTCTCTCAGATACTAAAACACCTTCAAATGCAACCAAAAAATTTGTTTTATTATGCCATATCCTCCTGAGACCAGGGGAAAAATGACTTAAATAGTAAGGCCGAACTTAGATATGTAAACATTATACAGCAAGTCTCATATTTTTTATTTTATTTACTTTTTTAAATTTTTACGGATAAATTACAGTATAATTTAAAAAAATTAAATTAGGGCCTAAAAACATGAGAAACAATTTTCAGGACTCAAGAGTTGTACCATAAAATGTCAATTTGAAAGAATTTCGGTCTCTAGCAAACTGAACCTTACAACTTTTTTCAGGACTCAAATGTAGTCACATCTTATGCCCTCCTATGAGGTCTCAGAAGGATATGCAAGACTTTCGATAACACTGTTTGCGAACTTAAATCTCTTAATTTTTTTCTTTACCATTTCTGGTGCTTCATTTTTGACAACCATTTTTTTCGAAATGTTTTCACTAAAATCTAATCATACTCCATACAGTAAGACTGATCTAATGTTAGTTCTAAACTTCATAAGTTTTGTATGTCCAAACAGAAATTTTTCGTTAAAACTGATTTGAGGCACATTAATATCAACTGGCTGGATTTATACTTACTTGTCCGCATTTGAGAAACAATTAGTTGATTGTACCGAGAGCTGGCAAGGGTCCCAAAATACTTGATTGCTCATCCTTTCTAAAATTAATGATTCTCCAATATGAACTTTCTGATTTTATCCACAATACGCCCAAAAGCACTGAGGTAACTAGAGATATAAGCAATTTGGAGGGAAGAAAATGAGTGAAAATCATAAGTAATGGTGTTGTGGGCACTTCAGGGAGGAGTTTCGACTGCAGTGTTAAATTTCGATTCAGCACATTTTTGCGCAAACTTCTCACCCACGGTTTCCCGTGAGATAATTACTAACATATCAATTAAAAAAGTTTTTCATAATAAATATGAAAGGAATTCATTCTTCTCATTAAATAATCTTTCTCCGTCAGGACATTTTTTTTAACCTATTCCAAATTTATAGGGTTAAGTCCAAGTCCCTTGGCAACATCACCATAAACATACATTTTGATTTTTTTCATTTTCATCTATTCAATAAGGCAACAAGTTATCGCGGCCAAATATTTGTCTATTCGGCTTCGGCCGGTTTCGTCTTAATTCACCTTTAATTTCAGCTACCTGAATTCATATTCAAACCAAAAGTAGCTTGCAGTTTGAAATGAATTAAAATATTCTGAAATTATTTCTTTAATATTCAGTGAAATGAGTAAGAGATGCAACTATCTCCATTAAGGCTTCACTAAACAAAAAATAAACGAAAGCAAAAAAACCGTTCCCCCATCGCCTCCATCAATAACATCTCCCGCTGGTCGAACGAACGAGGCTGTCCGGCTTCCTTGAAATAGAATCAAACTCGGCGTGACGCTAACCGTTACCTTCACACGAGTGCATCGCTGTTCTGGTTATAGTTACATCAACCTCCATCGATGGCCCCAACTTCCCGCTCATTATCCACCATTTATAAACCGCCTGTTTCCTGACCCTGTCAAATCCAATACACATGCCAAACATCCCTCATATCATCCGGCACACTTTCTTCTTCGCGCTTACCCAAGAATGGGAAATATGCGTTTTATTTGCATACATGCATAAAATTAATCAGGGTACATGATAGTGTGCAACCTCCGCTGATGGTAGGGTGTCTTTCTGAAGGGCATAAAAATATGAACAAGTCAAGTGATCCAAATCGGCACCTCGACGGCTTGACGTCAATGCACGACTATACTTGAGTAATTTACACGCATTTCAACGGAAGGATCAAATAATAATAGTTAATTGTCTTCCATAAAGGAAACTACTTATGATTTCTTTCTTATTGTGAGCAAACTTACGATTTCTTTCTAAATATGTAATAGAACCTTTTCTGAAATTTATATATACATATGGATATTGTTTGATTATTCTTATTGTGTCATATATGAACAATTATGAATGTATACAAATGTTAGTATTTTTTGCTCCTAAGAGCCTGTACCCAGAGCAATAAATAAGTTTTTTACTGACTTACTACAACGCTAATTTTGCTATACTAAGAAAAGCATTCCGAACCTAATTAGGAAACACGTCGCATTTCCGCGAGAAATACGGTTGCTAGAAGTCATCCCCAGGTCCTCCAATAAGATTAAATTTCCTCCCTGCCAAGCGCGTGTAATTTTTAAGGAAGATTATTTCAATGATACAACATTCGATACAATCATACATTACATTCAGAGAAAATTCAATCCCTGAAAATTTAGGAATATTTACTTCAAATGTAAATAGTTTTTCTTTAATTTTTGCTGTAATCTGGCGTACTTTTCCCAGTCTGTTGGGGAACTTCAAGTAATTTCCAGGGTAGGCTCCATCCCTATCTAGCACCAACAATTTGGTTTCCACGTGAGCAGAGATGCCAACCATTGGTTGGTATGTCTGGGTTTAAAAGCCGGTACAGGGTCTAAATTGCCTTGAAGGTTACGCATTTTAATTCACGTTCTGTGATTTTATGACCCCAGACTTTCAAGGCAAACCACAGTTGGTACAAAATATAGAGCAGACCCGATACGATAGTTTTACATGCCCTTAGGCAAGGTTTATTCACCCCCAGGGATCGGGTTGGTGTGGTGGCTAGAGTACTCGCCTACCACACGGGCGGCCAGGGTTCAAATCCCTGTAGACGCGGTTGTTTTTCATCGGAACCCGATCCCTACTTGAGTATCTTGTGGATGACACTTCAAGTGGAGTACTCCGTCCGTCCGATGGGGCGTTAAGCCGTGGTCCCCTTGGCGCCTTTCGTTAATAGTAGGCTAATGCCAACGCCGGATTTCTATCCTCTCTTCCTCCCTTACCTATCTCCTATGGCGCAAATGACCATAGCCTTCGGTTACCTCCCCAAATATCCAATCTTATTCACCCCTCATATTCTGGGGCTCAAATTCGATAGGTTTTAGTGGTTATGGTCTCTGCGTTAGCATCATACCCAGGAAATTAGCACCTAGGATTGGATAAGAGACATTAAGACACTATCCTTTTAACATTTAACTACGGAGATTAAATAATTTTGGCCTGAAGCATAAAATGACAAAAAAGCAATGTGGATGAGAAACATGGCTGCGTTTGCCTGTGGAAAAAATACATATTTTTACAAAGATATTAATTCAACGTTATATTTATTATTTTTAAAAATAGGATGACGAAAGTGGTGTTCTGATAATTTGCCGAGAGTCAAAAGTGAACCCGAGCATCCTATACTTTCTGACAATTCCTCAGCGCTTTTTATTCGACTAAACATTCTTTTTCAATTGTGCATTTGAAGGAATGTACCATTTGAGTTTCATTATACTCTAAATTAAAACAAGCACAAACAGCAAAAACTCTGGAGTTCGTCAAGATCTTTCACTTGATTTTTTGCTAATAACGAGTCTAAAAGAAAACACGCTAAACATAAGATCTTCATTTAAAACAGCAGAGGGTACAGTTGGCAGAGTTTGTTTACACATTCCGTTTTCTGGGAACATCCGTTTAGCGAACGTAAATTATCATTCGCGGTGTACACACTTAATTAGAAATGCGCAGGATGAGGCTTCAGCAGTCAAATTTTCCCCATTCCAAGTGAGAAGTCATTAATTAGGGACAGACAGTCTTTGCATAAACAGCTGCTTCCCTTCCTCCTCAATCATGACCTCTTGGCTCCAGCGGCGACGGTTTAACGCCGACTCGCACGGAGCCAGAACAAGAAAAACAACCGAGAAGCGGAGCGTTATCGACGTTAGCTGCCAAAAGCAAGGGAGCAGACATATTCATTTAAACGCTGTCAAACATTGGCAAGACAAGAAACTGAGGGTAATCTCCACCAACTGCAAGGCGTCTCTAGCATTTCATGAAATTGTCATTTAGGATCGTTTGTAATGCTGTTTACAAAGCCTATCTCTAAACGCTTTTCTAATTTCATGGGATTCAGGAACACTTTGGTCGCACCAATGATGTTTCCGTACCAAAATCGAAATGGATATATTTGGATAGCCATTATCATATGACTCGATTACACGGCTATCATTATCATAAACTAATGCGGATCGTAAGTTAATTTATGAACCAATGAACCTTGTAATATTAGATACAAAAAAGTTATCTGCACACCATGAAATGAGGTACAGAATGGGACGGTTCCTCAAGGATTCTAAGTTTAAGTGTAAAAACATATGAAAAACTAGCGGATATAAAGTAAACTTATAATTTTATAATTCAATTTTTAAATGATTATAAGCTATGTTTAACATTTTAATACATCTATAGATTGATAAACAAGGACGAAAGGCACTGGAAATAGATACTGTTATATGCACTAAACATAAATACTAAATACAAACTATTAGGATCAAATTCAGAGACTTAGGAGCAGCTACTCATGTCTCCCCGATTCTTAGATTCTGTTCCTAAGGATCTTCCACAGCCTACTATCAACCGCTTTCAGTCGGCATCATGGACAAGATTCTATGAAGTTCGAAATTAGGTTGACTGTCCGCTACTCAAAGTTAATTTTTTGGGAAAATCGCGTTGATTGTGTTCGCAAGAGTTTGATGAGTCCAATGAAAGTATGCCGGAGAATGCCACGATTTGATGGATGAAACTTCATAAGCTGGCCGGCCGAGGAGGACGACATCTTTAACAATGAAGAGACGCATTCTAAATTACGCTACCTGATGGATTTCACAGCGGGACATGCATAAGATTAGGGGTCATGAATATCCAAAAATACACACTTTCTAACTTTTCCAATACAGTGAAATTATTTTTCATATTGATTTGTTTTATTTAAAAGGACTTTGAAGTCCCAATCAACCACTACCCCTTGCTGCATGACCAGATTAGGAGAAAATAAATACCTTCAACAGAATTTTCTGAAACATTTCATCAAGTAATTCACCCGACGACTAAATCTTTGACTTACCAATATGTTCCCAATATTAATGTTGAGATTTTCATGCCTTCTACATTTACATTTTTCGCTCAAAATTCCCATTATTTCCCTGTCTTTTCACATGCTTACCAACCGTTCTTCCCTCTTCAACAAGTCTTTACCTCTCTGATACCCACTACATTCATTTTCCGCGAGGACCAAGTGTCAGATCCATTCCACGCTCAACATTACATTTTCCACCATTCTTTATTTCATACTTCCACACACAGGTCCCCTCACCAGCTCCAGGATCACGAAGATCAAATTAAATTACACGACTCTTTCGTCGCAGAAAATAGCCCTTCCCGGTCCAACAACTAAGATGCAACGGTAACCCAAAAGCTACGGTCACTTCATTTCAGGAACACGAGACCGCCCGAAAATTTCCCCTCCGGAAAATACTTTCCGAGAAGCTATCGGTTCCTAGCCATGCGCGAAGCGTCGCCTCTATTTTGGAGATAAGTGGCCGAAGGCAAATCTGGCAACGGAAATGATAAAAAATAAACCGGCAGTATCTTTCGGCCACTTTTTCTTATTTTTATGGTCGTCCTTTATCCTCCCTTCTATTTTTACCCCTCGCATTTCTTGACCTACATATCTCTCCAAACGCGCCAATACACCTTTATTCCATTTCCCACCAGGACAGAGGTAATGAGGCGTTAGGATATTTCTTCCAAATGTTGTTTCCGAATAAATCCAACAATTCCGGCCTCGGATGATTGGACGATGCCGCATAAAAATACGAATACCGTTACGGCATAATGTTGTGGTAAACAGAATTTAGTGGGGTGACGATTTTGAATCCACTATTCATTAAAACACTGCGATTCAAGATCACTACATGCCTTTAATTTAACGGTGTTGTACTCTGAAAATGCGAGGAATGTGACAGACGCATTGCAAAGCTGTACTCATGGGCCGAATCATCACTCTAATCTAGCGAACAATGAATTCTTTCCAGGAGGTAATAGCATCAATCATCAATCAGTCTCTTCATTTACTAATTTAAGGTTAAATAATATCTAGATGAAATATTTTGATAACGTTGCTTGAACATTGGATGGTGTCGAGCGCATTCAATTAGGTTAGTGTTTCGGACTGGTCGGGAAGTTCCCAGAAAATGCTTTTCCCTTGGATATGGTGGACTGAAAGAAGTCCACATGTCCGTATCTATGCGAAATTAACGAGTCCGGATGAACGTAGTTCTTTTCGTTTCCGCTAATTGCAAGTCACTTCTTAAAATATTAAATTTATTGCATGTGCCACTGAGCCACTAATGAAACTTCAAATCCTGGAATTAAATAATGACCATTATCAGATGGCCCAAGGTTCGAGTTCCTGCCTCGCCGTTTTCGAAGAGGGATCGCTCCAGAGTGTAAATGTGTAACGATAGCATTCCAGGAAATCGGCCAACATTTTGCTATAGTTAAGGCACAGGCTCAGAAATTTTACCTGTGATCATTCGTATAAATACAAAATCAATGAGAAATTTTCACAACATTTAACCCACCGACCATACTAACGACAATCACTGATTGCCAAAAAAACGCCATAAAATAGTCTGAATTTTGACTGGTATATTTCATATTAACAAAAATGGAAAAAATTCTGATGCGACACAAATATTACGAAATTTTGCGGAGAGAAATCTAAGGTTATCCACAAGGGCCTGAAACAACCACGAAGACGGCAGCTACGGTTGATAACACCACACCACACTGATTCTCTACTTCAAGCTAGAGGCCCTTCCGTAGCGGACGTCGGAACGTTTTCTCGTCCCTAACCAGCGCACTCCACGGCGGCACAGCGGATCTTCGGAAGGTCGCCCATCCACTTTTAAAAATATACTCATCGCAAATCTCAACGCACCCCTCTGCCCGTTCTCCAAGGGAGGGGACGGGGTCAGGGGGATCGCGTGAGATCATCACCTCCCTCAGTTCCAGTTCTCCATAATACAACTCTCCTCCTTTAAATGTCAGCCAACATTTCTTTCTTAGTATACAAAAGGAACTGCAGCAGCCGCAGACATGTTTAGGCTATGCACAAACCCATGCAGTAGTATACACCCATTCAGTAGAATATAACTGACTAAAAATAGTGGAATAACTAGCTCGCCTTTCCACACACGAGATCTTCAACCCATGATGGTAAATGTATTAAAGTGAGCATTTGGCTACGATTTAATCTCATCGCGAATAAAATTGACGCTTTGAAGAGCAACTTTGAAGAAATGCACTCTCGCATAAATCAAATGCTCAGTAAATCTCATAAAAAAGTTAATACCGACTATTTCCATCGCTGCTACTTTTTTTACACAGTTCAAACCCAGACTGGAAAATGTCTGTATGACATTTGAAACCCGAGGAGATATAATGTCGGTCCTGATTTATACGATGTGTTCAAATTTCTTCATCAGAGATTACCGTTTCAGATAGAATCGCATTATTCCATAAGAGACCAAAGAGAAGAACTTTTACGTGTTACGTGATTGTATCTGTAAGAATCACTTTCCACACTGTGCTCACATTTTTCACATTTTATCAATTAATTCAGCAGTGACTTTAATCTTGAGGATTGAAGCTGGAGTCCATCGATTTTTTTCGTGCACTTTGGATATTAATACTGCTAGGGAACTTGACTATAACGCTCATATAACACCTTAAAAAGTAATTCCGCGCACATTCCCGAGCTTCATTCTTGTTTTGTTAAACCCATTCCTCTTCCCATATAAAACATATGTAAGGTATTATTTTAATAAAACTCAATTTTTTTAGATTTCAAGAGTGAACGCCAGAGGGGCCAAAGTTTTCAGAAATTCCAGTAGAGAGGTGATGGTCGCATAAAAAGTATTCTTACGTGTTATTTCATAAACCTAAGCCCTCTCGTCTTTCCGGCTGAAGCGAAAAGATTTCGAAAAGTCATTTATTTCTTTACCAAGGTATATGAACCTGTATGATGAGAAAATGTATGAACGTTACAAAATTTTACGATATTAATTGCTGGGTACTACCGTCCACCAGAGCTATTTGTCCCAGCTACTCAATAAATGCCATACTTATACGAGAACAGCTTCTCAAAAAATTGTTCGATAACTGCAGACATAAAGTCATTATTCGCTAGGTGGATGAATTACGACTCAATTTTAATCGCGCATGAGCGTAATTATAAATACTGTCACGTAACCTAAACCGGCTGGAGAAAGACCTGACCCAAAGTTACGGAATTCTTTATTTTGGGCATTAGTCATACTTCTCTGCGCTAGGCGGCACTTGACCTAACAACAACTAGCAAAGGAAAGAAAAACATGAGTTGAGTGATTACCCGTATTTAGTTTATATCTCCATCATCGTATCTCACTTATTCCAGCAGCAAATAAGACTCTCGTATTTTATTCAGCACCTCAAATTTTAAAAAAGCCAATTAATTAGAAATCAGTTTAATTACACATCATCATCATTGGCTGTTCAATCCTAAGATTGGTTGACTGCACCCTTCCACCCTTCCCTATCAAATGCTATTTCCCTTATCTCCTGGTATCTCTCCCAATGTACTTTCCTCCTTATTTGGTCCATGAACTTATTCCTGGGTCTTCCTCTGGGGACTTTTTCTTCCATTTTACCCTCAATATGTTCTTCACAAACCTATTGTCTCTCAGGGTGTGTCCAATCCATCTTGTTCTTCTTTTCTATATGGTGTTCCATATGGTCCTTCCCTCTTCTACTCTTCTGTACACTTCATCACCTATTTGTTCGTCCGTCCATTTTATCTTCAGCATCCTCCTCCAGCACCAGGTTTCGAAGGCTTCCAGTTTTTCTGGTCAGCTTTTTTAGTGGTCCATGTTTTGATCCATAGAGTGCCACGCTCCACTTAATTACACATCACATCCATTTGATCACAACTTTAACAATACCTTGTCATTCCAATTATTCTTTGTCCTCTTCCAATCTTTTTAAAAAACTTCAGCCTCCGGAAATAACTCTGAAGTTAAGCTTTTCACTCAAGCTGAGAGTCAGAGTCAATCTTAAAATACCGATTTCCTTATTTCTCTCCTCATCCCGTATCTTCAAAACCCTACTCTAATAATTCTTACAACCCTTCGCCGACAATCCTCATTCTAGTCTCCAACTGATCTATAAGTAATATTTTTATATATGTTGAGGGATAAATAAGTAAAGGATAAAAGTTTTTTTGCCAGATGAACAAAACAAGGAGTGCGAAGTTACAGAAACGCTATCGTAACCGTGTTATACATTCAGCGTAAGCCACGGGAATGACTGTTATCAATGGAATTCCTCGCCATCAACACTTTCTCACGTGTTACGGGACATTTCAAAGCAGTAGGCAGGAATAATCGATTTTCTACGCTACGTGGCGTGCCAACCGATTTTCTCTAGCGTCAGATACGTTAGCCAGCACAGACGTAAATGACCGTGACTGTATCAGGGTGATTAAACAATGTGACACCACAGCATGGTACATCCATTCACAACTTAAGAAGTCATTATGTCGCCACTTCAAAGTGATTTCTCACACTTCTTTTCTTCCATATCGCTTTAAGGCAAATTAGTCTCTTAGCCTCATTTTCTGGCTCTAATTTTGCCAACACTGCGGGCACAGTGTAACAGACACACTCGGAATTAAGTCTCCGCTGAAACAATGTCGCGCTAAGTTAAAGCTGACTAACTTAAGAATTTAACTCCACTAGCCGCGCAGGGGTCGCCATGACATCAGATTGTGAAGCTACAATTCCAGAGTGGAGGTTAGTCATTAGGTCTAATTAACGATTAGGTCTGGGGTCGAAATCCTAAAGACAAAAAGAGCCACACGTAACTTGAGGAGCTCCAGAGGGTGTTATTTAAAACGAACTCTCATGCATTCTCTCTAATTTCCCCATAACAGAGATGGAAATTAGGTGAACTTGCCGTATTTTCTGCCAAAAAATTAACATCACGAATTACAACGGATTGTTAAGCCTTGGAAGCTTCGGCATAACTTTATATTTTTTAGTACCTAATGTTAAAGAGTATGTCTCATATTTTCAATTTAGTATTTTGAATAGTTGAAGGTTTCTCAAGAAGTCCTGGTTCGCAAAAGGCATTCAGGTTTTGCTTAGGTCTGAGTATCTATGTTCACAATGTTCAACTTATTTTACGTACCCATCCACCCTTCAGGCATGTACCCCTCGGAGAGAGCGTAATAATACATGCTGGGAATCAAAACTTAGACGATTCCAATTTAGTGCAAGACGTCTTGTCAAGTTCCTACGTTAGGGAAAATCCTTCTTTTCCCTCCCTTTCTCTTTAGAGAAAATATCTCGCAGTCGCCCGTGCCCTCCAAAATATAACGCAAATAAGCTTATTTCCTACAGCATCTCCCAAACTTGCCTCCTACCTCCGCACATCTTCCACTTAATGGAGACGAGGGTGCGATGCCGGAAGCCCCGAGGGCGGTGTCGACGGAGCGGGAAGTGTGTGGGCCCGCGATGCACAGATGCAACCATCCATCCCGCAGGTGCATATTCCCTGAGGCGGTACAGCGCCTTCTCCACGCTCACGTTATTTCCCTCTGCACTACGAACAGGCGCTGAGCAAGTGAATTTGACTCTCAAGAATAAATACTGTGCATACAGTTTGCAGTATTCAGCGCTAAAAATAGGAGGAGATATGCGTTTCAGTACCGCGGGAGTAGCTTGCCTACTGAATAAAAGGCCTCACGAAATTGAGAACCTACGCAGAACATTGTGTCTTCCCTTCGCTTCGGTTAAAATTACCACGGTACCATGGATTGCATCACCGTAAGTTATTAAAATAAATTAAATTTTATCCGTCTACAGAATCTTGGAATAGACCAAGAATATGAATCAATGTATTTTATACATACTTCATGTTCATGAAAATTACTCTACAAATCAGATCGTTTTCAATTTTCAATTCCTCCACTCCACTTCACAGGAAATCAAAGATGAAGCTTTAAATACTTTTTTTGTGGTTCTAAACACTGTTCTCTTGAACTAAGAGTAAAAAAATGCATTGACTCTCACACATGCTTTCACGGTGCATGGCGACAGAAAACGTCATCATGATCATAATGAAGTCGAAAATCGCTGTATATAGAACGTATTTTCGCCGGAAGTAAAGAAGAAAACATTCGGTGACTCAATTTAAATAAATAATTCTAACGGAATCGATCAAATCAAACAACGTTCCGTCACAGGAAATCATTAATAACTGAAAAACAAGCAATAGTTACCTAGTTTAATACGTACGCTTACATGCATCGTATGAAGATGAATGATCGAGATCTAAGTGAAGGGTTTAATTTAAAACCGTTGTCAACTTTTACAAAAACCAGTCCTTGCGCCAAATTTTTAGGAACACCTGGAAGGCAGCTTCTAGTCTCAGAAAAGTAAACCCCGTTTTACACCGGGCAAGAAATTGAACAATTTTACACCATTTTTTTATCAATCTGGCGTGCAATAGTTACTGAATTAGAACAGAGCCTATTTTTCCATTTCGTATTCATACATTCACATGAGTTCTTGCAATTCACCGCTTAACAGGACGATATTTGAAACCCACGTTCGAACATACATCAGATTGTGCAATTACGTGCCCCGAGAAAAATGGGATTTAAAACTTCTGATTCCACTGATATGTATAATAACTTCCCGAAGAATGACGCTTTCAGGCTTATGGAAACTGCCTAACTCCCAGTTGTTTAGAGTTTAGATTCTGATCTTTGAACAGAAATTTTAAAAAAGGAAAGATATAAGCAAAAAAGCATTCTACATAATAGAAGGTTACTAATATATTTACCATCCCTTCAAGAGAAAAAGTTTAACGCCAAATCATAGCCGAAGGAGCCCTTGAGCAAACTCGTAAAGGTGGACTTATCGTCATTATGTTTTTTATCTCCTGAATTAAACTTTCTTAATATCTCAATAAGAGAGGGACACCTCAGGTTTAGATTTCACTCTGGAGGTAATAAATGCTCACGTGTCGTCGGGCTCATTACGTGATCAATCATTTAAGACGGCTTCTCACCATGGCACGCAATGCCTCTCCAACGACGCATAGCACAGTGAAACCATTTTCACCTTCATATCCTTCGATCACGAATCCCATTTCATTGCTCCCAAATACGATTTCAGTACATTTGGGTGGAAGCAAAGGTGGCGTGCTATTTCTTACGAATGATTTTGAACTTGGAACATCTCTTGCTTCATAAGGAAACATTTTTTTTTTCATTACCCGTGACCAGTGAGCCATTATGACATTGCATTGCTCGATGTATGAAAACAAAGCGGAGAAATGGTTTTCAACGACGGTATATTTACCCAGGCGGAATGTGGAGTCAATCTCGAGCTTGTTCTGTAAATTGGAACGCTTTCATCACCGTATCGGCAGCAGCATTTGCAGCGTCAGAATGATATCAGGGAAAAAATTATGGATCGCAAAAAAATGAAATGGAATTCAACGTTCTAGGAATGCAAGAGTAGGCGACCACTCTTGTGATTTGTGGTTGACGTATTTTTTTGACGAATGGAGTCAAATCTGCGGGATTTCAGGCTCGCATCACGAATAAGGATAACAAAATTGCACCCTTCATACAGGTTCGATACACATAGTAATAGTCCAGCGTCTTTTAATCCAAAATATTTTCCTCTTCGAAGTTCTCAAATGGTGTGTTCTCTTTTTTATATATTCATATTCGTGGATGATTAATGAATCTATATAATACTAATACACAGAAATTTAATCTGAAAGGGAATAATAAATCACCTTACGAAAAAGCGATGATACTATCTAAGCAACTAAGAAAAAAAGTAAAAAGAAATAAAGTTTCCGTCGCGCGCTTCCTCCTTCCAACGTTTCATAACATACTCTGAAGGGAAACTAAAATCTTAATTTCATTTTTTAGAAAATAAAATATTTCTCATTCATTAATATCTTTACATAAACTTATTGTTCAATGCCTATATTTTCAAGCACTGTGCTATAAGAAAAAATTATATACATTGCTTCTTTCTACATTCGTATATGTCTTGCACCGTTTTTTGCACTTAAAGCAATCAAATTTTTAGCTTTGGATACCTTGTGTGCACACACATTGTGCACTCTCGTTTTCTCAAAAATCAACAGTACTTCATCTTCTTCTACAGGTTCTTAAGTAATCTGAAAGGGAAAGTAATGACGGATCTAGGCTAAAGAAGTTCCAGCGTGAGAATCACGGCAAAGAGAAAACTACGACCGGTAAAATGAAATAAGGTTCAGATAGACACAAGATTTATATGAAGCCTTCAATACTCATTTGCGATAAATTAGACCCTCCATCACCACTGAACTACGCTTCAGATATATATGTCTGCCTCATGCATCAGCACAATTTCACCTTTACTTCCCTCGAGTATTTGACCTAAAGCCGGGAGGGCAAGTGTTCGCCTTCAACTGAGCGGTGGTTCGGGAGAGGAAAAATAAACAAAAGATTCTCCTTTTCCATATGCAACGACCGCTCTCCAAAATACAGCCTCCCAGTAGTTATGCATTAAATCGTGATTCATTAGCGGGGCAATGCCACGGCACGGAGATGAGGGAGAAAAAGAGGTGCTGACCTCATTCTGACATGTGCGAAACAGGTTTTTCTCGGATTTTTCGCGGAAACCACGCAAACAACCGCAACAAATCTCCGACTACGTCTCTCATTTTAAGTAGGCTATAATAACCAGCGCCTTGCTTTCGCATTCTGGATTTCGAATGACGCAAATTTATTGTCGCGATTCCCTTAGTCCTGCCACGGCGTCCGATTCCCGCCGCTCGCGAGAAAGGGGCGTGGTTACCGAGCGATCTTTCCAATCCGACGGTGACACCGGTGAGATTGGCCGACGTCGTGACTCTCGCGATCACTTCTCCCCTTCCACGGCGTTCACTCGCTTCATTTCACTCACGGAGTCGTAAAGTCCGAAGTTTTATGCCATCGCTTTCGCATTACGTCAAAGGACGACGGCTCAATCTGCTTCCCTTTTTATTCGTCCTTAATCGATGATGATAAGTCGCCGTGGATGCTGGTCTGAAACGATGCTTTTCACCATCACGCTAATAGTGACCTAATTTCAGAAAGGTTGGTGAGTGAAAAAAAAGAAACACGGCTTCTAATAAGGCCAAGGTATTATGCATAGAGTATATTTGCGAAGTGAAAAATATTTCTTTGGCTCTCCAGAAGCCGAGCGTGCCCCGGCAGAAAATTTCGCTGAGTAAGTACAGATTGGAGGCCCTCGGCAACGTCTATCGATGGACATAATATCTCACTCATTGGAAATTGCACAAAGAATTAAAAACACACACAAATACGGTGAACACATGAATATTGTGCATCTATCGTAATGACACTGGCATCACTACGCGTTTGTTTTTCTCTATGAATGAATATTAGGTACTACTGAAGGTGCAGACACACTTTCACGCCTCACCTCGCAAGCCGCTACAAAGATTTGTGAAGGGGGGCTTGAAGCACCAATCGTTCCTAGTTTAATGGATAAAGATGTTTGGGAATGAAAAAAATTAATTTGATGTATGATCCATATAATTATGTAACACAAATTTCTCTACGTCACTTCTGAGATCGCAAATTGAGAATGAGAGACAAATTTGGTTTATATAATTAACTAAGAGTCAAAATAAATTTGTCAAAATCGGATTTATAATAAGGCACATAACGAAACCTTAAGTCATGCAAATGAAAATATACAACGATATAACGATCGGGAGATGACGATAAAACGCACTTTTCCATCCCTAATACAAATATTTTAACTGACGCAAAGTCCAAGTTAGTTGGGAGCCACAGAGGCATAATGGCATTGTGAAATAAATTATTGCAATAAATGATGCTTTATCAACTTTCTACACCTAATCTCTTTTCCTTTAAAAAGATTAGCTAAATTTTCAGGGCATTTAAAAGAAATTTTATTGAAATCTAAATCCGCACCACCGTAATTTCCAATATTAGGCTGTTTTTCCCTCTCACGAGACAACAAATTTAAACCCCTCTGCGTAACGTCTTTTTGGAAAAAATTAAATATAAAAAAATGACAAAGGTCCCCCGTCCGCCACGTCAGAAACTACGCCATCTACACGACAACGCTGTTAACGCCTCAAAGGCAACCTATTTCGTCCGTCTGGGAAATGCTTTTCTTGGCATGGCTGGATGCTGCCCTGATTGGATGGAATTCTACCGTTCTATCAGATCTTCCCTCGGCTTCCTTTAGCAATTCATCTGCAGCTCATTCCTGCCAGCAACTTTCTGCTTCACTTCATGACTAGAGGGATGCTCTCACATAACAATAGATGTGAGCGCTTGGATGCAACTGATAATCAAGAAATCTGAGGATAATTTACGTAAAATTGACTCAAATAAAGCACGATTCAATTTTTCACATCATCATCAGGTAAATACCACTCAAATCTAACAATAAAAATATTAAAGAAAATTTGTACAGACTTCATTATTACAAACAGAGATTTTTCTCTGCCTCTGACCAGGATGAGTCAATTTCGAAGGGGTACAATCCTCTTTAATGCCCATCACTTTTATTGATTTAATGCACTCAAAGGGTAATGTCTTTATACTCGTTTACAAATATTACGTCTTCTCTTGTAAGATTCTCAACATTGACGGATTACTTAAGGTGCTTAATGAAAAAACGATTGCTTTTAAAATCATTTAGCTCATCTCCCGATTTCCGAAAGTTTAAATCCCATTATGAGCAGAGATTAATTCTTCGAGTACCGCTTTTTAAATAAAAGTAGTCATACGTCTTCTGTGATGTCTTTTTTCGAAATTACAGAACCACAGTACTTAGCGAACAGAGTTAAATGCTACGATGAGTAAATTATATTAGCGTAAAGCGAGTCAACCACCAAACAGATTGTTGTGGGATTACTGAAAAGTGGGAGAGCGTAGAAAAAATACGATAATACGGATTAATTCTTAAGTTGGTCAAGAGAGTTAACATCAGCAGTGTGGAGCCGCTAAGATAATAAAACCAATGACTGTTTCTTGATCTTAACTCCCAAACTCAAAACCGCTGAATATAATTCTATTCAGTCGTATACACCTCAGTCTAGTGGAATTGAGTAAATGTGCGAATTAGATCCTCTAAGGGTGGGATGGACGTTTCCTGATGTGGCGGAAACGGACTGTGAAGTTTTGCCTTCCGCTGTTTTCCCGTCAAGGTGGGGTGTGTTACGAACGACTGGAGTATCAGCGCCAATTTTCGAGCATTTTTGAAAACAGATTTCAAAACGGTTGCAAATAAGTTGTTCATTTTCATATTCCACCATCATCATACAATTACATCTCAAAAATACTGACAAATATAGCTTTAGAAAGGTTAATATTGTTCAGCAGTAAATTGAAATAGTAATATAGACAATCTGGAGATGAAATTTCGTAAGTATTGAAGAAAAAATTTCCTCCTCTGATTCGCTTCCATTGATGAAACGTGATGGAATAGATAGCCCACGACAAGATTCCATCATCGTCCGCCAACAACGCCGTAAACGTCCAGCATCACATATAGGTGGGTTTACTCAGGCATATTTATAGCCCAAGTTAATTGCAGATAGCGACTTTCAACGTAAATTGCAGGCGTAAACAGTTCTGCAAGAACGCTGGCAGAACGTTAAAAAATTGCGGCAATTCGCTGGCAGAAATAAACTGCCAGAATAAAGGGCAATCAATCTGGTTGGATTGGATTGGTTTTTGAGGGTGCGAAAGACAGCTCAGGTTATTTGCGCCGTAGGTGAGGGAGGAAGGGTGGATAGGTGCTCTTACCGAAAGGCGCCAAGGGGACCACGGTTTAACGTCTCATCCGACAGACGGAGTACTGTACTTACAGTGCCCTCCACAAGACACTCAAATAGGAATCGAGTTTTCTCTGAAAATTATCATCCAGGGATTTGAACCCTGGCCGCCCGTATGGTTAGCCTGTCTAGCCACCACACCAACCCGATCCCCACCTACCTGGTTTTTCTCCAACTTGACAAAATTATTCGAAAAAAATATTCGGTAAGCTTTGATCGTAATCCCGCCCTTATTTAGGAGCTGGAGAAGCTTTACGCAAAAAAGTATGAACATTGGCCCGAGGAAATGGCGCTGTGGGGATGATCGAAATAAACGCGACCCTACGGTTGTTAACGCCTCCCTCTTCGCAGAGTGGTACGCCAGCATCACTTCGCGACACGTCATCATCTCAATGTGGAAAACTTGTCCACAGGCTCCGAATCATCAGACTCTTGACCTCAAGTCAGGCAAGGGATAATACCATCTTGACGTCAATCGCCGGGAAATTATGCCGGGGACTCCACCAATATCCGGAAAACAGAAATCCAAACCTCTTCGCACCGCTTTAGTCCGCTGTGCGCGCGGCAGTGGACAACGAACAGACCATAAACAGGATGCGCTGAATGAGGGTGAGACATGGAGACAGACGTACGTATTTCTACGCGTGGAGCTGGTACTGAAGCTAAGGTACTGCATATCGAATCTTTCCATTCCAAAACAGGAGATCGGTTTCGGTCGTATAATGACCGTCCGATAAAAATTCGACAGTTATAAACAAAGGTTAGATTGTTAGTTGGGGGAGCCTTCGATAGGAGCTCGGGCACCTAGACCATGAGTGGACCATTGTGCCAACCACATGTTTAACCTGCCTGCCACATGCAGACAGGGGACAAGAGCGCTACGGTGAAGGTATGAATGGTCACCCATCCAACCCTCGCCCGGGCCCAACATTGCTTAACTTCAGTGATCTTACGGGAACTGGTGTTTCAATGAGGCTAGGCCCTTGCCCTTTTATTAGCAAAGGTAATGAAACTCTGAATAAAAGAAATCATTCCACTTGACCGAAATTTCCAGTTTCCGGTCAGGCGCGTTAGCGAGTTACGCTGTCAAGCCCGACTAACACAACTAATCGGACATTGTGAAACGGATCAAACCCTGATCCAGTAAAAGGATTGATAAAATCAAATTGACATAGTAAGTTTTTCGCTCAGTTTTATTTTCACACGATTGGCTTCATCGCATAGGCGACTTTATCAGGCGTATGCGATGAAAACGGTCGTTTGAAAATATAACTGTGAGAAAAAGTTACTCTGGCAATTTGATTTTACCATAATGGATGCTCCCAAAGTGAAGCCTCATACGATCGATTTTAAAGTCAAATGTTTAATTTAATAGCAAAATATACCACATGGGAGCGTATCTTCGCATCAAAGATTAAGACTGCTCATCAAATCATTTATGAATTCCGCGATGAAATTTGTTTCATATTCGACTGTGCGAATAACTCCAAATTTCATGCCTGCATACTTGAAGAATTTTTGTACGCTAAGGGTGCGAGTACGACACATATTCGAATAGCAGGAACATTCCAATAATAATTCATTTGTAGAACAGGTATGATTGTAAATACATTCCCCGCACAGGCAGTCAGTCTTGATATTGAACAAAAAAGATACTGAATAAATGCGTCCTGGGTAATGCAGATGAGTACCACGTATACATTTTGGGCATCATCTGCATAACCAATTGAATGAGGTGGTATGAAATGAAGCTCCATTGCCGTTCTAACTTAGTAAATCGTTCACCATTTCTAGCCGGATTTATATCTGGCTCCACACGAATTGGATTCTTTTCGAAATGAAAAATCCAAGCAATACTTGTACATACGCATTGAAAATTCATTATTTTGCATTAGGAGAAACCATTCAAGCATACGTTAGAAATTTCCAGAGTAAAACCGTGAGCGAAAATTTGGCTTTTTAGAATCACGCGCAGACCACTTAGCTACCAAGAACGCCCATTAATAAAGGGAATATTTGGAGAACCATCGCCGCGAAATACAAAAAATATGGCACCGTCCAAGGATGTCCATTTCTAAACTCTCGAAAATGTGGGATATTCGTTTAGCTCACAGATTCGAGCACCCGGCTTCGTAAAATAATATCTGTTTGAATTGCAGACACTAATTCGCTTATTTCCATATCACGGTACCGGCATGAGCTATATTTGGAATATTATTCTGTGTCACGGATAAAGACACACTGCATAATTTTCCACACATTAATTTTTGACCTGACTACTTAAATCTTCATCAAAGGTAGAGTGAATCATGATATAATACCATGTAAACCGTTTGTAGGCGACGTAACGTCGTGGAATCGACTCATTACTTATTGCAAAATTTAAAAAAATACGTAAATTTCCGCAAGGAAACGGTGCGGATATTTACGTATTTTTTTAAACCTTGCGATAAGTAATGAGTCGATTCCATGACGTTATGTCGCTTACAAATGCTTCCATTCTAATTTCATTCGTAACAATCAAACCTGCTAAAGTTATCCGGTCATTTAACAACTAAAATAATCCGAATACAGTTTGAGTCTGAAGCCTGCTCATTCCTTAGGACGCAGAGACTATCACGCGATGGCGACCTGACCGGGTTCCCGGTCGCTTCCGCTATTTCGACACAAAAGCACATCGCGTCATCCGGGGCGTGGGAAAGAAGAGCCCACAGGGTCAATGGGACCCATTTTCGCCCCGCCAACCCCCTTCCTCCCATCCAAATCCGAGTCTATTTTCGCCCTCCGCCATCTCCTCGCCTTCGTCCCTAATACAATACCCTTGTTCAGCCGTCATCCTGCTTTTAAATCTCTTCAATCTTCCCCCAATCCACTCGCGGTCCCTGACTACCGTGGCGCATTCCCTGCTCCGCATCTACGCATTCAGTTGTGTCGAAACGGTCCACGGCGGAAATAATAACTGCGTAGTCGAAATGGAAATTTTCACCCGAAGAACTTTCTGGCACGACGCGTCAATGAAGGGAAATGTAATAAATATTCAACACGCATTGTCTCATTAAGACTGCTGGGTCATCGTTCCTCTGAAGCTCTTGAATGCCGAGGTCTCCTTGGAGGAGAAGGCTCCTTGCCGCGTGATGACTTGATTCATAATCCCACATTGTGTCCCAATTCAATAGTACCAGGAGTACTGAGTATTTTTTCGCGATTGCTAAGTTTCTTTTCGCACGTACATTGTAACTAATGACGACAGTGTAGATGGTATCAGGCGCCACCTTGTGGAATTAATTAAGAATTATGAAACAAAACTTTGCTGGTTTTTACGCAGGTTTCTATCAAAAAAAAGATCCAGTTTCGTGATGACGTTGCTTCACAACAAAACCCAGGTCGTAGTTAAATAAAATTCTGCTGGAAATCCTACAGAGTTTTTAATAACGATTTCCAATTATGATACTTAGAATAATTTTATCAGAAAAAACAATACATTACATTCGAGACGTACTTTCCCGGCATGTAAATAAAAGTGTTAGGGTTTCCTGGTTTCTTCACATGTGGGTTAGCATCCGTTTCGACTAGTTACTTAAGAGACTAGTCTTCTTTCATTAAAATTTTAAAATCCACATTTTTCCACGGTTGAGAGCTATTTTAAATCGATTAGCAGAAGCCATTAAAATCTAGAAGACAAAATTTCATCGAAATGAGTACGTGGGATCTTTAAATTTTACGTGTACATTACAGAGCTGCAATCTGCGCTTACATTAATCTACTAATGATAGAGAATATGATTCCATTTTTGTCACATGCGTCTGCCAAACCCATAATCAAATAATGGCGAAAAGAAAGGATTTGAATAATCAATTTACGCAATAAATTTCATGATTATGTGCTACTTCCTTCAGCTTTGCAGTCGAAGTTTCCTAGTAGGGTTTAGAATTGTTGAGTTTGAAATTCTACTCTACACTCGCGACTGACTAGTGAGAAGGCCCTCAATTTTGGGAAGGTACTTAAATTCTAATTTCCGGGAGCTAACATTGAGAAGTTTTACAAAGAGATAGTATTTTTGGAACCCTGTTGAGCTGTCACTTGCATCCGTGAGCTTTCACCAGGAGAAGTTTGGAAATTCAGGTTGAAAAGAGGGGAAACAAACGGAGACACGCCAAGACGTTAAGCCCATAAAAATTACGCGTTGAGGATTAATGAACGGATTCAAATCCATCATCTTCACAAAGAAACTTAGTGAATGTATCGAAAAAAAATATCCGCTGACAATTTATTCTTAATAAAGAGTTTATATTTCACATGCGTAGTATTTTCATGTATAATGTTGATTAACGATAGAGGGTTGCAAGCATCTATTGGCATTGATTAGCATCATTATTTCACATTTATAACAGCGTTCATAATTTTGAATTAGATCAAAAGATTAAGTATTCTTCTAGACTTTAAACATTGCTCATAATATGGGTTATGACAGAAATTTTAGAATTCTCACGTGTTTAATGTCAGCGCATTAAGTTGCTGATTGACTTTAGCCAGAAAATTTTTACTTAAGAATGTATACGGATACGGTTTTTGGGTAAGTATGTGAAGTTAACTGAAGGAGGAAAGTTAATTTCAGTGTCAATAAACAAAAATTCCTAAAAGTTTAAAATGAGGGCAACACTTTAAAACAAAGGGTAACAATTGCGTGCTCCAAAATATTTACTTTTTCCTAGAAAACTTGGCGATATACGGAGAGAGAGATCAACATCACCGCTGTCTTCATCTCCACTTGAAGAGTACTTGATGCGTCAATCCCTTTCACTATATACACACAGCATCCATCTTATCTCGCTCAAACATCTATCATCGCTTGTCAAATTCTCTCCAAATTTCATCGAAGCTCTCTCCTTTCAAATTTCAACGCGTATTGAGAACAGGAAAATAAGCAGGGCGATTCAAAGAACTATCATGACATGATAGAGGATCTTAGAAGCACAATATCAACATAAATTGATGGAACACACGCGTTCTACTTCGGTAAGTAAGCCTCTTTGTTTCGTACAAATTACCCTCCTTACTGAAAGAATAAAGCTGTAACGAACGGCCATTATTTCGAGCGACATATTCTATTCATAGGGATCAGAAATGGCCACGCCCCTTGAATAAATTTATTTACAATCATACTTATAATGTCATAAATCGGAGACTGAATATCTGACCCATTTTTACAACCAAATAGCGATCAAGTAAACAGAAATAATTTTTAAAAATATATATAATTAACAGGCAGCACAAGAAAATAACGTGTGGGATTCAAGGATAGGCTCTTGATGGATCGCAGGTAATGGAGGAGGAGGTTAGAAAAAAAATTAAGCCAATACTCCACTTGATTCTGGAAGCTAACTTCGCTATTAGAGCCGGCACAGATTAAGCCTATCTGGCCTACGTTTCCCGTGGTCTGTATAGATTTCCATCAAATCAAACTTAAAATTAACGAGCAATGCAATGTGGACCTGACAGATAACGCCTAATCGACAAAAAATCTTCCCCATGAACTGTTCTTGCTTCATATTGGTCTGTGAGTGTTCATGGCCACGCATCCCCCTCTCCTTGTTGCCACTGTTTGTAAATGATAGGGTTGAATCACATCTTTATATGATCTCACTTCAGTGCCGCAAAATCCTAACTTGCTTCATTAATGGCCGGTTACAAGAACATTTAGTAATGGAATCCATAGTTAAAACATCTATAAAGTAATAGATCTCATAAAAATATTCCGGTTACAGGAACACATCTGCAAGTCACACAGTGAACAGCCTCGAATCTTCCACCGCAGGATAAAATTTATGAAAATTTAACCATTGAATAATTACTAATGCACATAAAAATTAGTCAGTAAAAGTAAATTAACTGGTCATTTGTCTCGAAACAAGTCTTTTATCTAGTAATTAAGTCTCCAAGCGGTTCACTGCAATTCCGCCATCTTGGTTACTTATGGGCTCATAACTCCATGCCATAAGTTATGATACCAATAAATTTATCAAATGTATCCGCAGCACTTATTGAATGGTTGTCATGACTTTTGGGTCCCATTACTTCATGGAATACATACGTGTCGTTCCTGTCACTGGCCATAAGATAAACATTTTTATCCCTCTCCTTCTTTACTTTCCCAGTATTCTGCCAGCCAAAACTGACTTCATTCTCCTTGATAACTCGTTCTAACCAACTGTTTTGCCTCAACTTTATTTATTCATTTGGACGCCTTTTTTCCCGCACGACCTCATGCTTAATAATCCTTTCTTCCATCTTCCGTTCGATCCATAGTAATGCTCTCTCCATCCCCATAGTCCGCATTTCGAACGTCTCCAACAGAAGCCGATATTCCCGACTACTGTTTACTACTTCCGTCGCAGCGGCAGGTGGTGCGTTTCCCCGAGAATGGGTCTAAATCAATTCGACCTCCTCCGGTCACAACCGCCTTTTTCACAGTATTTATCTGAGCGAACTAAACTCAGGGAGCACAACACGAGAGCAGCCGGTGCCAAAAAGGAGATGCGTCCGACGAATATATGATTTTGCTCAAGACGACGGGACAAAAAGACCGCCGCGGTTTTTGACATTAGCTTTCGAAACACCATGTGTGTAAGCATTTAATCCTCGGGGGGCGTTGGGATGGGAGGGGAGGAGGATCCACGCCTCCTCTCCACCAACCCACCCTTCCCCCCGACCACGTGGTGAGGGACGGAAATAAACGTGTGGAGGAGGGGGGCACTCGTAACACGTGATTTGGCACCCCGCGGGGTAGGGCGTCGTCGCCAGGGATTGAGTCGAAACCCTCCTCGCAAGGGGGACGCCAGATTACCGGCTCCCTGCCTGGACGGGACTGGGTTCAAATCCCACCATCAGGGGGAGTGAAGGCTGGGAGGCTAGTTATTTTCCAAGCAAAAACAAATGTAACCAACTAAACGCGTAGGAGTGTACTGTAGGAGAATACTTCAATACGATGGCTTCCATTTTAGTTTCAAATATCATATATTTATTTTATAAAAAAATCTACTCATGAGTTAAAAACTACCATTTCAAATTTTACCCGGCTCAAAGCACATATGCTCCGATAACACATTGTCATCTCATGACCGAGCAAATATCATAGTAATTTTGTCATTTGAATGAATGGTAGCAGTTTTTAATATGATTTCTGAAGTTGGAAACTTTTCTAACTGTTTGCCGATGCTTGATTCATGCTTAACTCATTGGATTTTGTTGGATTTTTCGAGAATGGAATTACTGACCTTATTGTTTCCTCCTCTTATTCCCGGCTTGTTGGTTACTTGGGAAGACGACAGACAGCTGATATCTCAATCATCATTATAGATTAGTGATTAGGTAGATAAAGGAAGGATTACTTGGGAAGTGGAGAGAAACCTGGAGTCGGCATTAGTCTACTCTCAACGAAAGGCGCCAAGGTCAAACACCACATCCAACGGGTAGAAACTAAACGTAAGTGCGCTCCATGAGACACCCAAGTAAGAATTCTTCTGACAAACTACACTTCTGCCATAACTTGAACCCGAGCCCTCAGGAAAGGAATCCATTATTGTACCTACCATACTGGAACTTCATCATTGTTAAATCGATCCTTTTTTAGGAGTAATGAGAAGAATTCCTCAATTACAACGTTTCATCCCTCAGATAGGACGTCAAACAGTGGTCCCCTTGGCGTTTTTCGTTTCGAGGAGGTCTATAAGTGCACCAGGATTGTCTCCTCTGCCCTACCTGCCACTTTCATCATCATCATCAACAAGTAGCAACTCCAGTTTCCCGTGTTTCCAGGTGTTGTCTATCAGCCTCTTTCAACTTCTCTTATCTTGTATGTTTGTTGATATTGAACTTCCACTGCTACTTCTGCCACTTTCATGCTAATACTCACTCTCTCCGTCTGAGGCGTAGATTCAGGAGGGACAGGCTTGACTTACATGTATGTTACATGTGTGCGGTGGCCTTCTTGCTGGGTGGTGAGTTTATGGCTTCGAAGAGCTTCCCTCCTCTCGTCTAAACTTATCCCTTTCGCTCCCATCCTTTTCTCCGAGGGTCGATATATTTGACAGGATACTCAATTGACAAGGACACGTTTGTGATTTTCACCATTATGGTGCTTGTTTTCGTAACTCTCCAATAGGATAGCATAGGTAGCAGAGTCTCGAAAGAGAAAACGATCGAGGTATTTAACGATCTTGCTTTTCCCTCAGCCTGAAGCTCCAATCCGTGCGGTACATCAACATTGATTGAGATCGAGGTACGGTGATCCCTTCTCATATTGACCTCTTTGGAGTAAGCAATATTCTCCCAGATCCTAGAGCAATCCCGAAAAAGCATAGTCCCAATATCGAAGGGATGATAAAATTGTTAGCCAGCCTCCAAAAGATATTAACTCAGGCCACTTGAGGTAAATACCTATAGCTTTATGCTTAAGCATATTTGATTCTGTGGATAAAACACCAATGTGCGGGGATAAAAAAAAGAAAGAAAATAAATTAAATACAAACTTCATACGTAATGTTCTAAGGCAATTGGAAATGGAATCATTTGCGGACATACTATGGAAGAACTCGGAGGTATAGTGAATTGTCAAAAGTGGTGAGTTAAGTCAAGAGATCTTTAAACTTGCCTTTGAAACCAAAAGGATTGGCGTTAAACGTTATTACATCGAGGTCCTGATTTGGAAATGCACGTCGCTCTGTCGGGGCAAAAACCAATCCCTCAGCTTAAACCACATTTGCAGCCAGCTGGTTTTCGTGCAGATGGATAAACAATCTATTTTGAAATCATAGGTGGGCCACACGGATAAATATAGATCACGAGGGCATCGTACCCTGGGAAATCATCTCTCTCACATAAAACTACAGATATAGGATTCTATTCCCTCTTAACATCCATGGATATTCCAAGAGTTTCAAATGGAACTGAATTTAAATCAAATAATCGAAAAGGGGTATATGTTGCCCTAAAATCAAAAGATATATAACTTCCCTTCACATATTATATCTTTTTGGGGACTTCAATCCATGATTAACTTCAAACGAGACTAAACTCTTTCCAAGATTTGTCGAATGATTTCGCTCTCTGCTCGAGCTAACCCACCGCGGCCAAATATTATTCGGAAGGGTGACAACTCTAAACATTGTGAAAGATGCCATACTTTCACCTTAAAAAAAGCCTGAGAGCTAAAAAAAATCTGATAGTAACTTTTCACTTTTTTAACCTACAAACATCTCCATATTGAGGAGATAAAATTTAAAAAATTCCTCTAGAGGAAACAAATGATTGAAGCCATTTAAAAAGCAATCCAATTTATCAAGTAAATGACAATTTAACACGTTATAAACACCAGTTTTATTAGTTTTTACACTGAGTTACAGCAATGAAGGAGACACGTGAAAAGTTTCACTAAAGAAATCCAACCATTTTATTATCTCCACATCCCTGCCAAAATATTCGCCGTTTTCCAAGCATCGGCACGCGATCGTGAGAATAATTAGTTTCTCGAAGGTGAAAGAGTGACGAGAAAGAGCAGAGTTTCTTAATTTACCGTGTTCCCGTTCATGTCGAGAAAACGTAAAATGCCATTTCCCGATGATTGCTCCGTGCCTACCCAGGCACTTATTTAATGCAGAGAGGAACAACTCTTCCAACTTAAGGGATAGTAATATATCACGACTGGAACCAATGAGTTTAACTCAAAAATAGATCAAAATAACTCAAAACATGCAGAGAGAGCTCATAATAAAACACAGACGGCATCGCTGCAGGAGAGATCCTGTGCTCTCCGAGGACTTCCCTTCCTTCCGGAGAAGACACAGTGAAGGCAATAGGTCGTGAAATTGGAGGATTCATGGCCAAGGTTTGGGTCAAAAGAGAAGACTCAATCCCTTCGCGGTTTAAATCCCGAGGGAAAGCAAAAAGAAAGGTTTTGCGCCCGCTGGAAGAAGCGAAACTACCAACAGAAGGTAGTAATAGTCGAATCGCGGACAGAAGAGAAAACTGGTGGGAGGCACCGAGGCGCGAATATTTAGCCATGGCATGTAAATCAATTACAAAGTTGAATATATACTTTTTCAACTTTAAAATATGACTGTGATTAAAGTCCAACTGAAACAGAATCACGTGAGAGTTTTCATTTTATTGTCACAGCACCTGATATGATATTCATTGGTCGCTAAATCCTAAGAATGCAGCCCTCCATCTCTCCCTATTTAATATTAGTACCCTTACAGGAGTTTCTTCAATTACCCTAATAGTTTTTCTTATGTGCTTCCCTCTTCATTTGGTCAATGTATTTATCCCTCGGCCTTTCTTTGGGACTCTTCCCACAATTGTTCCTCCGATTGTATTCTTCACAACCCGATGGGTCTCAGAGTGCCCCCAATCCACGTTTCTTCTTTTCCGTATAGAGTCTGCTTTTCTCTGCCACTCTTCTCTATACATATTCATTCCCCATTTCATCCGTCCATTTTATCTTCAGCATCATCCTCCAACACTTTCGTATGCTGCTATTCATTTCTGGTCTGCTTTCCCGGTGGTCCATACTCATCATTCGTTGAGTGCCACGCCCCCACAAACGTTTTCACATAATATTTCTTTGATCGTAGTACAATCTTCTTTGAAGACAGTTTCTGCTATTTCATCATCAGCACTTTCTTAAATTGGCCTATTTTGCGCTATTTTCTATAAAATTGCGACAGTTAAACCGACTTTTTTACAACTAGCTACAATTATTTTGGATTAGTATAAACTTTTTCAAGGAGGAAACGCCATTTTATGGGTTTTGCGGGAAAAAATAAAACAAGGTAAATTTCTTCAATATCGCGATATTTTATAGACCGCTTTACATGGAACATTTTATTGCACAAACAAATATATCGTGGATTGTACAAAAAGTGAAGAGGATTAGAGCAGATTCTACTTCCCGTTCAGTCATTCAGACAATCATACAATTTGCCGCTTCACACAGTACAATATTCCGCAAGCAAGAGGTCATACATTCGTTTGTACAATTAAATGAACCGTCCTTAAAGTGGCCATACGAATATTTGTCCTCCATCTAATCAATTCAACAAAGCACCTTTACAAACTCCAAACATTATCACATGAATATATATTCATGTATTCTAATACGCCCCTTGTATCCCCCCGTTCCCTGTCCACCTAAAAAAAACTATAAAAGTTTACTTCACCTGGAAATCCAAACATGAATTACCTCCTAAAGATTTCTGACTCAAAGATTTAACATTTCTGGTAATTTTAAAAATCTTCTTACTAGCTTCCTTAGCAGTAGAAGTCAAGGGTTATTCTTTCTGGATTTTCGTCTCCATGGTCTCCACTGACATCTGGGGTTCCTCAAGGCAGTGTCCTTGGTCCTTACCTTTTTAATCTATACATTGATGATCTTGTCTCCCTAATACCCTCTTCCCAAGTTCATACCCTACTTTATGCTGATGACTGTAAACTTTTCAAGAACATTCAAAAGCCCTCCGATTGCCATGAACTACAGGATGCCTTACGCCAGACCTCAAATTGGTGCGATGTTTGGAACCTTAAATTAAACCCGGAAAAATGCGGTGTGATGTCTATCTCCCTAAAGAAGGCCCCTCTATAATTTAATTATCCTGTGACTAATCACCCGCTAAAACGTGTTTCAACATCTAAGGACCTTGGTATTCTTACTGACAATAAACTGAACTTTTCTCCACAAATACAAACAATCAAGTCTAAAGCAATGTCCCTCTTAGGCCTCCTCTATCGTTTTACCGAAATTAATGAGCCCCGAGCACTTAGAACTTTTTCTCTTCCATTATTCTTTCAATTCTTACCTATTTCTGCCCCATCTGGTCTATCTCTTCTCTAACTAATCTTTTATCGCTGGACTGTGTCTGCAACTTCTTTGCTAAAATAGTTAAAAATAGATTACCACAGTGTCGTAATATGTCCACCAAGGCTATTCTATTCTACCTCTCCATCCCTAATCTCCCCACTCATAGACTCACAGCAGACTTAAAATTTATTTATAATATTCTTAATTCCACCACGACTGCCCTGAATTGCTCTCTTTTATCAATTTCAAAGTTCCATCCCGCCCCACCCGTTCTAACCCTTTACTCCACATGCCCATTCCTAGACTTTCGATCACTAAACGTTCTCTTTTCTTCCGCCTCTCCTCTCTATTGAATTCCCTCCCTTCCCACATCGATCCTTTTGCACTGTCATCTAAATCCTTTATAAGCCTTTCTCTTTTGTATTTTTCACCTAAGTAGTTATTCCCCCATTTTTCTTTTTTTATATATTTCCATAATATCTGCTTGCAACCAGTTGTTAAGTTTGCTTGTACATGTCCTTAAGTGTTTATATTGTTACATGGCCACTATAAAATGGCACCATAGCTGTATGTGGTTTTCTTACTTTAAATAAATAAATAAATAAAATATAACCGGGAGAGTGAGGAGCAAAGACAATTCCCTCTGAGTCTTGGAGAGCACGCGGGCAAGACCACGGCGCTCGCTCAAGACCGAGCAAAAATTGCTCGCAAACTAGATGAATTACGCGCGTTCCGATGCGCATTTATTTTTTTCTACTCCGGCTCACCTCTGGTTTATTTCTCCCATCTCGCGGCGGCGGAGCTGTCGCCGACACGGAACATAAAAACGACCGCGTCGGCATTGGTGGTGGGGGGGAGGGATGGGTTGGGGAGGGATGGGTTGGGGGAGGACGGTTGAAAGGAGGGGTTTCAGGGAAGAGCAGGAGGTTGGGGAGGTGGGGAGAGTTGGGGAACTCAAATGAAGATGGCGAATGGGAAGAGAGGGCAAAGAAAGATGGAAGGAGTGATGTTCGAAGGGGGGAAAAAACAAGTTTAAGAGGTTCCGCAGCAGTAAAAATAAATAACGTGTCACTTTCTTCTTTTTCCTGTTACTTTTAGAATAAGCGTCTTTTATGTGATAGCGTCGACAAAATCCTGCATGTTTTTCTCAAATTTAACAGATATTGCGCGGAATCGATAAAATAAATAATGTCCACAGTTAATGTAACTGCGATTGAAATTTAAATTAATAAAATCTGTCATCCTCTGCTCCTTTTACTCGAGTCCCTCTTCTGCCTCTATGGTCTCGAAAACCGCTATCAATCTCTGACGCTGAGACATGATTTAGTTTTCTCTCTAAATCTTGTTTGTTGTAGGTTTCTTCGTTTGTATCTTATCAATCATAGCTGGATTCCGCAAGGATTTAGAATTTTCCAACAAGATCGCAAAATCACATCACACCAGTAACTTGACCCCGAATAGATTCATGATTTCCTTTACGAACATACCTATAATAATTCATAAAAAAATTAAATTTACGGAATAGAAAGAATTAAGAAATCAATTTTGCCCTGAACGAGACTTAAAAAGAGGAATTAAAAAAAATAACTTGATACATTTTAACGGAAGCGGGATTGAGTCGGGAAAAACATAAGGATTCCAACATCAAACAAGGTGAATAATCAGATAATACAATACCTTTCCGCACAAATTGAAATTTTCGCGAAAAATAATCAATTGAGTGAATTATGGTGAAATGTTGGCAACATTATTTGTCAGTAACCCACCTAAGTTTCTGAGAAGTTTGCGAATAACTGCAACTATCACAGAAAAAATACAGTAGGCTTAACAGACATGCCGATGCAGTTGGCTTCTCGGGATAAGATTTTGCATCCATTGTATCTCTTTCGTCCTCCCTTGAGAAAGTTCGCGGTTACTCTTAGAAAATGTTACTAATTAATTGAAATATTTTGTTCAAGCCTACTGCTTCACCTACAACACGGATCATTATTATTTCTAGTACTCCTATAAAGACACTGTTTCCATTAAAAAGTTAACATGAGAGAAAGCAGAATTATGTTTTTAAAACGATACTTTACAAATATCTCCGTTTCATGAGCTGCTATACATATCGGCCTCACTTGTGTTTAAAGGCGACCTAACGAAGCCGATCCATCCGCACCTCGGGCATCTTGGGGCACGTATTTACTACATCCGTCTAAAAAAAAGTTGTGTTCGCAAAAATTTCTATATTTCAATAGCTCAGGCACGTCATTAGTGAAAGCAGTACTCTTCCAAACGGCATAAATGAAAAGGTGGAATTTCTCACTTGTTATGACTGCGCGAGCCGCCAGGGAACCTCCTCGACGAGAGAAAGAAAAAAAACTGGAGGCATCGGAGCGGTCGGTAGTCGTTAAAATGGGAAGCGGAGCGAGAGAGAGGGAAGGAGGAAAAAAAGGAGCAGCATTTCAGAGAGAACTTGTGCATAAACGAATGCCCACGAATGGACCTAGGAATAAATTCTCGTGGTTCGCTTAGCAGCGACGGCGCGGCGTTCGCTTCGAGTGGCGCGGCGGGATGGTGTATGCGTTGGTGTGTAGGTATGTGTATGGGCCCGAGCGTGAGCTGGCGAAATAGAGAGAGAGAGAAACTTGCGCCGGGGATTTAGGAAAGTGGCGAGGAAAATTTACGATCCTGCGGCGGAAGGAAAAGCGAGGAATAAGAAAGGTTTAATTGAGGAAGCGGCGGAAAAGGGGAGAACGCGACGAGAAACACTAGAAGAAGAAAGGAAAACGGATGAGGATAAGAGGAAGAAGAAGAGCGACCAATAAAAGAAAGTATTTAGAGAAAGAGAGAGAGAAGTTTCAAACATAACTCTGACGCGCACTCGCGAGACCTTGAAAAATTAATATTACTGCCACCCTTAGATGGTAACTTCAATTCAACTCAAAATACTACCAAAAAGAAACAAAATTGAATACCGTTCAGGACTACAGTGTCATTGCTGATATTCCGCAGACATAGCTACAATTGTAACTGCCAGTAGAAGTGATCACATATGATTAAAGTAGGTTTCGATGGATAAAGATGATGATAGCCAGTTTTTTTTAGTGGAGGGCACCTTCTTTACGCTCAGTTTGACGCATTACCCACCTTCCTGAGTGCGTCTGGTAGCTACCTGTTCATTCCAAGCAAACTGTTTAGAAAAAGAAGCTAAGCACGCGTCTTTTTGTCCATACATGCAAAATCTAATGTAGTTCTATAAATAGTAGTAATTCAAAGATTTAAATGTAAATTCGTTTTTTTTTCATTGACTGCTCTTAAAATTCAGAACGTTTTGATGAATATGGACGGGCATTCTCAACATATTCTTCAACCTCAAATATTTTACCCGAGTTCATACTGAAATTTAATTAGTTAAACAAGTCAAAATCCTCTACTATAACATATCACTCCAATAATGATTTCTTGGGCATAAAATGTGAACACTTAGCATAAATGTGACATAAAATAAATATAGCTACGTTCTAAGTCATTTAAAACATATAATAATGTTGACTGGCATTCATCAAGGTTACTCCTATTGTCGGTATAGAAAATGTTTCTCTTTTTCACATTTATTTCACAAAATTTGTAACAAAATTAAAGTAGCAAGTAATATTGTTTTCTATCTAATGATGGAAAATGTCGAAAGTTATCACAATTAAGGAACAGATCAGGCAAATTATCAAGAAAAAAGGACATAAATCTATTAAAAAATTATTAAACAAACAAATGATCATGATTGAAAAAAACATGTTTCGTAGTGGAAAACTAATGACGACCGTTAATACTCTTTAAACAGCTAAATGGAAACTAGCCAACTATATAAAATGAGCAAGTTTCTCAACAAATTTTCTCCACCCAACTTCCGAAATTCTAGGGATTGACCTTAAAAAGATGAGAAGCAGAGAGAGTTACGCAAGTTGCGTATTTATTATTCCGTACCATGTCTCAGTAAATGGATTAAAGTCAAAAGCTTTAAATAACTACTACAACGCCAGGATGGAAGAAATCCTCATCCTCCGCTGGAAAATCGGATAGACAATTTGGCCGGATACAAATTTCACAATACAAGAGACCTCAGGAAGCGGTAGCGAATAGTTTTCACTGGCTGTAATAACTCCATAAAGATAAGCATATCACGTGCAACTGCATAAAGTAAACAGAAGTCTTGAGGGAAGGGTTGTAAGAACATGTCTCTTGA
The DNA here is from genome assembly GCA_963169105.1 of Ceriagrion tenellum. Classification (NCBI taxonomy): domain Eukaryota; kingdom Metazoa; phylum Arthropoda; class Insecta; order Odonata; family Coenagrionidae; genus Ceriagrion; species Ceriagrion tenellum. The sequence goes on from OY720632.1 coordinate 78,969,026, forward strand.
GTTTGAAATTACAGAGTGAAGTTCTATAGAGTGTGGAGTGTACAATGGGTAGTCATTACGGCTGATAGGTCTTCAGGATTGATGGGCAATTAGATCGAGGGTAAACATTTGGAGGAGAAATGCCTAGCTCTCAGAGAAAGACCCTAGAGGGAAGAAAATTTAACATCTCATAAAATGGCCAATGCTTCAAGCGGAATAACATATGTATTACATATGTACCCAAGAATGCAACGATTGCATATGTGGCTTTAGGCTTTAGGCCATGGATGCGATTTATGGATACCCCTTTTTCTTCCTTTCCGCTATGGATAAAATCAGTCGCAGACAGGATTACGCGGGTTAAGAGCAGTGGTTTATGCAGAGCAATTTATATGGATGTCTTAGGGAAGGGCAGTATAATTCTCGAGTATTTCACATCCTTGACACTCCATCCTTCTCAATCCAAGATTCTTGACGAGATATCAATTGACACTTAAGCCCGATATCAAAACTTTCTTCCTGGGATCTTCCGTATATTTCCTACCAGTAGTAGTTATTATGTTTCCATATTTAAATATCTTTCCCGGGCTTCGCACCGGGTAATGTTTTCATAATCCGCCGACGGTTCGGAAAACGACTTGTTTTCCATTTTCAAGGTACGTGTTATTTCCGCCGTGACCACTATAACACTAAATTAAACAAGCTGTTGATGCCCCAACAATGAAGGTTACGATCCCTATGATTGGCTGACGTGTTCCGCTGGCCGTTGAATCATTTTCTCGTCTTTTTAATACATTTGTTCACTGGCCACCAGGTATTACTCAGTTGGAATCCGGTGTCTCTATTAAAATTATGCGGATGTAATCGTATCTCGATGGCCTCTTTGATAATGCGGTCCCAGTAACGGTGTGCGCGGCAAAGGATTTTTGCATCGGTCCATTTAATGGCATGGTCTTCGTTGATGCTGTGTTCCGCCACTGCCGACTTCTTTGGTTGCGCCAATCTAAAGTGTGAATGTGGCCAAATATATGTGGGGGAGACTGGTCGAACAATTGAAACCAGGCTTAAAGAACATCGAAGGCACTTTAGATTGGTGCAACCAGAGAAGTCGGCAGTGGCGGAACACAGCATCAACGAGGACCATGCCATTAAATGGACCGATGCATAACTCCTTTGCCGCGCACACCGTTACTGGGACCGTATTATCAAAGAGGCCATCGAGATACGATTGCATCCGCATAATTTTAATAGAGACACCGGATTCCAACTGAGTAATACCTGGTGGCCAGTGATCAAATGTATTAAAACAAAGATTATATACAAAATATTAAAAAGACGAGAAAATGATTCAACGGCCAGCGGAACACGTCAGCCAATCATAGGGATCGCAACCTTCATTGTTGGGGCATCAACAGCTTGTTTAATTTTAGTGTTATAGTGGTCACGGCGGAAATAACACGAGCCTTGAAAATGGAAAACGAGTTGTTTTCCGAAACGTCGGCGGATTATGAAAACATTACCCGGTGCGAAGTCCGAGAAAGATATTTAAATATAATACACCGGGAAAATCTTAAATCATTTATGTTTCCATATCTTACAGAAGACCAACACTTTATGTACTATAGGCTTCACTTTCCCCTCAAAAGTGAAAAAAAGAGAAAAATCATTGTAAATGCCACATTCTGTTATGAATCAACTATTATACATTTCATCGCATGTAAATTTTCATTAAAAAGTCTTTAATATTCGATAAGTTAACTGATTCTGCATAACAAGCGACCGAGGACTATCTGAATAATAAGGTAATATGAATATTTCTTCTCAACTGTAATAGAATTAGCACACAAAAATTGTGTTAAAAGGTTGGAGTTAATCCATTTGTGCTAAGGCTATGAAGCAAGTCGCCATATTTCGAGGAAAAAATTTGTACTCTTAATACGTTTAGTGGGTCTGTCAAACGAGTAGAAGTCAGTTATCAATTGCTCTTCACTATAACTGATTCAACATTGGAACAAGTTACCAGCAAGTCCCCGTAATACGATCACTTTGACTTCACTCCACGTCAACTGGCTAAAGGAAACCTATTGTAAGCCTAATTTTTGGAAATTGGTGTAATGTATTTAGGTAGAGAACAGAAGTGGCATTGTAAAGAGTATATTAATCGTTTTAGAATGAGAATGCATCAATCACGTGAACAACGGTATCTCAAACGTGGACATCAAGGAAACGAATCGAACAAAAAAGCTGCAACTTCCATTTCGAACATGTTCCTTTCTACATTCCAGGAAGTGTTCCAATTTTCCGCCATGGTAATAAGAGAGATACCCTCATTAATTTATTTTCCTTTCCTTTCTTAGAGAATGATGCGTTTTTTGGCGCAGCCAGCGAGAAATAGAATCTCCTTTGGCAGGATAAGATAATGGAAACGAGCGATGGGATCTCTTCTGGCAGAAAACTTTGGGTGTATTAATACCCTAGCCGAGAGATCTTCCAGAAACTCTGCTCCGAATCAACAGTTATATCAAAGGACACAAGAGGGTCACCCCCTACTTTCCCCCCAATCGACGACGCCATCCGGGATTCCGCGCGACCACAGCTTCTAAAGGTGTCCCATTCGTCCGCCTGCCTCTGGCTTTCGCATTCGGAGTGGCCGTGAGGAAGACAGGCGGCCGGAGGAGACGAATGGGGAGGCTGCGGTAAGGGAGTGAGGCGGATGGGCAGAGGAAACAAGTGGCCTCCAATTCCAGCAAGATGCAAGGAGTAATTGGCCCCAGCCACCCGGAAGACGAGACAATGCACTCAACGATTCACAGCCTCCAATTTAATCCCGCTCTGCCGAAGCGGCAACATCTGCGTAGTTGACTTAAGGGACGAGTGACAGGTGGCGAAAATGTTTTATGGTCCAATTATGCGCATTATTGATCGTCGATTATTTTTTCGAAAGAGAAAAGCTGAATGCAGAAGTCGCATGGTGTGGAGAGAAATTAGAGCAAGTGAATTCCTTCACCAATCTCGGAAGTACTATCACGTGGGACGGAAGAAGTAAAACAGATATCAAGCGATGAATAGCCCAATATAAGAGAGCGCTCACGGTAAAACGACATTTTCTGTGTTCGAAGAAGATATGGCCGTAAAGTAGGAAACAGAATGTGAAAACGTTCACCTCGAGCGTAGCACTCTATGGATCAGAAGCATGGACCATTGAAAGAGGAGACCAGAGCAGACTAGAAGCCTTCGAAACCTGATGCTGGAGGAGGATGCTGATTATAAATGGACGGGTAAAATAAGAAGAAAGAGGAAAGGACCATAAGGAGCACAAAGCAGAAAAGAAAAAGATGGACTGGACGCACCCAGAGACACAATGGGTTTTTGATGACTATACTAGAAGGGAAGGAATAGAGGGAAGAGTCCCTAAAGGAAGCCCCAGGAATTAGTCCATGGACTAATTATAGAGGAAACTACATAGGAAGAGCTACCAGGAAGTAAGAGAACTAGCATTAGAAAGGGAAGGGTGGAGTCAACCAATCTTAGAATTGAATAACCAATGGTTTCGATGGTAAAGAGACGTAAATATTGAAGTTAAACGAATCTTTTGAACCATTCGGGATTGTAATCGATCGTCGAATAAAAAAAAATTAATTACTAATGTTGAAGAGTGCAATTAAGTGTTATTTGGAAGTCAAACATTGACGGATCGGACGGACCGAATTTTTCTCGTGGAAAATGCTACGTACTTAAATTCATTATTTTGAGGAAATAAAATAGTTTTCAAAATTTCTACTGCAACATCGACATGTTTTGTTTCTCCAAAAAGGCAGAATGAAAAATATACCGAAGGGTAATGTATCATGAAACATTATTTTTAACATTTGATAAAATATATAATATAAGATATAAAATATTCTAAAAGCAAATCCGCAAAGTACCTCTTCTCCGTGTTCAACCTTGGATAAAGTAATCTCCCATTAAAAATGTTCCCGACGCAAAAAATATTTCCATCCTCTGGAAATGAATAACAATTCACCCATCATATTTCGTGAAAATCCTACCAACCAAATCCCTCTCACCAAAATCATTTTATATGGATTGGAGGTGATAAAGGCGATAACAAAGGCTCGATTTCAGAAGCATTCAGGAGCAGTAGATTTCCTCAAGCAAATCCCAAGAGCGCTTTTATTTTCCAAAGTCGCCATAAAACGAGGGGATCACCAGAAAAAAATATGGTGGATGAAAAAAATATACATGAACTAAGGCGGCCATAAAAGCCGAGAGGAGACACGGGGAGCCTCGCTACTGTCTCACGCGGATGTGAAAGGCAGAGGGGGAAGATGTAGAGCGGGATGATACAGCCTAGCCAACCCGGGCAGAACAAGTTGTGGGGAATAAAAACAGGACAGATAAGGACTAAATTGGAAACAGATTAGATAAGGGCGACTAAAAAGGCTGGGAGCTAACTCCCTAGAATGTGACTCAAAAGAATGTGGCCAAATTATGTGGGGTGGATATCGTGGGGGTGTGAGACGGTTGAGAAAGATTGGTGGGGAAAGTTATCAGAGTGAATTTTGGATGAGACGGGAGGGAGTGTGTGGGAGAGAGAATCGTGATTGGGCTTCGAAAAGAACTAAAAAAAAGACGATGCAATGAAAAAGTGGAGACGCGGCGACTTTGAATATATTTCCGAAAAGAGGTAAAGAAACTCCAGAATGCTTTCCTATCCTGCCATAGGTATTTTCACTGAGGAAGCTCTAACGTTAAATAAAATACAAGTCAACATTTTCGCATCTGTCTAACATGCAGAAAAGCTTTCCTTCTATCTTAATATTTATTTATCTATTTATTTATTTATCTTTACTATACTATACCCGGAATACAGCACAATGGGCGTGGGCGTCGGGTGAATAACAGTAACAACGTACGAGACACAAACACCCATGTCCTGGGCAGAAAATATTTTACCCAGGCGGGACTCGAACCCGCGACCCTCAGGTTGGCAGGCGAGGACTTTACCCCGCCGCCACCGGGGCCGACAGTATTACACTGAAATATTACACTGAAATCCCTCTTAACGACCACTCCTATCAACCAACCACCCCTCTCAACGACCATTTTTCATCGGAACCGTCGGTGGTCACTTATTTCAGGTTTCACTGCATGTGTACATCAAATTAATATGCATTGAAATTTCTCAGGAGCAACTATATCATAAGGAAATGAACACCATCCGTATTAGTTTTAGCAAAACCGTCGCTTCAAGAGTTTTTAATTTTTTTTCAAATCAGCCGCCCGTTCATGTAATTGCATAATATCTACTCTTAGAAACTGAACTCCTGTGGAACGACCACCTCTCTTAAAGACCATTTTTCAGCGGAAACATCAGTAGTCGCTTAATACAGGTTTCACTGCATAAGGTACCTATATATTTTCACATTCATTCTTCCTCTAAGCGCACGTCCTACGTCTCTTAATCCTATCCTCATAACCTTGCCTTATGCTTCTCCGCTAACCCAACATTCTTTATTACGACCTTCAGCATGCCTTCACCCCTGATTACTCGTTTGAACCAACTACTCTGTCTTCTACAAAGCTCATAGAGCCGTTTCCGTACCCACCGAGCCAAGAGCTTCCTCGTCCGCTTTCCTTTCCGCCTGCACTTTTACCTCCGCACCCACATCTTATACGTCCACAGTCGGTTCTAGTCTTCTTTATTCAGCTTGATCTGATAACGTCGACAAAATTTCATCTTTCGGAACATATTTGATTGCGAGATTGACTTAATTATGCATGTTGTCATTGTTGATGATAAGAAAAACAAAGAAAAATGGAGATTTTATGCAATTTACAAATGCGTATTTTGTAAATTAATACACAGTAAAAACAGACTCTTTGGTGAAAGAGGATTTCTTGTTGCATAAAAGGCTCTAAAAAGAAAAAAAAATGTTTTCCAGCTACCACCCAATTCTGCGTGCACCTAAAATTGTAACATAAGCCTTTTTTTTTGAGCCGACGACCGGTTTATGGAACGGATCAGTCCTAGTACAAGATCAACAGCCTGGGAGTCTCCTTCGTGGAGAACAGAGGGGCCGTAATTGACGGCTCATACTTCTCATACAAACGCGTAGTTAAGTATTTAAAGATGGGTTTAAAGGACTACAGTACTATCTCGGGAAATGGACATGTTGGCAAAACTTTGGAGCTCAGAGTCATCGGAAAGCCGTTAAATTTCAATTACAAGGTTTGGCCCAGAAAAATAGGCTCAACTTAAGAAAGACTTTTATTAAGAGCGTAGCTAATTAATCATCGTCAGTATTTTAGTTGATTACAGTACTGCTTCCAGCAGTGGGTCCAATGGCAATGATTTCAAAGCTCTACGTCATCGGGAAGTTGGTAAAATTTCAATTACAAAGTATGACCCAAAACAAGGGGTGAAACTCAATACACCCTTTAAAAACGTAACTTATAATTGAACTACTTCATTAAAACAAATATTTGAATCGTGCTTTTTCAAAGCGATAAAGCCTAGACTATAGTAGTTTCGGAGCTAATAAGAATGGAAGTAATAGAAATGTGGTATAATCAAAGACAGACGAGGATCAAATGCAAGGCGAAAATCTCTAAAGAAGAACGTTTTACGAAGAAGAAACAAAGATGCACTAAAATTCTTTAAAGAAGGAGCAAAATGGCAAGACTCTTTCTACGAAAGCGATTCTCTTAAAAACAAGTATGGCAAGAGAATATAAAGGGAGAAATTACCGCAGAAGACCAAATATGAAATAATAGAGAATAATTGTAGATATAAATGAAACGGTTGGCTGATAGAAATGAAGAGTCACAGCATTCCAACTGGGTGACTTCCGATTAAGGTGATAAGAAAGAATCAAATTATTCAATTGAATCATATGGCAATAAAATGTAGGGACTCATCGAGCAAGGATTTTTGAGTTTTATAGCTTCGGTTACATAGATTCAGTTACAGGCATCACAGTGGAAGGTGCTCCTAATGAAATGGGGCTGCATTCCGAGTCGAAAAAGGTATTTAAAAATGCGTTCGATGACCAGTCTGCATTCATGTTATCTTTCATTTGCTCTCCTGACAGATAGGCAGTAAAAGCTGATAGTTTTAAGTCGGCGTAAATGGAAACTGGATTTCTCATTTCTCTCAATCAGGCAGTGGTGAGCAAGGTTTTACCTTTGATTAAATCCCATCAGTTTTCCATTCCCATATCTTCGCTCAGTCATTTTAATTCTAAGTGACCACGGCGAAGCACATGAGATAAGAACTTAACGGTTGGTTCACACGACTTCAAATCACGCAATGCGGATCTCTGAGTAATCTGATTATTCCCTCTCTAGGGGATATAAAAAAGAATTGGCTATTAAAAGAAAACGCGGTTTAGATTGGACTATGTTAGCACGAACCAATGGGAGATGACGCCCCTTTTTTCCAAGAAACTTCGTCGACCATATGTCTAAAGCCCGTTTGACACGGTCCAATATATTGGCCAATCCATTGGATATTGGATTGTGGCACGCTTGACACACACCAATTTCCAGCCCAATATCAATACCACAAAGTCCCCGACAATTTCTCACCCAATATAGGCACTTGGAGCAAGTTCTATTTTCTGCTGGCCAATCTCCAATCAGAAGTTAGCTTTGTCGTGTCCCAGTGACAAAAACAAGAAGCTCTTAGCAAAACATCCGGGTGTTTGGGAACAAAGTACATTTGGGCTGGAATCAAATGGTGTGAAGGTTTTTTAGGTTAAATAAGGAGGACGACATGTGGACGAAAGAAGTGGTTTAGTTATTAATTGAACTGTACAAAATCGCAGGGTAGTCATCAACCTGCAATTAAGAAAAGTAAACTTAACAGAGAATCTTGGCGTATAAAGCACGACGTAAGGAATAGAAGTGTGTACATACTTTCTTCCAACCGAAAGACTTGGTCTCATCAGCATGTTCGTCCCTCTACTAAAGATAAAAGCTCGCTGAATTCGGTGGTGCTTAATCTTAAAAAGTTGTTGTACGCTGGCAGGTCTTCCACTCACAGTTCATGCTCCACCATTCCTAGAATCCCGCGGTTGTCGTTTTCTCACCTTCGAAGCCATTCCCTGCACCAGGTTTTACGGCGCAGATTATGCCGGTGCCTGACTTCTTCCTCAGCTATCAAGGTCAGAATATTGGCAGCAGCATATATCAATGCTCCTTCTTCAGCATTCATTTCATGGCAGATTCATGCGTCAAAATCCTTTAGACGATACTAACGCTTATAATAGTAAATTATACTTTCAATATCCTATTCTGTCTCGGTCTATTACATACCAGCGCTTCGAGATGTTCTTTCTATCTATTTAGTTATGTGGCGTGCTCATGCGGGATTTTGGAGAAATATTTTTTCCAATATTGGTCCCAATATTGATGCTTCTTATGCGGAACATATCGCCCAATATTCCACCCGATATTTTGCCGCATAATTGTGCCAATTTATTGACCAATATATTGGGCCGTGTCAAACGGGCTTAAGGGATTCAGATAAGCTATTTTTGACTAGTCATCATATTACACTGGACCCTGCCCGCCAGGGTTAAAACTAAACCAATGCCTGAAACACACACAAATGTGCGTACCACTCACTCCCACAAATCACCTTATGATCTTGCCTACGTGGAAAACGCGGTCGGCATTGATGTCTGCTCTTCACATTCCGAGTAATGACAAGTGGGAGGTGTAGAGAGTGAATGGGTGGAAAAAGTTACCTACGCCATATTTAAGACAAATTCCATTCATTTATCCGCTAGAAATAATACATTGGCCAAACAAAGAAAATTAGTCCTCACTCAAAACCCAGTTTTTCCACAACATTACAATGGGATTTTTTTAGCGACCACATTTGGTCAGCAAGCGTGGTAATATTTAAAAGCGATTTTCACCATTAATAAGACCGAAATAAAAACGTCCTTCTGTAACCTCTAGCCAAGCGATGAAATACCACATTTTAGAAAAACTGCGGTAATCGTAAAATGGTGTAATTGTGACAAAATTGGTTTTTCATGAGGATGACCGGAAAGGCTAATTAAATTGCCGTCTGATTTCATTGTGACCACAAATTTTATATTCTGGAATTTTACTATGAGAGCATATAATCTCCCTTGGTCACCTGGGTTGTGTTAATGGAAAAATTATATCCTACGCCACATAAGTATGAGCAGAATGGAGGATGTCTAGAATTAGCACAACTTATCACACCCTAAATGCAAAATGAGGGGACAAGTGATTCTGTTCTATTATAAAAGGTAAGTATACTCTCTCCTTTGTCACTATCCAAGGCTTTTTTACCTTATAAGCCACATTTCATCGAATAGCATGCGACCTCGATCCAGAATGTGCAAAATTTCAGAATCGACAATAACGTCCTCCAATTTTAATAAGCGTGAACTGTTATTTATGAAATAAGTCAGGCCTTTCCGCTATAAAAAAACTTCCACGTCAACTGTTCAGCCAAAGTTCCAGCACTTGAAGCGAACAACTGAGGACGCGGATCTGTTTCTAAAAATCTGGCACCGGAAAAAGCAGTGGAAAACTACCACTGAGCCAAATAGGACACTCAATCGTACAGGAGAACGACTAATCTCCCGTGGTCACCTGAGTTGTGTCAATGGGAAAATTATATCCTACACCGCCAAGCTAATGAGTAATACTTTAATTGCAAGGGTACTTCCATATAACGCCTATATTCGGTGCTGATAACATTTAACTTTAAACAATGTTGCATTAATTATTATAATAATTATGATATCATCCAAATATTTCCATATTATATATCCAAAATTCCATTTGCTGTCAAGCTTGAGAAAAATTTACCGAGTATCAACAACGAGTAGCAAAACATAAAACACATTTCCTTTGATGAGAGAATATCACCCAAAATGCATGTTCTTCCATGAAAAAACTCAAATACTCTTATCCAAATATGCGTAGTCAGACAGAGTCTCCGAGCATATCCTCAAATACAGCCCAAGTCACGCGAAAAGAGACACCACAGCCTCGTAATACGATATTAAGACATGCTACCCATCGACATTTTCGTAATGGGCCGCATCCTCTTCCGTTGGATGGAGGGAAATTGAAAGCCATTTGGCTATTTTGGGCAAGAGTTGGGAACGATACTTAACACCAACACGGCTCCCAATGTACAGGATACGTTCACGATGGGGATGGAAAACTAACTGAAATAAGCTCGTAGATGGTATTCTGAGAAAACAGGAAAAAACAGCGACGACTGCGGATTATTGAGATATTCTTCTAAAGTTTGTGGGTCAAGGACGACGTTGGAATTAAGTAATGACAAAAAAACTGAATAATACTAGCTATTACAGTACTTACTATGGTACCTTCCTTGGTGGGTTATAAAGTATATACAGATGTAGCAAAAGGAATCGTAATTCCGAGGTCAAAGGGCTAAGATACACTCTTATGAGAAATAACGGGCTAAATGCACTCGTTATCGCTAATTTATAGCAAGGAAATTAGCCTCCTCTCTCCTTGGGCAAAAACTCTCAAGCACTTTTCCGTAAACAAGTGAGGCATGAAGGGTACGTAATGGCCATGTCCCTTAGGAGATAAACTCCTGCTTGCCTGCCTGCGAGATAAATGGCTAATCTCTCAACTTTGAAATTATTCAAGGTTATTCCCAGTTCCCCTCGTTTTACTCGTGAAAAAGAAAGAAGGTTGACAGGAGGCAGTTTCGGCAGCCAGTCAATAATCAATGTTCCTTCTAATGTTGGCGCCAAAATTAAATATCCAATCAGCATGGCGTCAAATTGGCTGACGTCGAGCTCATAACTGGCACACTCATGAGGCACACCACTTCTTATTTCTTAGATGCTTACTCCAATGATATTTTATACATGATCGATAGTATTGAATGCAACTTTCAGTTGCAGTCATTTCCTCAGTACGAAAGAGATTAGAGACTATGGGATTACATACGCCTACAGTCTGCAAAAGTGTACACTCATTGATAGGTTGAATATTCAAATACATGAAGCTAAGAATTTTCAGCCCATTAAGCTATAATCAATGCTAAATGTAATATTTTTAAATTCATTTCGATTTTGGTTTCAATTTCACCTTTGAAATGAATCATTCTGAACACGCTTCGCCATTATCACAGGCAAAAGAAAAATAATTGACCGTAGACCGATTCAATTTCCACATGAAAGATTTAAAAAGTGATGGCTCCCTCCCGACAATTGGAAAACATAATTGAAGTGGACGATTATTCTCCGAATAAGACAGCAATAAGAGCCGTTATTCGTTGATTACTTCCAGGAGGATGACAATCCATCATTAAACTCTCTATAGAAGCATAGATCAACCACATTTTCTTTGCTTCACACTTCGTGATCTAGTTCCCTAAATTGTACCCCATATATTTGAATTGTTTTGATTATTTATATATCTCTTGCTATTATATCTTACTTATGCCATTATTTAACATTTATAGCTTTATCTTTGTTCTGGTTATATGATGTCTGAGTAGCGTTAATTGCAAGAAAAAGGATGCTTTTTCGAGAACTTGAAGTAAATGGTTGTGGTTTTGTTCAACATTGGCTGTTGGTGAACGTGATCATTACACATTATATGTGACAAAGTATTAGCATTGGTTTACAAACCGAGTGGATATTTGACCAGAGATTGTAAAACCGGTCCTTAGACTGCCAGGTACGGATACCACAGGTAGAGAGCCACTTCTCTGGGTGTAACATTCTTGAGGACATTGATTTAATCATTAATTGGGGATTGGTTTGAAGAGATTAGACAGTTCTTGCGGAGCTCTCAAGCGATAGTAACGGCAGCTGTAAAAGTAGATGTCAAATACTCATTATCCAACAAATTCTTTTGATCATCGAGGAACATTCCCTCTTATGGCACAGCTGTTTATATACCTGGATCACATACATCGCTAAAAAAAACTTACGTTAAAACACTTTCCATTGTTATTGATCACCAAAAACTACTTATACGTGATTGAATGAAAATTCAGTAGCCGCAAAAAAGTTTTTTAATGAGTCGGATAAGAAGTGACAACTGGGATCGATAAGTACTCATGGAGATGAAACGAAGTCAAACGGAATAAAGACGTGAATCCTAAATTTCACCAACGACCACTGATGTTCTTCCCGGGTTCTTGTCAACAGACAAGAGGAGATGTTGAGCAGGATTAGTCATAAGGAAAGGCGTAATGGGCCATGGTGTGGGAGGTAGTGCCATTGTATCCCAAGCGATAGCTCAACAGCCGAGGTCGTTAGCGAATTTCGGCGGGGAAAGAAGGAAGGATTACAGAAGATGGAGGGGGAGAGAGAGAAAAACAGCAAGGATGGAGAATATCACAACATCATTAACTTCAATATGAGTCAAAAAGGCATATGTTCGCACAGCTGTTTCATCCATTCCACTCGGGAGGATACCAAATCGATGACCTAACACTATCCTTAATTAGACCACCACAGGAGCCTCAGAGCTGCCACATGGAGATGTACGACACAAGCTTTTAATTAAGCAATGGAAGTCAATAATTGGATATACTCCATTGAGTGTCAAAAAAAATGAGAGCAGACCTCTGTATTTGTCAAGAGCTTATTGAAAATGTACAGCAGTATTAGGTAATGATGATTTCCACACGTTTCCGTACACTGGTCGTTGATGATAAATTTGGTATTGCATCCACGGCGCCAAATACATTCCCGAGGGGATAAGAAACAAACAGTTTTTCTCACGGATAATTTATCGAAAGTAAATATGGAATTACAAAACAACGTAACACCCAGATAACTAAGCTATCAATAAACCATCGATCAATAATAAATCGATCAACAGCTAAACTAAAGGTCGCGGGTTTGAGTCTCGCCTGGGTGGGTTTTTCACCACCCAGGGCATGGATGTATGTCAAGTTCTGTTGGTCCGGTCCCTGCAAAACCTGATGACAGGCACAGCAGCCAATCGGGATTCCAGGGACATTCCAGGGATTCCAGGGACGGGCCAACAGAATCGTCCAGAAAAGAAAAAAAAACGTACGAGACTCCGTAAATTTACGGGCAGGTTTAAATTTTTTTAAACGCCAATAAATCTTTCAGTTTTTATCGGGGTGTGAATAATCTCCACCGATTTCAATCACAGTTTAGTATATTTACTAAAAGACCGGTAATGAAATTTCATGATACTTCACCATCGGATACAAACACAATCGTCCCTCGTCGATGGCCCCTTCAAATCTTCGTCGGCAGGTATAATTGGAATGTTTCCAAACAATACACACAGCAAAACATCATCCAATCGATTTATAATGAGCGCATGAAATCTCATCTTCATAGGAGGGAAACTATAATGAATGCGAATTCCACGGGTGGTGTTCTGCATTATTAGCTTGAAATGAAAAAATAGGCCAAGAGCGCTTCACTAGGCCAAGACAATTTCAGCATAATTTCTGCGAAAGACATATTCGATCTCGCCTCCTCTATTCTCCACGTCCTCTCTTTATCCTGAAGAAAATAGTGTTTTTTATTTATATTAATCATTTAACAGTCTAACTATTTTCCACAAATAAATGCGTTCGATCACAGTTTCAGAGAAATTGGAGACTACATGAGGAAATAATGGGTGCTCAAATGTTTAGCAAGACAGACACATTATATTCATACCCTCAAGGTGATTTAATTTGTCGATACAGCGCAGGGATTACAAATTCCTTGTGCAATACACTATCTACTTTTTCGAGTTCTGAGTATATTGTGACAATACCCGATAAAAATGTGTAAGAATATTAATTTAAAAACTTGTAGATATGTTCTGAAAATATTTACTGAAATAATTTCTCACTTTTTACATTCCACACAGTTTTTATACAAGAAGTTTGGAAAAGAAGAGTGGAATTCAACTTTAAAAAGTAATTGATTTAAGTGTGGGATGTACAAAGTGAGAAATTATTTCATGTGTCGCGTTTTCACGAAGTTAAGCCTGAAACTGCTACTTATATTCAAATATTTCAACTAAAATCTATCATTCCTCAGATTTACCTGCGAATCTCACTTAATGTTATTCTTCAATTTGCCTACATAGGTAATCACAGAACAATATGAAATCTAAGCTTTGGTATTACTTGTTCACCCCTAATCTGTGAGCGCATCCAACAAGATAGCACAGAACGTGCCGAGTCATTCCACAAAAGAATGGCCTTAAAACCTGACCTGCCCGGCTAGTATCCTGCTTGAGACATACGAGTACCGTTGGTGAAGGAAATGAGAAACACAAGATGGAAGATTACCCAATGGAACTAAGAACAAGCCCATGAATTGGGATGGTAAGAAGAGGACTCGACAAACAAATCTATGGAGAATCCATGCTAAATTTTTTCGTTTGAAAAGACGTTGTTTCTGTAAGATTTTTCGCCAAGCAGGGGTTATCACTGACCAAAATCGAAATACGTGTAGAGCCCGCCATTTTCTGCTCAAAGCCATATTGTGACGCGTTTGACCGTATTTTCAGGCCTAATTGAAGCGCTATTTTGGGTAAAACAACCCACAGATGCCCGCCTTGTGTCTTAAAGGGTCGCTGTTAAAGGTCAAAGTTATTCCTTAATGCCACCTTGTAGAAATCTGCGAGATTCGAATCTTACAATGAGACGCACTTGGGAAAAAATAAGTACGATGACGCGTCAAGAATGGGCACGACATCAAAACTTCATGAATATCGCCATATTCGTTTTTGTATTTGGTAAAATATCTCTTCTGCCAATTCACAACAACGAAGGGTAATGGGAAGATTCTTTATTTTTATCAAATAATGTGGCAAAACTGTTTCTCACTTTATGTGCCCGAGCAGTTAATTAACCATCCTTATATGATACACGAGACTAACAACTGGAAATTCAAACGTTGTTGTCAGCTATCATGCACTGATGATACACCTATGGGTTTTCAAAGAGGAGATTAACTTTTTGGCCTTAAGTTGGTGCAGCATACGAAGAAAGAAGAAATGCATGATAGAAAAAATCGCTGACACAAGACTTCATTTTGACAGCCTCTCAGCTTCGCATTTGAATAGCATGGAGTTCATCGCGAAGACTACACAAAGGAGCAACGTTCACTTTCGAGCTCACGAGAGGAAGAGGAGACGAATTCGCAGATATCACTCATGAAAAATAATTTAAATTGCACAGGAATCGAATAGGAGGATCCGGGTAGGAGCCTTAAAAAGATACAAATCAGACTAATCATATTATTAATTCGCTAAACTGATTTTTTACATCCACCTTGGCCCACATTTTAAGTTGGCATTGAAGTGAATTCCAGTAGTTAAATATTGTTATTTCCAATAAATTTCACGCAATGATTTAAATAAAGCGTCTAAGCGCCTCTACACGGAGAGCTTCAACGGAAGTAGTAGACTGGATCGTTGCGGCTGGGATGGAAGGGACTTGGAATAGCTAATGGGAGGAAATGGGTGAGTGAGAGAGAAATGGGATGCTAGTCTCAGTATCTCAGAGATGCGAGAGAAAAAAAAGAAAAGTGTTGGGCGCGTTTATCGAGGACGGGATCGTGTGAGATCCTCTCTCGTCTCCTTTTCATGCAGTTGAAAGCCAGACGCAGAGGTGTTGCGCAGTTGAGTGCAGAGGGGTTGAGTGATTGGCGGGAGGAACGAGGAAGACGCTCGAGAAGTGAACAGCGCCGCTGTCTGGAAGGCGAGAGGAGAAGCCGTTCAAGAGGGGCCGAGGGATGGAGCGGGGAGCGGGGAGAGTGAGTCATAATTTCGACGTTGGCCCTTTAAATTTTTCCCTTCCCTGAAATTTTTCCTTCCACGCTAGCGTCTGACAGACTGATCACCACCTCAGGTGTTTACATATTGGAATACGACCGTGCTGTGAAGTAAATAAATTATCACTTTTTCATTCAATAGAACAAAACTTTAATACTTCAATCGTTCATCACGTGTTCCTTCCCATTAAATAAAACAAGCGGAGAATAGCCCAAGCTAAGAAGGCATTCATGGGAACAAGACAACTGCCGTGCACAAAGAAGATACGACTACAAACCAGGAAACATTTTATGAAAATATTCGTGTGGAGCGTGCCATTCTAAGGATCGGAAGCATGGACCATTGGGAAATCTGACCAGAAAAAAACTAAAAGCCTTCGAAAACTGGTGCCGGAGGAGGATGCTGAAGAAAAAATAGACGGACAAAATAAGAAATGATAAAGTGTACAGAAGAGTAGATGAGAAAAGGACCACATGGAACACGGTAAAGAAAAGAAGAATCAGATGGATCGGACACACTCTGAGGTGTATTCCGTCAGGGAATAATATAATTGAAGGTGAAACAGAGGTAATAGTCCCCAGGAGAAGACCCAGGAATAGATTCATTGAACAAATAACAAAGAAAGTACATAGGAAGAGATACCAGGATGTAAGGGACCTAGCGTTAGATAGGGAAGGCTGCAGTAAACCAATCTTAGGATTGAACAACCAATGAATGAAGTAAAACAGTCAATAGCAATACTTAGAATTATCTGATAGCGCACAAAGAGAAGCAAGAGATGGGTAAAAATTACAATTAAATGTACTCGAACAGTCAAAATAAAAGCACATAATTAGAAGGTGCCGGATAATAGCGATAAAAAAGGCTCAGGAGTCTGTAAAAGATAAGAAAGACATTTATTACATCAGTGTTTCCTTCCGTTCAAATTTTTGCCATATTCAAAGCGGAGGAGAACAGTCCCTTGAATATGTCTGCTCGACATCACCACTTTATTTGACACACTTCCATGACCTGCAGATGCTACTCGGGGGCGAGTTATTTCCTCGACCAAATTCACTCGATCGATTGCGCGGCTATGAATTAAATCTAGGATTGAGTCTTCGTGTCTCCAAAAGCTCTCATTCCACGCTCTATTAACGATCACGCGACACGACTCTCTTCGGAAGACATTTTCAGAAAATCGCGCGGTACTTATTGTATTTATTTTTTTAAATCACTATACGAATATTCCATTAGGAAGACACCAAATGATGGCAGCGTATTGAAAGGTGCGTGTATCATCAGAGAAAAATATTTCCATCGCGATAAAAAGTGAAACAATACACCCTGTAAATTCTAGTTTCCTTGCAGGTTTTTGCTGCGTTTCCACGTGCATTAGAAGATGTATTGCCCCCTGAAGAAGCTGTAAAAAGCGAAACAGGTGGGTTGATGAAACTGATAAGTCGACAGAAGAAGAGTATTTTTATAATATTTTATTATCTTAAAGAGATACCGCTAAATGACGCCGCTTACCATTAACCCATCAGTAAATACACGATAATCCATTACAAAAGGCATCGGAAAACTATAAAATTTTACTAATTAATTAACCAGAGATGTCGGTTAACTCTACCATATTTATTGATCGACGAGTTAACATGCGTTAAATGTATAAATACCATCGAAAACCACCGATTCCAAATAGACTACATCGATTGAATAACAATATATTCATAACACCACTTTTATGACTATACAGTATTTCTCTTATTTTTTTACATTAAATATCTTATACTGATGAGTAGGTATACCTTACCGTGCAATGAGGAAATAACATGCGAAGTTTACATAGATAGAGGTTTTAAGTAGACGTTCGGTTATTTTCAACGGGAACTTCATCGGTATTTTTAGGCAAAAGTTTGAGTTGTGCTCTACGAATCATTCGAAGAATGATATCATTTCACTTTATTTGTAATTTCTAAACTTAACCTGAGGAACTTCATGGAGGACTTCTGTCAATTTATAGAAAAAATAGTTTAGCGACCGGTAAGGTAGAATTATCAATCGAAAGAAACGTTTTAGGGGGAAACTGGTCGACGTTAATAATATATAGAACAAAACTAATTAACGTGTCAAAAGGACTTCTTAGAACTTCACCGAATTTGTTGGGTTACTCAGGTTCCTGCAAATATTGGGACAAACAGGTTCCACCAGTATTTTCTTTCTCCAACACAATGGGACACTATATAACTGTAGCAAAGAACACCTTAAAAGCACTAAAGAATTGACAGCATATTTACTCATACCTTCAGCGCATCGTCTTCAATTTACGCTTCTATTTATTTAATGTACGTTTCAAATTCATTTTCCGACGAAGTTCTACGAATATCTTACAAACTCCTACATACAACGGTAGATCAGATCATGAGAATAAAATAAGTTAAATATATTGTAGATCAATAAGGTTTAAAATATCGTTTTTCCCGCGATCGATGAGAGACTACAATGTCTGCGTTAAGACTTTGAAGTGGGTTAGATGACAAGTAGAGTAGCTGATTAATTCATGTGCCCCCTAATGCAAGTTTCTAAATCTCCCGAGTAGTGCTAACACCATGTTTTGTATGTTCCCTGCATGATTCTTGCGTCACGTTTAGATACTTTCATTATAGATTAGTTAAGTGGTTTATGTAACATTTGTAGCATGTCCATGGTGTGGTGCATGTTGGTCAAAGTTATTAACTTCTCTCAAGTTCATGTTGGTGATAAGTCACCCCCTGCCAAACACCCTTGTGGTGGCTTGCAGAGTAATAAGTAGATGTCCTATTTCAGGTGCCTTCAGTATTGATATCTCGTGGCACATACTGTTTGGCCTCTGCTCCTCCGAATTTCAGATTAACAATTTTACTCACGATTTTACCACCATTTCGATCGCCATTTAATAATTTTCCCGTTTTCATGGTTTATTTTCTATTTCGATCTCTCCTCCGAAGAGGTATTTTTTTTCCTTTCGGTCAACCCCACCATGTGTTCCCATCTCAATTCCTTCCCATTATGTTCCTCACGAATTCTCCGCGTCGTTGTAGACCCAACCAATCCATCTCTTTCTGCTTCAAACTCGGCCTTCCAAGGTTATTTCTCATCCCAAAATCTTTTTCTGTTTCGCACATCACCGGGTGCTTTATCTGTCCACATGGTTCTCGAGTGATTGCGAACGCCTTGATTTATTCAACTGATTATAATCGAGGACCAGAAAGTTCCCACTTGACGTTCTCTCCAGAACTGATGTAGATAAATTTTGTATCGTGGCCTTTACTCTCCGATGTGTTTCCCAAAAGAAAATTCCCACGTTCTCATCTCAAGCTGACATCACACTGAGTAAACATTACGCGCCGAAAATAATTCGCTCAGATTTTGCTGACTCATTAACTGTGAGACAATCATGCCGACCAACTCGTAGGAATCAACGGCCTCTCATTGCCATATTTTAATTATGCACTACTCTGAAAAGAGCCACCGGTTACGAAAAACCAAAAACTGAAGGAGCTTAATTACTTATGGCCAGTTTCAGGAACAACACATGTGTATTTTATTAAGGAATGGAACCCATGAGCTATGGAAATCATTCGACGTGTGCTGCAGAAATACTTAAGTTATGGCAAGGGGTTATAAGTTCCATAAGTAGCTTAGATGGGCAATTACCCGCCTGGAGACTTAATTTCTTGATAAAAGAGTTGTTTGAGACAAATGACCAGTTAATTTACTATTACAAACTAATTATTACGTACATTAATCATAGGCTAAGCTTTCGTAAATATTATCCGGCGGTGGAAGATTAAATCAAATATTCTAAGCTACTAATTATTGGTAAATAAGTTAAGTAACTCGTAGGTATGTTCTTGCAACCCGAATATAATTATGAGATCTATAACTTCATGATTCTCATAGCTATTGATTCCATAACTAAATGTTCTTGCAGCCGGTCATTGGATAGTATAAATGACCAAGGGCTGGGTAAACGTTTGCAATGCCTTAATTTAATAGCACCTAACGTTATATCGTACATTTTATTTACATTGAAAGCCGTGAATACCACTTTTAATTGTTTCACTACATTAATAACCTAAAAACGCCAAATACAATTCACAGTAAAAACCCATGGCTTTGTCACAGCTTCGAAGTATGCTTGATTCCTTGAATTTACCTGTGTCAATTTTACAGCATCCGAGATCAAAACTTGCTTTTACACTCGCACGCACGATCACGTCACACGTGCCTCATTTCGCCGAGGTGATTTGACTCGCGGGTGATCGAGGCTACTTGCTGCAACTCATCCCCCGCTCTCATCCACGCCGACTCTTTCCCCTCCCCTTAGACTTACCGAAGTCTTTTGCCATCAACCCAACCCCTCCCCCCACATCTCGGAGTCGAAGCGGCTGCGGTCGCGGGATACTGGCAGGACGGGTTGGCGACAGGATGAGAAGCGAGATAATCTCCCGTCCTTCCCCCGTGACAGCGCCACCGTCTTTCGACGACAAGAAACGTATTAGTCCCTCCCCATCCCTTTTCCCCTCCCCTCTCTTTTCCTCTCTTCCATCCCTCTCCTCATTCCACGCCGGACCACAGAATCGACCGTTCTTATCCGCCTCGCGATCTCCGCCCTCGCTTGGAGAAAGCGAGGAATCTTCTCGAGTCAAAAGATGGGGTTGGAAAGATGACAAAGAGCGGGAAAAATCGAGGAGCTCGCGGGATCCACGGCGCCAACGGCTCGTGGGTTCGCCTTCGCGATAGCGGTCCGCGGAGGACACGCGCGGGTCAAACGAGAGCTTTGAGTTGACGGCGGAAAGAGGACAGCTAACCCTCCCGGCTATTTGGGCTTTCGTCAGAGTAATCGAAGCTTTCCCACGCTTGGACGGCTCCGAAACTAAACAATTTATGCCCAAATTCCTTGATGAGAGGTATCAATGGCCAGCTAACATAGTCTGAGCGAAATATCATTTCACCTAGAAATCAATGAATTCAGTCTCATTTTGATGAAATATATCTCATACTTCCAAAGATATCAAATAATTAGCTCCTGACCGAACTACTTTCCGTGATATTAGCCGAAAATACAAGCTATTTTACTCGAAAAATGGCACGTGTATGCACCCCTGAGAGACATAAGTTCAAATACGAGGAATTTCTTACACCTAGATGTCGTCTAAAACCTAACAGGGTGTAGATTTTATGTTTTCTAAACCATTTTTGAAAAAGAATCATACTATCGCCAAGGTAATTATTTTAGAAGCGCCGAAAAACCTCCCGTAGTGAAGGAGTTTTAAACGTACCGCGCGAAAAAAATTAGTCAAGTTAAAGAATTATAAAGATATTTTTATGTCATTTATTAGAACTTCAGTCGTTTAGAAGTATAATATTGCACCATAAATAATGCAACATTTATTCCATGCTTCCCAATTATGCTGAAATTAAAACGTATAATTCGAATACGGTGTCTATTATGGCTAGGTAACTATCTCGCTCAAAATACCTTAAGGGCTATTAGAAACACTAAAGATTCCACTAACTTGGTACTGTTGATAAATAATGACAGAGTATACGTTCAAGTTCAGGAGATAAATAACATGCAGTAAATGTACTCAAACTTATACAATATGGGTTCGATATTAGTAACAAAAATATAAACTTCAACTTGGTACTAATACATACACATCTACGCATCGACCTTTAAATCGCATATTATGATAATGCCTTGTTGTTCTAAAACGCTTAAAGGGCTGTCTGCATAATAATTGTAAGTTTTGAGAAGAAAAGTGCCAAGAACGAAGTCAGGAAAACTTAAGAGTAGGAAGCCGCCACCACACAGGCTGCCAGGCCAAAGCCAACAAAAAGATCAACAAAAAGGACAACATATGGAAGTAATACACACACCAAGCAAGCTCAGACCTTAGAAAACTCCTAGCAAGTCTTAAATGAATGAATATCAGATGAAGAAGAAGGTGAGATCATATCCAATTATTTCTTTTGAAAAAGAATTACAAAAAAGATTAGATTCGTGAAGTAAATTATGTTTCAGATTTTTTTGCGAGAAATCTCATACATGAATAATCAACAACGAAATAATTTTCCAACAATCCAATGCGAGACAAGTCTTGGCTGACCCTATAATTTCTACCAAACAACGGAGCGTTGCTTTAGCATTTCCGATTAGTAGACGATCGTCAATCACCCTCTATGAATACACCATAGTCACCCGAGTCATCGAAGCGGGGCCATTTCACCACGGACCCATCGCCTCCCTCCCTTAGGACGTTCGGAGGTGATCCATTTGCCCGGTCCGACGCTCGCCGAGATGGGTTGCCCATGGTAAAAGGTTAGAGGCGGGCGTGTGAAGATACACGACACTGTCTAAATTGATGGGAGGCGAGCCTCTTTGTCCAGGTGAGCCCCAAACCCCCGATTTTACGCACCCCGGGATTTATTAATGAGCCACTCCGTACGCTGCGCACGGGCCGAGAACATTTTCGTCGTCGCCCGTTGGCTTCTTCCCCCTCTCGACGGCCTCAACTTGCGGTGTTCGCAGCACGACGAGGGTGAGAGAGTGTGTGACGCGGCGGAGGAACGAGGCTGCCCTGCCATGCCTGTCCTTATTTCAGTCTTGGCGCATTAAATATTGAATGCCGAGGAATGAAAGACGTGGAGGCGCGCAGTAATGTTGTTCATCCAAAGTCTAATATTTATTCAGTCGAGACAAAAAGGGAACTAAACTTGTAGAACGTCGCTCTAAGAATGGAAGAACCAACGTTTCACACGCCTCGAGGTGGCAGTTATTTTGCAGCATTTCCTTGAAAATGCAGCTCATTACTGTGGCTTGGTTCTATTATCAAGAGGTGACTCATGTGGCGTTCTAATACTATTTTCATCATCCTAGATTATATTTCCTCCACAATAGCTTAAAACACATATCAACCACATTTCAACGGAACTTCTGCACTTGAGTACCTCAATGGAAACCGGATGTATCATTAAACTATTATTATCTTTACATTATGAGCATGATCAGATTAATTAGTATGCTAATGCAACTCGTGATTGTTTTTTTCGTCGAAATGAAATTCATAATTAATATCAATAGCTAAGTACAAACGTATTCTATGAAAAGAAATCAATTTTCCCGGAGAAAGCAGAGTTAATTTACTGCGATTAGGAGGGAATGGAAACAAAAATGAGGTATCACAGTTTGATTGTATTTAGAACAAGGTGCCAAGACTGTTTTATATTCTGTGATAATTTATATTGCTTTCTGCGGCAAAATGTTTTGAGAGAATGAAATTTCATTCAGCACTGTGAACAGCATATGAGATCATTTCCTTTCTCTCGAACAAATGAATCGAGTTGTCGTTCACTACAGGTGATCTTACCGATCTAATCATCCTCGAATGCGTGATTTTACCGGCGAAAGGGTGCGAGTAACTAATTCGTGATTCGACTCTCTAAACATTATAATGAAGAGGTAAACCGAGAGAAACGAGGCTTTCATGAAAACCAAAACTACGCAAACGAGAACATTTCATTTGAGAGATAGTATCCGCCACGATAGAAGAAGAATCAAAATGGATCCAAGTTCACTCGAGATCAAAACTTTTTCCATCCCGTCATGCGGAAATTTTTTATAGTTCAACGCATCCCCCGCAACAATAACTCCACCCCAATAAAAATATCTAATTAATTCGTTCCCCTCTAGGCTTTCATCGTCTGAAATGAGAAAACTAAAATAAGTTTCTTCCAGGCCGGTGGACGCGAATTCAAAGCGCGAACTCTCAGCGCAAGAGGGCACCATCGACAGCCCCAATTATATTAAACCGCGCGATGAAATCATGCGAATGTTTTCTGTTATAATACATCGAAATTGCTTCCTGAAGCACATTTCACTACTTTACGGTTGAAGGAATGATTTGATTAATCTTCTCATGCGCATACACGTCATCGCGAGATTTTTTATTACCGTCGCCTTGAACTAACTATTCAGGTATAAAATCTCGGCATCAATATGCGGTGGAACTGTCTGCCATAATGTAAACACTGGTCCCCGATCAGTCACCGACGTTAAGCATTGTTAGACTCACTCAAATTTGGATTGTTCATTGTCATAATACATCTCAGTGCTATTGCCCCGTCTGCAAATGACAGGTAGTACGTTCGAAACGACCTGAGGCCTCGAAGTGCGTTAAACTATAATGCTACTACTTCAATCAGCACCCCCGAAACCGATCACCACAATTTAACCTGTAAATCAAATAAAGTAGGACTTAATTCATAACAAAAAAATACTTCAAATTGTGACAATTAAATGACATTATGATGATTTCTGTATCCTATGAAATCACTAACCGGGAAAAAAAGCATCAAGCTCCTTCAGACAACTATCCATATTTCTCATTTATGCAGGATAAAAGTATATGTAGCAGTATTCCGTTCTGTTTTGAGCAACTCTGTCCAGTCCTGCTTAATATATTATTCCTTCCCACGTGCATTACTTAATTTTCTGAACTGGCAAAGGGTTAAATAATTGGAATTTCTACTATTCGAATAGATTCTTCGAAAAATGGGCTTAGGCCAGCTTAATTCGGTAATTGGCCACAGCGATTCGAGTCGTAGCATTCACATATCATATATTGTAACCTGAAGCTTCCTCTGATCACATGAAAGTCCCAAATTAGCTGGATCTTTGCCAAAAGTGACCTAAAACAAAAGTCTGATCACTTGCAAGAGCAACAAAATTTTCGTCGGTTCGCACGCCTTGTGAAGAAGTTGCTAAATTGATAGAACTGTGCAAAGGCCTTAACTGAATCCGAGCGCAGAAAATTAAGCACAGGGACGGCAAGTGAAGTATCACATCATTCTTCGGCAATTAAGTTTTCGCTTAAGATCATGGAATCAGGGGAGAATGAAAAAACACGGAAACCCAATTAGCGCAGAGAATTAAACGGCGGAAATAATCATTTTCGTTACTCATTTTTTACCATCCACGACGCAACGGGCCATCAATAGAACATCAAGGTTAGCATTTGGCAAAGCTCGCCGCTACCAAAGTGATATTAATCCTCAAAGCAACGGTGAAGTCATTGGGAAAATTTTAATTTTAAACTTGGCTCGGGTACCGCGACGCAGTGAAATTAAACGTCTGAAGCGATTTGGACGATCCGCCAAATGTGCAAATATTTTAAGATGCCAGAAGCGTGGGGTAAGCAGCTCCGAGATCTTTGTTTTAGCGACTGGCATTCCGTACTCATACGTAAATACTCAACACAAAACCTGTTAGGTTTTTAAGTTTACGACTCAATTAAAGGTAGATTAATAGTGTCACAAAATGTCTAAGATAATCGACCCGTTACAGTAGTCGCATACATTTTATTTTCATTTATTTTATTTTATCTTCTCCAACCCAAATTCAGCACATTTGGCCAATTTATGTCAGATGAATCACAACCACCAATGCCCTGAGTGGGAATAATTCCACTCAGGCGGGAATCAAACCCGCGACCTATCAGAAATTTTTCAGGCGAAGATTTTACCCCGTCGCCACTGGAGCCCGCAACATCTTGGACATAAACTTTTTTGAAACAACTATGCCCTTCAAGTTGTACCAAACAGAAGGAACACAAAATATTTTTGCCATACTGATCAGGTTCCCATCGTCTGTTTTATACTTACATCAATCTTGGTGATGAAATTACCTTGGTAATGAAAGGAAAATTAGCCTTAAATGATAGTTTTATCCAAGAGTTGTCAATTGTCAAATTGATTCTGTTCAAGTGTTAGTGTATTGTATGCGTAAGCATTTCATAGCTCAAATAAATTATAAAGCTCTCAGAGCATTGCATTCCTCAATTAATTTCTGAAAGAGGGAATACGAGGACATTTTTGTTTGAGAAGAAAAAGGTTTAAATTTTCCAAGGTGCAATTGAACTTGACTCCAAATGAAGACTGACAATAACTGCACTCTAAAATAGGAGGCAGGGCGCAGCGAAACGTGAGTGAGTGATTGATATTCAAATACTTTCCGCTCAAAATTCTCCGTTTTCTCTGAACTGAAATGGTTAAACGACGCCAATACTTTCGAAACCAATGGCTGAAAAAGGATCCGTTGTACGAAAAAATCAATATATTTGAAAAATATATTGAATCAAATACCAAATAATCTTAAAGAAACAAAATCTAAACGAAGAAAGCTTGGTCTCTTGACAGCTAAAATGCTTTATCTGAGTACGAAACCAATTGAAAGCAAACATGTTCTTCATGAACTAACTCATTCCATTTTGGTCATTGCAATAAGAGATTTTACAGTAAATTTTCTCGGAGTGTAGTTGTAATTATCAATCCACCACCTGGATTCAAAATTACGAGCTGTAAAAGCACTGTAACAACTTTTTCAGACAACATTTATATTCTAGATGCAAAAAAATTCGAGCATAGCTTTGAAATGCACAGTTCTATTCACAAGATGACAATGACAAAGACTATTCCTCATCACTTCGCGAAAGCCACCAGAAACGTTCTTTGAGCAAGAGAACGGGTACTCTAGCTCTCTTAGATCCGTACTCTTTAAATGTGTTTGCACAACCTCAATCTCAACCTCAATTCTCGTTCCATTTCGAAGATACGAACCCTTACGCAGTCTTCACAGAGATGTTTCCGCAAAACTTAAATTTGGCGGTTGTGTGAGTACGTTAACAAACTTTCAAAATGAGGCCAACTGCAAGACCATTTCATTTTTCCCATGCACTTTTTTTTTAAATTTTTTGCTCCCTACAATGGTATGCTGTAATCTAAATTATAGGCATATTAAGGAAACTTGAGCGGAATATCATTTCTCCTGAAAATCGATAAATGTAGTCTCATTTCAAATAAAAATATTTCAACCTTCCAAATATACCAAAATATCAGCCCGTTACAAAAATTTTCTCCGAGGTATTATCCAAAAATACCAGCCATTTTACATGAGAAATGGTACGTGTAGGCCATCCAGTGAGACATTACTTAATAAATGACGAATTTCTAACCCCTTGATCTCGTAAAAAAAAATTAAAAAACGGTAGTTTTTGTGTTCCCTTAACCAGTTTTTAAAATAAATCGCATAGTCATCGATGAAATTTTTCAGAATTACAAAAAATAATTCCAATTTGAAGGTGTTATAAACGTACCAATGTAAAAAAACTGTGTCAATTTAAAGACAAATACATATTTTCTTCTTTAATTACTGAGGATGTCCGTCAAGTAAAAGTACATCATTGTACCATAAATATTACATTATTTTCTTCATGTTTCCTACAGCTGCTGATATTAGAACGTAAAATTCGAATATGGTTTCAATTGTGAATATGGAAATATCTCGCTGAAATGACCTCAAATTCCTAGAACAACTTATAATCGTTTAAAGGCGAATTCCAAGTGAACTTACGGCGACTCAATCGCTTTATGAGCAGGCAGAGGTATTGAAGGAATCATTGCCGAGAGGGACTCGAATTGGATGGGCGGCTAGAGCACTGGATTTCAATACCGAGCGCTGGGCTCAAATACCATTAGTGGCGGAGATCCTTCAACAGAATGTTGATCCTAGCATGGATGTAGTTTGGAAGGAACTTCATGAGTCCTTCCTTTTGACGATTACTCCGTGGACCCCAACAGAACTTTAGTAAAGAGTAGGCAAAAGTCAACGACAGTTTCTTGGCTAAGTTTCCATCATAGGCAGAGAGAAAATTGTTGATACTCAAGCGCAGAGATTCTCAGGCCTATAAAGGTGACTCAATCGCTTGATGAGCAGGAGGAGGTATGGAAGGGACCTCTCTTGTAGATCTATTGAAGGATCCTCGGTTCCTTTGTCCTACCCCTCTCAAATGCCTTCCTTACCCTGACGCTATGTTTTTCACAAACGTCTTCAAGTTTTGCCACACCTATGCCAAATAAACCTTTCTTAAAGATCTTACGCATCTACATAGACGGCCCAAAACCACAGATCCCATAAATAACCAACCAACAATCAATTGACAGTAGAGATTTTTAAAGGCCAATTCCGAATGAAGCCGCATCACATCAAAATAACAGTTGTTTTTTACAACTGACACAGCACGAAACGGAGGATTCAAGATTTTTAGTGAACATTTTTAAAGCAAGCAATCGGCATATCCTCTAAACATAAAAGGTGCGTGTCTATTCTTCGGTGGCCGCTCAACTAACCCACATACTTTTTTCTACCATAAAGTTTACGCGCGGTTCACGGGATTATTTGATCGAGAATTATTCTGATATCAAAAATGATACAACCCTCCAATCCTCTCACAGCTGAGCGGGAAGCGTCACCTTGTTTTCCCTCAAGGCGTGAAATCGTCAAAGGGTTGAAGCATACACCGGAGCACGAGGCGACACCACTACTACATCCCGTCCCCCTTCTCCCCGCCCACCGTCCCGCCCACTCCGTCAGCCGAGTCCGCTACACTCAGCGAAGGCCAACACACACATCAATGTAATTGAAGTCCGTCCCGAACGAATGACAGCCAATCCATACGTAACGCCTGTCACATTTATGCTTTAGAAAATGTATATTTTCTTTCAAATATTTTTTTACGTCCCACATGACACCAGATACAGTATAAAAGGGATTTTCTCAGGAAGAATGGCAAGTTTAGAGTTTATGTCTGAATTTATAACAGTGCAGTGAAATATTATGATGTGGAACGGACGTTACACAATTTGGAATAAGTAAATTTGGTTATAGAGGAATCAACAGAAACTTTGTTCCTCTAAGATACCTATGATAAAATAAAAAACATTGTTTTTGCTTCAAGGAAAATTAAATCTATTTTTGTCAATACTTAAATTGATATTTTAAGAAGCTATTCTGGAAATTGATTTAGTAGTTCAACGAATGTCACAAAATTTTCATCCTTTATATGAGTACCTAAAATTGTCTATTATATTTTTCAATCACCTTTGCTGAGTTCTAAGTATGCACTAAAAGTATTCCATTGCAAAAATCCACATAACATGCACGTTTTTCATAAAAAATTACACTACGATGTATTCCTCTTTGGGTTTTTACCATTTATACCAGACATAAAAAGTGCTTTTCATATGTAGGGTAGTCATAAAAATCATGGTTGAGTTGTTATAGCATTATTTTCTTAATCAATGATGGTTCCATGATTAAACAATCTCTAAGAGGGATTTCAATGATCTTATAATGCTCAAAGATGTTTTATCATCTACCTCAATTCCTCTTTTACACTCATTTGCAAATGAACGCTTCAAACTACGAGGAGAGGTATCAGCTAACGAGAGGAAGGTAGGGGTGACATGAATGGATGGAGAGAAGACATGTAGGGTTATTCTGTAACTCTTCAAGTTGAGCTTCAGAAATATTCAATACACAAATTAAGTCGGCTTTGGAATTGGATATTGGACTGCACGTCTCAAAATGATGATAATATCGGTGAAAAATAACTTACCAATACTCAACATAGTTGCTTGGTTTTGAAAGATCTCTTCAAAACAAGTTAAGTCCGAGGTATGAAGATGAGTTTTTATAATGAAATTATGACTCCGAGGAACTTTGAAATTTTCTTTATAATAAATATAGTTTGCTTTGAAAACTCATTGCGCATTGTTGCCAAAATAGGCTGGATGTGGTGGCTACGAAATGGAAGTAAATGTGTTCATTACTTTCCAAAAATAGAAATAAATATGACCAAACTAGACCAAAGAAACATATCATGGATATTTCAATCTGAAGAACTCCATCCTGTTCCAATGTAAAATCCTAGTCTCTTTAGTCTTTAATGCAGAACTTCAAATGGTTTGCATTTATTTTATATTCATTAAGCCTGAAGTTGTCGTGATCTCCAAAATTTTGACTTAATCTAACGTATTTATTTTTACCTACTAAAACAATGGTGATTTCTCCGCCGGGTTGTAGCTGCACGGTTGTGATTGCAGTTGTAAAAAAGGCTAATGCAAACGCCGGGTCCCTCTCCACCCATCTT
This sequence comes from Ceriagrion tenellum, assembly GCA_963169105.1. Lineage (NCBI taxonomy): Eukaryota > Metazoa > Arthropoda > Insecta > Odonata > Coenagrionidae > Ceriagrion > Ceriagrion tenellum. Next base: position 78,998,830 of record OY720632.1, read on the forward strand.
ACACCCACAAAGCAATCCTACATGTCATAAATGACGCATATGACTTAGTAGTCAACCTTCTCCAAAAGAATCATCCTACCAAGTAGAGATGTGAATCTCACTATAGAATTGCCACAAACACCAGGAATAAACCCGGGCCCCTTGCGTTGGGAGACAAGCACTCCAGCCATCCGCGCTAATCCGACCCCCAAAGGCTACCTTTTCTCTCTACTCTCCGTCACCTAGACCACGTGCCACCAACCCACAAACCTCCCACGCACCGCCCCGAAACGAACGCGTTCTGCCCCTTTCCCACCCACCGCCCGACCTCCCCGGCACCGCCCGCCCCCCTACCTTCATCACCCTCGGGGCGGAGGACATCGATTCCCCGGCCCGCACCCCACCATGGGACTTTTCCCAGCCGCCGAGGACGGGCGCCCGTCGGCATTTTCCGAGCACCCGTTGGTTGGTGGTCGGGGCCGTCCCCGACCACCACCCCAGCATCCCTTTGTAATGAAGCAGCCGGGCCAGGCTGCGAGTTTCCGCGACAGTGAGCGGCCGGATGCTCCCTTTGGCAAGACTTTTTTCCCATCTACCCTTCCAACCCTTTGTGAAACACGCCTCCCCACCTCTTTCCGTATCTACCTTAGTCTCTCATGGATGTCCGCGGGAGATCAACACTTGTAAAGCGTGGAAATGGAGGACGAATTTCTAAAAAAAAGACACGAATGCACATGGTTATTGACAAGGGATCTGCGTAACTTATGAAAGTGATGAAGGAATGCAAGTTCAATCAGTTTTCTGTGGACATTCAAGCATTTTCTGTCATTTTTTGTCGGCAATTCCTTGCGCAACGCATACATTTTATCCAGCGAATCTTGCTGTCGCCTTGAAAACGCCAAATAAGGGTGACGAACACCTATTGAAAAGATCTTAAACTTGCTTAAATTTACGATAGGATTTAATCGCATTGGGCCGCTCCGTGTGTTTGGAATGTTCCATCTCATCCAGGAAGTATTTTCAAGCAATGTTGTACATGTTAGCAACCAATCACGATGGTACCCGATAGTAATACGATGCAAATTAATATAATTCACGGAAACTTGAAGAATAAAAACTAAATACTGCATTAGTATGGTATGCACTAGTAGGCTAATATGCGTAAGATATTTGGGGATCCTTCATTTTTGTCACTCACGCTAATAAAAACATATTTTTTAGCCAAGTTAGCATCCGAATAATCGTTGCCATATCTCTCCGTATAATCGAACTTGTTTGCGTTCGCTATAAGTGCGTAAGTATGGCGTATGGCGACTCCATATTCATAGAATAAAATTCGCTGAAAACCACAACCCTTATCACCACCAGATATTATGCGGAGCCCTCCTGAAACTACCAGTAAATATTATAAAGATACAGAGGAGCGGATGGAAGTACCTAAGAATTGATCCAAACCAACCGTAATGGGTTGACACCCAGTAATGATTATATTTATTTAATTTTGTTAATTTTAGACAATAGTCTGCGAGAATCACAGTAAAAACTGGATTTGCAAGAACTAGGTTTAGCACTCAGGTACCCTGAAATCTGCGGCTTGAACCAAATCAAGCTAACGACGCATCCTCTTCCCTAGCAAATTTCACATAGGATTCAGAGGGACAAGATGTTTTAACGAAAATCCGAACCAACAAGGCCACGAAACTATTTGATTCCAAATATTGGCAGAAAATGCCGAAGTATTAAAAGCATAGTAAAACATATGCATGACTAGTGACTACATTAGTCAATTTCATACAATCATAACTTGAGTGGAGTCACCACGCTGAAGAAATTCACCCAGAAGCGTTCAATTCACGCCGCTAAGGAATTAGAAACGAAGCTGAGTCGTAATGTCCAAGAATTAATCCAACCATTTTTAAAAAAAGGGACAGGAAAAAAACAAGCAACTGCAAAAAGTATAAATAAATTCACATTATACAGATATTTCACATACCAATACGAGCATGAAATCAGCTTATATACGCATTGATGATAGCCCAAGCAGGTGTTTCGAAATTCTTTCCCTTAGTCTAGTAGAACAGTCTAAAAAAAATATCTTCACGCATCTCGTTCCGTTCATTCTGTCCTAGACTTCAAAAGGATTTTTTTTCAGCGTGTCGGTATTTGACTGGGTGGGATGAAAGAACAGGTCTGTTTTTACCTGCAAAATCGTTTTGAGATTGCCTTAAGTTTCTCGTTTCGGACTTTGCTGCCAGTCGTGCGAATCAAATAACTTCGGGGCCTTGTTTGTTCGGCACTTCGTGAAAACATCTAGTCCCTTTGAAGCCTATATGAAATTCGCTGCGGAAGAGGATGACTCGGATTTTCTTGGTTTAAGGTAGTCCGAGCGAAAAATCATTTTACTTAGAAATCGATGAAATTGGTCTCATTTTAAAGAAAGATATCTCACCTATCCAATGACACCAAAAGTTCTACCCCTTACCATATTACTTTCGGAGATATTTGCCAAAAATATACCAGCCCTTTTACATGGGAAATGGTACGTGTATGCACTCCAGAGAGACAATATTTACAAAATGAGGTATTTCTAACACTTAGATGTCAAAAAAACTAACAGTGGGTAGTTTGTATGTTTTCTCAACTATTTTTAAAACTAAATCATATTATCACCGCATTAGATTCTTGGGTATTACAAAAAACCTTCCGATTTGAAGGAGTTTCAAACGCACCGCGCGAAAAATATGAGTCAAGTTAAAGACTTATTAAGATATTTTCATTTAATTACTAACCATTCCTATCATATAAAACTGTATTATTGCACCATTAAATATGCAATATTTAATTGATGTGTCCTACAACTTCTGAAATTAAAACGTATAATCGAATATGGTCTCTATTATGACTAGGAAACTATCTCGCTCAGACTACCTTAAGCATACGGCGCGGCGCAGGCTTCTGGGTACCTGTGTGTTAAACCTAGAAACAATACGATTTCACTCGCATACGACTGGAGAACCCTGAGAGCATCGCATGCAAAAAAAAGATAAAAACCTTGTAAACCTTGTACCAGCACAGATTTTTATTTATTGATTTGTCCGCGTTCTGTCTCGTTTCTCTCATTTTTTTACTCTGCTCATTCCTTCCCATTTGTCCCACGGGTCTCGGCGGCACAGCAGTTCCTTGGCCAACCTGACAAGTCCTGCTCGTCTCGGAGGGTGATCTCCTAAGTCAATCGACAAGGCGGAACAATGCCATCCTGCGACGCTTTGAAGATAACGTAATTGAATGAGCTATCAAGTATTTTTATGCCCTAGAGTGGCCTTTCATACACTCGCCAGATAACGCTGCAAGAGTTATTTTTGACTTTAAAGTCTAAAATCCATCTTAAACGATATCTCATTTCTATCTTCTCTACTCGTTATCCAAAATCAAAGTGATATTTATTTTGCAAAAATCAAAACGGTCTGTTCAAGTAATTAAGATAATAACAATGATTTCACAGGAATACACGTGACTACCAAACGTCATAAAAATGAAAGAAGATTTATCAGGAATATCTACATTTCAACCTTTTTAGCTGCGGGTTTTGGAAATCTAATTCAAAGCATGTTGCAATAGCAAGTTATCAAATAATGTGAGAATGTTATGTTGATAAGGAGCAAAGGGGCAGCATCATCTGCTATTAAAAGTCTGTCTCAGAGCAAGAAGTGAGACTGTAAGCCTACCTAACTCTTGAACTTCCAAGTCTGACAACAAGGATGCATGACGATACAGAAGAAAAATAATGTGTCGTTGCAAGTCAAGAGTTTACTTCGGAACAGATCACACGAAGAATTAAGAAAGGACTGCAAGAGAAATCAAGGGTTGTCAAATGACATATGCAATTATTGAACAAAAATAATCGCAAATATTTTTTCTAAATGGGGTAAATAGATCTTGAACAATAAAAATGTTGTTAGAATATGATAAGTACGAGTCCACGGTCGTATCCACACTTGAGGCTTTAGACGAGAGCTGGCTCATGGCCTGAGAAGAATTATTCGTATATATTTACAGACAAATCTAAGAAATACCGTGCAAGCCACCACTAGCGATAGTGGTACGGGTGATTCCACTTCAGGCATGCAACACTCATCCCAGCTGAAATCAGAACCGCGCACGCTCGCCTGGATGCCGGGCGCCGGCAAAAAACAGTCAGGATGGCAATACACGGTCAGACCATAAACTAGGATAGTGCCACGTAAATGAACATTCTATCATGCAGTATACAATTTACAACAACAGATTAGTACTATTTATGCGACTAATTAATAGTAATACAAGGTACTAAGACATGCAGGAGCTATAACTTGCCGGATGCTTCATGCGGGGTTAGTAGCTAATAATGATGTTCAGACATTTAGCACAAGAGCAAAACCTGCTTTACCCAGTGAGGATCAAAGTGTCCCAGAACTGATATATTGCAACTATTATAGTCCCTTATTGTACGTGGAAAAATATAACATTTTAAATCTATTGGTTCTACAGTCTATTTCCTTGATTTTTTGCCTGTGATCATTTCTACCATAATAGTTTAGCTCTAGTAGGATATGTTACTAATACAGGGGTGTGTGATTGAGAATCACAATGGTCACTGTAAATCTGAGTGTGTAAATCCGTACGTTTCAACTTAATTTTACATAGTTGCTTCCTATTTGTGGGTAAAACACCCATGTTCAATTTTCACTCAACGCTTTCCTGTGCTTCCTCATGCATTTAGGCCTCAAGAATCCATTTTCTTCAATTTCAAAATTTTATTGCTTAAATTGTATTCATAGTTTTACGCAGTAACATTAAATTCTGATGCGCATCGACCCTACTCACCGAAAATCAAGCAGGTGTTCAGCGAGCAAAATATCGTTCGTTTTAGCATCAATAAATTTGACGAGGGCTATCACGCAATAAAATGCAGTTTATTTATTTTCTTTAAAGCATACGAGGTCGTGAGACGTTGAGAGGTGACCGGCCATCCAATCTGCGGCGCTAAAGTCCGCAGCCGGAGTGAAAAAGGAAGAGGAAACGAGCACCGCGGGGCCTACGTGGTGCACTCCGCGCCGCAACAGGCATCGCTTTACGATCGAGAGAGCACCATTCGACTTCCACGCTTCCTCGGCGAGTGGAGGAAGTCACTCCGCTACTTAAATGGGAAGAGGCCATGATCGAATGCAAAGCAATCTCTCAAGCGTCCGCGAGACCTGAGCCCTCTCGCCGTACAAGGCATAACGGTAATTACGGCAATAGCGCATGAAAAAGCTGTGTAAGAAAATAAACTGTGAACATGTGCGCTAAGTATTAGGAAAATGTAAGATCATAGAGGGGTAAGAACATAGTGAGTGAAAGGCTGAGCATTATTTGAATGATGAACCTCGTCTCATGACAGGCTGGAAAGGTCAGGTCTCTAAAAACATCAACTTTCAATTTTGCACTTCTCTTTCTTCAGTTCCAATCCTTTCAGCTCATAGACCGTACCACGGCCGTAATTTCCAGGAAACAATCAGATCTACGGCCAGTTTATGGCATAAAATGTTTTATCAATGAATGCCTCGATGAAGAGGGCCTGATGAAGAGGCTCCAACAGGCACCTCTCAAGGTAATTTGAGCGAGATAGTTCACTAATCCATAATGAAGACTATATTCGAATTATACGTTTTGCATTCAGCTGTAGAAAGCATGAATAAAATATTGCATTATTAATTGCGCTAATATATACTTTTACATGACTGAAATTCTTGGTAATAAAATAAAAATATCTATATAGGCCTTTAAATCGACTCATTTTTTCCCCGCGGCACGCTTAAAACTACTTCACAACGGAAGGTTTTGTGATCCTGAAAAAGTGATTGCGGTGACAATATGATTTGTTATCAAGTTGAGAAAACATTCAAACTAGATACTGTTAATTATTTTACAAAATCTACGAGTTATAAATTCCTCAATTTTTAAATGAGGTCTCTCTGGAGTGCAAAAACGTACGCTTTCCCATGTAAAAGGGCTGAGATTTTCTGTGAAAATCTCGGAAAGCAGTTTCGTAAGAGGCCAATACTTTGGTATCTCTGGAAGGATGAGATTTTTTTAAAGACACCAAATTCATTCATTTTTAGGAGAAATGATATTTCGCTAAAACTACCTGAAAGGAGAGAGTCACGCCTGGAATTTGATTCCTTTGGGGAGAGTACCTTTGTTTTATTTTTTGCCTGAGTACAAAACTTGCTACAACGGACACTGTCATTCATGAACTCGAATTCTAGCAATGAAATTTAGATTACACAGAGTGAGATCGGATGAGCGAAGGAATTCTAAGATTAAAAACGAAAAAGGGGCATGTCAAAAAGCTCATTTACAAATTTTTTGATGTAGTCGACCAAATTTTACGATATGTTACGTATATTATATACGTTGACCAAAAAACGAGATTTTGTTGATTTCCACACGCCGTATGATAAAGGAGCTCATGCCTACAATACTTCATATTTTATTCGACAGTGAGTTTAGAAATCGGTCTCTTCGTTAGAAAGTTTGTTTTAACATGAATTATCACACCATGCTAAGAATACCATAAAATTCTAAATAACTCCACTTCGATATTTTACAAAAATTATCCATAATCTAAATTGTGCCAGAGGTGAGAACCGTACATAACTTACAACCTATTGTAAAGGAATATCGACGAAAAAAGCAGAACAGAATCGATATTGTACGAGTGAAACATCTATAACTTCTTTAACCATATAAGAAATACAAAATTGTCGCATAAAACACTCAACGATTAAGTTTATAATTCCTACCGAGTTATATCATTTGATTTTTAAGAACTATTACATCTCGTAATTATATGTTTTCGTCCAAACCTAGGCGACTCCACCCAAGCCAAATACGTCGATGCATGTGCGGCGAATGGGAACGATTATTATCCAAAGGAAATCATCATTTCCGAGACTACTTCCCCGGTTGAATCCTCCCTCGCCTACGAAGCAGAACCATCGCGTAAGCGGATTCCCGCCGGTTGAACATAAGGATTTCATGTCTCGCGTCGCGACGGGAGTGAACAGGCTCGAGGGGATGTGAGGTGATGCCACTCTCGGCAGCCACACAATGTGAGGGAACACTTCAGCACCGGATTCTTCCCTCCCCCGGAGTAGCTTAATAAAGGGCTCATCTGGAGGTGGGTGCCTTTTGTCCGAGGAGTGTCATCGCTTGCGGGCGGGGAGGGGGAGGAGGGAGAGCAAGAGCGGACGGCGAAAGGGGAGGAGGTCCTCCTCCCTCTGCATTCCCCTTCTCAATTGTCCTCCGCTTCCTTCATCCCAGCCTCCCCGTTCTCCAACCCTCCCACGTCCCACCCACACCTTAACCCTCCTTAACCCCCGACACCCCCTCCCGCTGCGTGATTCTATCGCAGGGAGGACCTGATGATCCAGAATCCGCTCAAATATAATCGATTACTTACGCCTTGTCTCCTCTCCCTATTCCACCCCGAAGGCTGTGACGTTCATTTGAAGGGCGACGTCTTCGGAGAGATATTACACTCATTTCTTTAGAAAACCTTACATCCTCTGTAGAACGCGTTTACCAAAAGAAACCGTTCGGAAGGCCTGTTTGGATTGCAGTAACCATCAATACTTCCATCCGATGAGGGTGGCGAGATATTGATTTGACACTTCCTAAACGTAAATGCTATAGGGGATGAGGTTGGTTTGTAGATAATATACTGGTTTCTCTCACTGATGGCTCGGAATTGATTTGCAGAGGCGACATCGCCACGTTGCGGCGTTTTGGTACCCGCCTCACCACCACGAGAAGAATACTTCAAGTGAAGAACCCCGTCGTTTGAACGAGATGTCGAAATTTTAGAACCTAAATCACCGCGTCTACTATGAAGCCTCCAAAGGATATTTAATCAATTTTCACCCTTACTATGATTTCTATCTCGGCTCAATCACTTACCAGACCTATCTTATGACCTCACCAATCCATCTACAACAGTTAAAGGCGAATGCGTTTACTACACTTGAATTTTTGGATTAGAAGTATTATAAGGTATTACGGGGTTAACAGGAAGTAGTTGACCATCAGGATGTTCGACGGCAGCTTGCAGACACCGGGAAATGTGAAAATAATTACTTTTGAGCGCATGTGAATGGATATTCAACTCATATGTTTTGGTTTTTTCCCGGCGTATAATACTAATAAAGTCTACTCTGGTTTTCCACCCGGGTACGTAATTGTGGGCCAGCAATTACCTAACCTGGTGTAAAACCCGAGAAGACTTCATTAGACGTTCAACTCAAAACAAAATTAATCACGCAGTGGCAGCCGAATCAATCCCTTATGTGCCTCGATTTTGCCGAGTTCTAGGTCATTCTTACTCATATTATTACTTCGGCTCATTTAAGAACTGATAACTTAAATATGATAGAATAAATATACTGGGATTTTTTAGCATTAGAGTGTTCAACACAGTCGTGTAGCCCGCTATTAGCATTTAGCACAGAAAATCAACAATTTAGACTCTTCAACCGCAACTGAAACTAGATGGAATTATTTACACCAAAGCAAAACTCTTTCATTAATATCACATATTGTCACTTCTAATAAACTTCCATTTCAAATAGAAAGCGCAATTCAATTATTTACTTCAAATATTCTCCAACTGAACAGTTCATACTCGAATCTCCTGGCCGAACAATCATTAACATGAATTTCTCTCAATAACCGAGAGAAAAGTCATGTTTTACTTCTCTTTGGATTAAAAGTATAGTTTTCATGGAAAAAATTAAATAACGCGAGGCAAAATAATATTTAAAAGAAAAAAACAAGCACCAGAAGATATAAGTTCCTTTTTTTCTGTGCGTTCGGAGGCCCTTTGATGTTGCACTGTGAGATCTATTTCAAGATAATAAAAAATTAGGATTTTCCTATGTTTATCAACATCAAAGCGGAGAGTTATTAACCCTAATCGCTTTTTTTCCTTTTTCTGTGAAAAGAGAGTGGGAAGAGGAAAGGACGGCGAAATTTTGGCAGTTGAGGGTGTGTCTTCCTCAAATATGAGCAGAATGAACAAAAGAGCTTTTCATTTAGAGCCAAGTGAGTGCAAAGAAACCTTTTTCTCCCAAGGGCCATGAATATAATTATAAGCTGCAGCGAGATACGTACGGCAGTTGACCGATGAATATTAGAAAGAATAAGACTAGCTAGCTAGCAGATTAGAATCGAGTAAAAATACGCCGATAGCCGCATATTAACGACGGCTTTTCCCGCACTAAATGAGAGTTGATCACAGTTCCTGTGCCGTATGTTGGTACAGCGCCATCCTCGCAGCCCGATTGTTACACATTCCAAACCATCATCGGGCATGGATGTTTCATTTCATATGTCTTAGCTATACGTCCACACCAAGGCATTTCCTAGTTCACACGTTTGTAACTTAGATGGGCACGGAAAACTCCGAGATTAGATCATCTAAAACTAAACGGCTCTTCAAAATTTTGTCACACGGTATCTAAGTTAGACCACCGTGCGATTCCATTGTACTAGTAGTCATAGAATTATATCAGCGCTCAATATCAGTGCAGATCCCGAATCCTGTGTCTTGGAAAGCTTAAACTACGGCCTGCTCGGTAGGCATTTCAACTCATGGATAAACCGGCTTAGAGTTCCGTCTAAATTGACGCTTAGACCAAAACATTAAAAAAAACTTTTTTTTTTATTTTTAAGCTCAGGTATACCTAGAAATCTGCGAATATGGCAGCAATTCTAATACTGCTACCAGTAATGATCAAGACAAAATTTGTGACTTCCACAATTTATTAAAAAGTTACTGACCGGTTTTGGCTGTCAAGCCATCTTCACAATATAAATTGTGGAAATAAAAAACCTTATCTTGATCATTATGACGTCCTTCCGCCAAGTGAAAGCTTCCCTTTTCGATATTACTACCACCAATATTTACCTGAAAACCGAGAGAAACATTACAGCTATTGATTGCAAGTTCGCCAGGAATGGTTGCCTAAGGCCAGATCCCTCCAGGAAAAGCCCACATGACGAAAAAAGCACTCAAAACTACTTTTTATGTACGGTATTTTTCCCTGCCTAAATATAGCTTTAAGCCATCAAATTCCACGACACAATGGGTCTCTAAAGACCGGGTATCCTCAAAATACATCCAAGATCCAAGTTATAGCAAACACATGGGCCCGTCGTCTCATCGCATTCAATCGACCACTATTTGGACCACAATGGCGGGCGAAGAATTAATGGACAGGATGTGTACAACTCGGAGTAAACAGAAATAAATCGAGGACGAGAAAATTTCAGGGGCGGCTCGTTGTATGGGATGAATAACGATCTGCGAACGGCTATAATGGAGGAAAGAGAGCCAAGATTTCGAAATGAAAATTCCAGATTCAACCCATGGTACAAAAATTCACTTTTAATGGCTCATGGGAGCCCGGCATTTTTTTCACAATGGATATTCGCCACGACATGTGGAGGCGGCCATTTGATTTGTAAGTGGTGAAGAAAGCAAAGCCGATCCACAGGTTCGGCCATCAGGGGGCATATATGGCTTCCGTCACCCGAAAGAGAGCGAACAAACAGCCGTAAATTCCGAAGCAAATCGATAGGTTAGGCGAGAGAGAAGCACCGATCTGACTTCCGTCAGCTGAAAAAAAAGTCGTAAACAGATCCTCGCCCAGTTGGATTTTCAGGGACAATGTTCGTTTATGAGTGACCTCGTCTTAGCTTTTAAGAGGCCGTGACTAACTGGGCCACGATCGTCGAAATTATGACAGGATCATCATCGCTTTATGATCGCCCGAAAAGGTGAAACCTTGATCACTGAGGCATGTAAAATATTTAAGCGTACAGCGTAAATGGCACCTTATTTTTACCGTCTACCCGGAGGTATAAAGGTAACTCATTACATTAGAACTACAAATAATAAGTCACTTGTCACTTGTTATGCAAAGGGTACTTTTTTTTATTGAGCTTCACAAGCGAAATATAGACTTGAAACTGTTTCTAACCGAAACTAACTTAAGACGCCGAATATCATTCCCCTTGCATTCTAGATGACTTTCATATACAGCAATTACGTATGCAATATAATAATGTGTATACAACTCTTACCGACTCTCATTTATGAATCATATCGTATTTGGTAATAAATTATTTGCTTCGTAGATGAGAGCACAAAACTGTAATAGTTTTGGCGGTTTACCTTCAGAGTTACCACCAAAATCAAGAAATACCTCGTGCATATCATACCCCTAAGTGACTTTCTACACAATGAATAATTAGCTCTAACAACAAATAAGTAAATCCGTCTTAGACCAAATATTAGTAGTGATATGGTCCTCTCCAACTCCTGAATAACAAATCACCAACATCTGAATAACAAAGAATTAGCATTTCTAACATAAAAAGCGATTTTTCAGCTAGAGTAGTTTCACAATAAATTTGTTTAAATTAATTTAATCGAAATTTACATTTGAAAATTGACAACATATGCAAATGCGTGGCGCAAATTTACCATAAATGCTGGCGCATCATAATACCAAATCTTCTATTACCATTTAACAATGAATGACTTTCAGAAGTTAGAGCATCACAAGCGTCCACGGTCTAAAGAAGCAAATTTTATTTTCGGGGCCCACTTGAGGAAAATACTAAATTTTGGGTATACCATATAAGTCACGGCTTTCCACAAGAGACTACCATTGCTTTATAAGAAGTTTTTCTGTAGATGTAACTAACTTACATTATGCAGCAATACTTGAGCGATTGCAAGCAATGATAATAACGCAACGAGATTCCTAATGGGAGGTTGAAGGAGGGCTGGCATCCTTTAAAATGAAGACCAGTAATAGGAGGATAGAGAAGAAAAGGTCAATAGTCAAGTCCCAAAGGACTGAGCCTTCTCACCTCCCATTTGTACGCTACAGTATTAATAACAAATTTCAAATTAAGGCTATCAGTATTACGCACTATAAATTATACCTCAGAAATGCACGATAACTTCCGGAAAATAGATTTTTTTAGCAATCTCAGTAACATGAACGATGACAACGGAGAAGGTCAAAGAACTACCATGCTAGTTTTGCTGGAGCCTATGCCAAGTGTATTGCGTCTCATTTAGTACTAATATACCTACCTACTATTCGAATTATAAATCCACACTCTTGGTGTGAGACCGCACATGACACGTTTGCCTAACTATAAATCGCCAACGTTAGACGGTTCACAGGGTGATTCAGGGCGACATAAAATAAAAACTTTCCACACACTGAAATCGCGAGATTTTTATTGAAATGGGTCGCAGTTGAGCGACTAATTGACCCAAAACTGGGTTCACGCATTAATCTTGATCACGTCAAGCCTTAGATAACACATCCGGCGACAAGGCTGTTAACCGAAGAAGACTTTCTACCCAGACTGCGAAAAGGAACGAACGAAGGTGGCAACGGATTGTAATTGATTCTCCCTGCGATAAAAGCCAAAAATAATGATAACAAATGAACGCTTAAAAATACAAGAGGGCCTTCAGTTACGCAACAAGTGAACTTGTTCTTTGTCGAGCCCAACTAAAACAGTGGACACACACGGTAAATGGTCGCAGCGGTGGCTGATTAATTAAAATGAATGGGAGGGTATTGACAAGTTCCAAGCTAGCGGACCTCCGTCAGGATGGGGAACACACCGGAGAGGACATCATTAATCTACGCTCTGTTTTCAAACACAGATCCACGGACCGTTGGAACGAGGTTACTCTTTTTCGCTCTCTCTCTCTCTCTCCCCCTCCAACCGACAAGCTTGTCGAGGGCATGCAGAGTGAGCCGGAGGTAATAATTCCCAGGCGATCACGCGGCCCGCCTCGTTTGGGACCGAACCACGTCGACGGGACGGCCTGTGGGTGAAAGATAGAACGCTAAGGTGGGAACGTCAACCTTTTGTTCGGGGTCTTGAATCCTATCACTCTATCTAGATCGTGCATTACAACTGGTCCCCGCCGAGGTCGTACGGGTCGGATTGAGGTGGGAAACTTGATGTGCGAACACCGTTTCGATAATTGAAACTGGGAGTGGGAGGAAGGTAGGCTGAGAGAGGCAAAGCGGGCACATGCTGTTGAGAAAAGTTGGGAGGAGAGAAACAGTGGAGATTGGCTGCTTGTTTTGAGAGGGTTCGCGGACTTGGGCATGGAGTAGTACGGTGATGGAAAAACGCATTGTCACTAATCGTCGAGGACTGCGTAATTGTAGACTATAGTGCTCGCAGATTTTCTGTGCACTGGAGAGTTCCTCTTAGCCTAGCTGCCCACGGTAGATGATCAGCGATTGGCTGCCGGCGTCCAATCCCGTAAACCGGTTCTTAGCTCAGTGCGCGCCGCGTACGAATACTCAAAGTGGCGACCCAAAAAAATCGGCAAAAACGAACGCTATGCCTCGCCGACGAGAGGGCCTTTAGAATAGAAATACTCTGGACGAGAAACTACTATAGATATCGAGTCAAAACTTGCAGAGATTGCAATTGTCATCGCAGTGAGGTTAGAAAGTAATCCACATCGGCGCACGTCACCGTGGTTACACGATAAATAAACAAAATTTAAATCTTCTTCACCAACATTTTGAAAAATACAAATACGAAAATTGCGACTAATTATCACAACAATCAATATTTTTATCCTACTCCGTGGCTTTCGCCGATTCTTTTGGGTCGCCACTTAGAGTATTCGTACGCGGCGCGCACTGAGCTAAGAACCGGTTTACGGGATTGGACGCTGGCAGCCAATCGCTGCCCATCTACCATGTGCAGCTAAGCTTGGAGAAATTCTCCAGTGCACAGAAACTCTGCGAGAACTATAGTGGTGAATGCAGTTGGAATTTTCGCCAGCCGCGCGCCGGGATGCGACCGCCGCACATGTCGCAAAATATGTCATGGATAACTCTCGGGCTTTTGAATTGGAATGCACGAATTTATGTCATTCGGCCGCGTGGTGCTTACGTATGTATTCTCATAAGGACGAAGCGCTTAAGTTCCGATGTTTTGGTACCACATCCCTACAGTTGTTTTTTTCGATTCAGTATGCATTCATAATTTGCCTTGCCGTTGTTTCCGCATCAGTAGTTTCATTTTCGGTCATGAAATATGTGTATTAATATTACTGCACTGGAATATGAAGAGCATTACTCCCTGAAATCCTCTCCGAAGGAGGTATTGGGAATAATAGTTTTCGGCCCGCCAAATATGGACACAAGGTAAGTAATCTGAGATAACTCAGTGAGTACTACGCTGTTAGCTAAAAATAAATTTCAAAGTTTTCAATCGAAGCTCGGGATAGTTCGGTCCGTCTAGGACATCGTCAGTCATAGTAGGTGGGGAACTCTTGAGGGCTGACCGCCGCGGCGATCGACTACGTCGCGTCCCGGCGGTGCATATCATACATTATTGCATACGGCATAATCGGCGTCGACCAGATGAATTTATGATTTCTAGCATCCAAACTATCGCAGCATTTGAAAATCTGACATTCATCTTTGGCTGGAATTAGATTGACTGAGATTGTCGATTAATCTGCGTCCTTCTACGCCCCATAGTTCACTTTCTACCCGAATCTAGAATCAGAATCAAATGAAAATTTTGCAATTTCTCATCCATTTTGTTTAGTTCTTGATTTATCTCCTGCATATCTTTACATATTTGCCATTGAGAATATGAATTTTTCTCGATTTTTGCTCTCTATCATCCGAACTATCATAGCAATTTAAAATCTGACACTCAAGTTTTTTGTTGTCTTTGGAATAATTAAGAAATTTCGGATAATCCGTGTTTTTCTACGCCTTATTGTGCACTTGATACACGTCTCCAAAATCGGAATCGAATAAAAGTTTCCAATTTCACGTTTATTCTGTTTAGTTCTTGGTTTATCTCTTGCATAGCTTTACATATTTAACTATTGAGAATATGACTTTTTTCTCGATTTTTGCTCTCTATCATCCGAACTATCATAGCATTTTAAAATCTGACACTCAATTTTTTGTCGTCTTTGGAATGACAGAAATTTCGGATAATCCGTTTGTTTCTACGCCTTATTGTGCACTTGCTACATGTATCCAAAATCGGAATCAAATAAAGTTTTCCAGATTCTCATTTATTTTGGGTAGTTCCCTCTTTCCTCTTGTATTAATTTACATATTTAACTATTGAGAATATGACTTTCTCTCGTTTTCGCTCTCTATCATCCAAACTATGATATCAATTTAAAATGCTTAGAATGACTGAGTTCGTTGAACAATCCGTGTGTTTCTACTCTTTATATTCACTCGCCAAACGTATCTCAAATCAGAATCAAGATAAATTTGTCCAACTTCTCATTTATTGTGTTTTATTCTCGTTTTATCCTATTCTCACTAATTTTCAGGGATTTTAGCTAGGGTAATACTGATACATTTTGTAAAAATTGATTAAATATGATAAAGGGGGAGTATGTGAGACGTCAAGATCACTTGGCATTTCTGGTTACTTATAACCTGCCCCGGTGACAGTGAGGGTATGTCCCCAACTGATTTTCCTACGGTCGCAGCATCTAGGCCAGCTTGGGTGCACTTGTCACCTCATAGATCATGAGATAACGTGTTAATTTGTTGTAGACATCTCATAAGCCTGGTAAGCAGTTTTCGGGGATTCAAGAAATGAATAAAAATATGTATAGCAAAAAAGTAATTAAAGACCCAAGTTTCGAGTTTGTCTTTGTATTTCACGCGGGCAAGAAGATGAGAAGACCATCCAAAACGGCAGGCAGCTACATCTATCAAACGCGATGACACAATAATCATATTTTTTGTTCTGTATTGAGAAGTCACATCTTGAAAGCATCAGGATATTTTTGCATGTGACTTTTTGAAGCATATTTTTGGAGGTCCGAGTTTCAAGTCAGGTGATTTAAATATGAGGATGAGTGGGAGGCTAGGAGAATAAAATCATCACCACGATGCTACCAAAGACACGCGTGGAATACCATGCGTCTCCGTGGAAGCGCATAAGAATAACAACGCATAGGATAAAAAAATTGAGTACACACGCTGATTCCGCGCCGCCGAAGTGATAAGCGGCTGAGTAGAACACCTCTATTGTAGAGTTGTCCTAACATCTACGGGCACCATCTGCCTTCGGTATTCTCCCCTAGGATGACCATCACATTTCCCCTCCCAATATGACCGACGACGTCCCCGAAGGACCGATATATCCCGGCCTTCGAGTGAAAACTTTGAAATTTATTTCTCGTCGAAATATACCAAGTTGAATTATCTGAGATCACTTACCTGATGCCTGAATTTTGGCGGGCCGAAAACTATTATTCCCAATATCTACTTCAGAGAGGATTTCAGGAGTAATGTCCTTCATATTCCGGTGAAGTAATACTTATCCACATATTTCATGATCGAAAATGAAACAGCTACAACTGATGCCAAAATAACGGAAAGGAAAATAATAGATGCATATTGAATCGGAAAAACAACTGAAGGAATGCTGATGCCAAAACCCCAGAACTTGAGGGCTTCGTCCTCGTGAGAATGAATTAGTATCAGTGCTTTACGTAAGCACTACGCGGCTGAATGACATAAATTCGTGCATTCCAATTCAAAATCCGAGAGTTGTGCATCGCATATTTTTGGCATTGGCTAGTGGCCTGCTCTGAATAAGTGAGCATGGCTGATGTTTACAGTGGAGTGTACTCACCAAAAAATCCATCTGTACCGCATAGAATGATGTGCCAGAAAAATCGCGCTTCTAAGAGCACTGGAATACTCGAATCGATTGCATCATCAAACCCGTGCCAGTTCTAAAGTGGAAGCGTTCTCCTAAGCTCCATTCGTTTGTGATAAAAATTCAAATTTTGCTCCGTATTCATAAAAAATCACTTTAACCGTATAAATTTACTATTCCCAAGGGCGAAATATGAAAATATATATAGTAAGTCAAAATTTTAACGTTACGCATGCCTTCCTCGAAAAATTATTGATATTCATTTAACTTGAAACCACATCTTGATTAGGTACAGTTGAACTAAAAAGCTGAGCCACCATTATGGAATGTTTGCAAAAGGAAATTCAGGCAAACGGCATAAAATATAATAATCTTGAATAATCTATGGAAACCTTAGAAGTTCCCGTTAGAATATGATTTTAGAGCTATCATTGGATCCCATTCCCTCATTTCAACACTTTGGTCATTTTATCATTTTAAAGATAGCATTCAAACGTGGTAGAGTAAAGCTATAGAAAATATTGTACGTCACAAGGTATTCCTAATATAACTATTATTCTCACATTTGTGTATTTTACTTTCCCAGGGTATCACATCAAATCAGTTTTTAAATGCGTCAAGTAATCGTTGCGAGTCTATGCATAGCATCGACGGGTCTGACAAGGATACCAGAGCGCCAAAGAATTGCCGATTTCTTCATGAAAAAAGACCTATAAACAATATATAGTTTAAAAAATGCCATTAACCTCATATAAACCATAGTAAGTGTGTACCTAAATCAAAGTGATAATCAAAACAAACAGGCGGCGCAGAGTATGTTTTCGTCGTCATCCAAAAAGATTGGCCGCAATCGAATAATGTTTAGCCGACATGTTGACCTAAGGTCTGAAGGTATTCACTTCATATATTACGCTCCACTGCCTCCGCATCTATCGCTCCACCATCAAAAATCCCACGCCAACACCTTTCCACGGCATATTTCGTCGGCAACACCCACTCCACGCCCTACGCACCCCTTTTATTTACCCTTTCGTCCACGGGAGAAAGACCGCCCACGCCGATTCCCAACGCACACAAAACATCCCGACCTCAAGACGACCCACACCTCGTTAGCATTTGCGCGAAAAGGAAAGCGGTCATTCTTTCTGAGCAATGGACTCCTTTGCATCGAGCCCTTTTTTTTCTGCGCGCTACCCAAACATTATGTTCCGTAACGCGGCGTGGCGACTCCAGTGTGGGCGCGGTGGCGTCGTGGGGTGAAGAGGGCGGGGAATTGACGAGAAGACAACAGGGTAGCCGTAAAAATTGTAGCTCGAGGCCCGGCGTTTCTCGTGGAATTGGCAGAGAAAAGAACACAACAGCAGGTATAGAGGTCATTCCACCGTCTCCCACGACTCCCGTAGTGAAAAAGAAAAACTACTCGCGATTCACGTACGGCAACTACTGATGTACGAAAAATTACTCCTACCCGACGAAAAAATTACGAACTAACACTGTCCGATTTTTATTAACCAAATTGTTGGAGGAAAGGTCGTAAACATGGCTAAAATACCGGGCATAAGGATTACAGAATAATATGAATTTAGTAACTTAAAGCTAGACGCTTGATAAAAGAATAAAAAACAAAGTTTACGACTTAGAATTACATAACTATCCCTGCGTTTACCCATCGAACTCAGATCGATATGAACTCGGACCGATCTGAACATTCTAAGCCAGCCGACTCGAATCACCTAGTTTACCAAAGCGAAGTCGATTGAAATATCGACTTTAATGGGTTCATATCGAATTGTAATCCCAGACTGGCAGAGAAAGTGGGCCAAATTAACCCGCTATTCTTATCGATCCCACTAGCCCGTTGCGTTTACCACACCGAGCTGAATTGGCCAAATCGATCTGAGTTTGATTGGTAAACGTAATGATTGTCTAAGATCAGGGAAGCCAAATTGTGGTATGGACAGCTGATGTTAAATACGTATTAGAAATTTACTGCCAAAAATGAAAGCCAGAGAAAAGAGAAAAATGGAACACTAATCCACTTAAAGCTACCTTAAAATGAAGAAAAAATAATTATACAAAATGAAATTAGTAGAAATCTTAAGGATAAGTTAAGGAACAACAAATGTGCAAAACGAAATAACTAACAAACTAACACTGCCCAGTGGTTCTTCAACAAAATTTAAGATAAAAAGAACGTAAACGTGAATAAAATTCCGGGCATTAGATTTACAAAAGAATGTAAATTTAGTGCTTGAAAAAAGAACTAATAACAAAGTTTTCGACTTTAATTTACAAAACTATGTCTAAGATCACCAAAGCAAATTGTAGCATGGACAGCTTATGTTAAATATGTAACAGAAAATCACTGCCAAAAATGAAAACAAAAAAAGGAAAAATGGAACACAAATCCGCCTAAGGTTCCCTTAAAAATGAAGATTAAATTATTATACAACATGAAATTAGTAGAAATATTAAGGAACAGTAAAGGAACAACAAACTCCACTTTCTCCGGCGAGATATTGTAGAACAGCATATTTAACAATGATACTCAAACGATATCGTACTGTCTACCAAATTTATTTCAAACTCTTACAACACGTGTTTCAACTGTCTAGCAGTCATCATCAGGTAAGACTAATCTTAACATAAACAGACATGAGCATATATATATTGGGAGTAACATTACACAAACACAGTAGTGGGGCCCACCCCCTCCCCCCCACAACTGTGTTTGTGTAATGTTACTCCCAATATATATATGCTCATGTCTGTTTATGTTAAGATTAGTCTTACCTGATGATGACTGCTAGACAGTTGAAACACGTGTTGTAAGAGTTTGAAATAATTTTGGTAGGTAGTACATTATCGTTTGAGTATCATTGTTAAAGGAACAACAAATGCTCAAAAATTCGTTCATCGCAACAGGCCCTTATCGTCCTCCGACTAGTTTTTCTATGGTATCCCTCTATCTCTGCTTCCGAATTCGAGCGCTGGTTGACGTCGTTTTTGTCTGGATTCTCGAACGAAAAACACAAAATCTCCCATCCATCAGGAGGAAGGCGGAGTGAGAGACGAAAACGGACTTTGAACTTGTTTCGACGCTGCCCCGCAAAAGAAATGGCAACATCACGCAACCGGTACGGCGTCAGTCTGGGTGTTTGCAAGCACTTACTTTCTCCCCATCCAGCGAAAAGCTGAGAGACCATTTCCAGGCGTTGAAACGCTGGGTAAGACGTTCAGAAATTTATGGGCCGTCTGAGGGTTTTCCTCGCGGGAGTAGGTAGGCTCTTGCTTCTGCCGGGACCTGGTAAATTCTAGCGGTTGTAACTTAACGACGGCACTAAATAAACTGAACCACGCCGTGCCCCCTTACGAAGGTCGTAGTCTGCTGTCACCGTGACCTCGGGGGGAATGTGGCCATTCAAGCTACAGTAAGAAGAGAGGGAATTCTCTTTACTGCCACTCGGCCTAGTCATAGAGAGGTGAATTCGTCGATTTTATGACGCAAAAGCATTTCAATCCGTCGACCGTGGCTGAATACCGATGGTTTTGACCAAGTCTCCCGGAGGTGGAACATGATAATTTTTCAGAAATCTCCATACGATTATGCCTGTTAAATTCCCATAACATGATACCTCATGGCAGACCAAGCCAACTTTGCATTATACATACAAGTAAAAATGAAAAAACTCGATGGTAAATTTCCACACTTTAAATGAACATCAACCATGGTTTCGACATTTTACGTCATTATCAGGGTATAAAATTAACTTTCCGATTCCATCTATATTCTCCTTAGCAAAACAAAGTTAGGTGGGGGATAGGTTCTGACAGTGGAGATGGTAAAGGAGGGGACATACAGAGGAGATTTGCGAGAAAGCTATCGCCCGATTAAGGAAATGTTAATGCAATTCAGGGACGTTGTCATATTAACTGAAATGTCATAGGTACAATTCGTATTCCTTGCATTCAGGATGCAAGAAGTAAGCGCATGCCATGGCAAAATTTTGAATTTTGAAGCTGGCCAAGAAGGAAGTTTTTCATGACTCATATCGCTGGAAACAAGCACGAAGCTCTTAATTGGAATCTGTACCGTCGTAACAATAGATAATGCCATCAAAGCGTCAGCCGATCTAGTTGCTAACAATAATACTAAGAGGGAAAGGTATATGAAGAACTACAACTTTTGAAAACCAAATCAACCGTATGTAGAAATATCTTCTGCAAAATTATAAGTACGCCAAGAAAAAAACTAAAAGATCAATGAGACATGAAATAAATAACTACAAACTGAGAATAAGATTAATATTTGCAACGGCGAGTGTTAACATCAGCTCAGAGAAAAACTGACGGAAGAATAGGTTGACCATTGTTATATTTTAAGCGGTAATAACGTATTCACTATCAAAAACTACTTTTTAATAAACCGGCGGTTACATCACCACAAATCCTTTGACGCAATAACTTTTCCAGATCCTTTTATATTGTCAAAAAATCATATTCAATAACGAAGGCGCAGACTGGCACCTCGTCAACAGTCGACTCTCGTTAACATTCTACGACAGCTACGATTTTAACCAGTAGCAATGTGTTCTTTAGACGCTTTACTTTGAGAAATGTTGACGATAGGTTCTTAGCTCACCGGTGAATTTTATGGCCAATGCAATTCACTTAAACAACGTTTGGGATTATTAACTAGAGACTTTTACATCATTTCATTGAGAAAAAATAAAACAAGCGTAGACATTCGAATGCATATACCATTCGGCTAATCAACATTGTGACGCGCATGTAGGTGGTTTTCAGGATAGAAATTTTCCAAAGAAAAAGAGTAAAACAGAATAATTTCCATTCACAAAGTTTTAGCATGCGATTAAATACGATATTAAAAGCGGAACCCCTAGTACGCGCTTGAGATGGTTCCACTGCAAAATGATTTTGATATCAACTAATTTCTATTAAGGATATTTATGGACAAAGATGCCGCAACATAGAAATGAACAACAATACTCACCCTTCTACTCTAGTGTTTCGCACAATATTATCTCAACACAGAGAGCAACAATGAACACCATACAGAAAAGAAGAACCAGATGGATTGGGCACACCTCGAGACACAATGGGTTTGTGAAGAACATATACGAAGGCAAAATAGAGGGAAAAGTCACCAGAGGAAGACCCAAGGATAAGTTCATGAACCACATAAAGAGGAAAGTATAGAGGAAGAGTTACCAGAGGGTAAGGGAACTAGCATTATATAGGGAAGCAAGGAGGGCTGCAGTCAACAAATCTTAGGATTGAACAACCAATAATTGAATCTTTTTTACACATCTCATCCCACGTATTGCAATTACGATTTTATTTTCCTCGCGCAATTCTTAGAGATATGATGCACTTGATGGTCCATATACGTACAGCTAGGACCTGAATTCCTACTTTTGAGGGACGAGTCACTGAGCTAGGGTCAAACATTTCATAAATACACCATAAGGCTCACGGTTGACCCCAGAGCAAGCGATTTACCCGACCGATGATGATGACAGACAGCAGTATTTTTTTTAAATGTATAAATGAAATGAGGAAATTTAGTACTTGTTTCCATTGATAAAATCTTCCAACCAGCAATATTTTCCCTCGCATCCTGCGCGCATCGCTCGGAGGAAGGCGATCGGCCCCGCTCAGTCACCTCTTCGGCCCGCGGCCCAACGACTAATCAATTTCCCATTGAATCTGACTCACTCCCGCGCGAACTATTGGTCGCGTCATCCGCTCCGTGTCCTTGAAGAGTGAAGCAGTGAATCGTCTGCTGCGACGGGCGACCCCTTGCGAGAGCGGAGGGAGAGGGGGGGGGGGGGGAAATAGAGAGAAAAGCCTACCCCCATCACATCCTCCCTCCTCTCCCCCCTCCCTCCATACGATTAATTCATTCGGAATTATTTCTCATTGCCGTCGGCGCGGTCCGCTCTCCAAAACAACGCCCCCAATCCCGCTCCCCTCTCCCCCCCTTTCTCTATCTCTGCAGCAACCCTCCATTCCGCCGTCATTACCCTCTTCGCTGCCGTTTTATAGAGTGACACATCCTGTCATCTCCAGCATCGCCACATCCTCGACGAGATGTTTAGCGATTATTCCACGTGCTGCCAACTCCTCATCCTCTCCTCTCACTCACTCTCTCACCCCCTCTTCAAAAAAATTCTCTCCCTTCGCCAACCCCTCTCCGAACCTCCACCATCTCTCTCTCTCTCTCTCCCCATCTTTCAGTCTCTTTCGCTCCCTTTCACGAGCCTATTGCTTCTCCTTTCAGTTCTCCTTTGGGGAGATTGCCGAGTGGCGTTTCAACAGACGCAGCCCCCTTTAGTCTTCTGCACTAAGCAGGGGCGGCCGAAGAATCTTTTTTCGCCCGGGATACTGACTATTTGGTACCCCAAACTTTATATATGCGATTATAATTCTCAAGTAGCCATTGCTTAAAGAGAATTTAGAAGATTTCCTTTTGAACCATACTATCGTCAATAATAATTGATTTATATTATGCATACAAAATCCGAAGATTCCTGCGATATTGAGCGGAATTTACGCATGATGCAGAAATGAAACATAGGTCGCAGTAAAATTTATTTCTGTGGATCTTCGAAAATTTATCATCCCTGCATTATGTATATAAATTTAAAAATTATGTTTTTCACAATCAGGCCTTAATTTGGCGCCCCTCCGAGGTCGGCGCACATAGTGGTCGCCTGTGCATAAAGCCACGCCTTTTTTCTAAGCCTGTCGCTTTTATTTCCCTCATTTTGGCATCCCCGACAGTGCTAATACATTTACTCCGATTTTAGAATGGGTTTAACATAAAACTAATTGCGCGTAAAAGTTATGCCCATCGACGAGTATATCAATAAAATCGGTGAGTTCAGGCGTGGCTTCGTGAAAATTAACCATGCTGTACAGAACACTTTGTATTTTTCCACAAATTATTTTCAATCGTACAACTAGTTTTTTTTAATTTATTATATAGATGTTTTCTGGACAATTTTTAAAAAATAAATCTTATTAAACTCGGTCAGTTCAGGCGTGGCTTCGTGAAAATTAACCATGCTGTACAGAACACTTTGTATTTTTCCACAAATTATTTTCAATCGTACAACTAGTTTTTTTTAAATTTATTATATAGATGTTTTCTGGACAATTTTTGAAAATAAATCTTATTAAACTCGGTCAGTTCAGGCGTGACTTCGTGAAAATTAACCATGCTGTACAGAACACTTTGTATTTTTCCTCAATTTATATTCAATCGTACAAGTAGTTTCGTCGCCTGGTACCCGAGGATGACGCCTTTGCGTCGAAACTAGTTGTATGATTTAAAATAAATGGGGGAAAATATAAAGTATCCTCTACATCATAAATATTCCAATGAGTGCCACCTGTCCGTGATAATATCCGCGGAACGTTTGAGCGCCAAGTTTTTCAGTCTTTCAGTGATTGGTTTAACAAAACCGATTGCGCAAGCATATTTCTTCCGTCCACGGGCGCATGTTAAGCATGTAGGGTAACGTGCTCCTTTCGGATCTCTTTCTCGCCAACCGCGCTTACAAACACCCCTGTCTACTGCGAAAGCTTCATTTTCATCACCGCGTCTTACAGTCTTGGTTGCACCACTCTGCGGCCGGCCGACGGAAGCGTAGCCGCGGGAAACGGAGGGAAATGAAATGTGAGAGAGAAAAAAGGCATGCGGGGAGAGAGAGAGAGATTGAGTGCGTGAGTGAGTAGGGAAATGGGAGCCTTATTTAGTGCCCCGTGAGCGAGCGCGTGAGCTTATACCGAGGCGACTCTGAGCCCGGCTCCACCTCGCGGCGCTCCTAATCGGCTTCCACTGTCTCTCTGCTCCTCCTCCTCCTCGCTCTCCCTTAAGCAACCTCCCCCCTCCCACCCTCCCGGCTCACCCCCCGGACGGACCTCGCTTCGCCTCGCTCTTCCTCAACCCCCGTGTGTGTGTGTGTGCCCCCACAAGGATTCTCTTTCTCTCCTCGTCCTCCTCGCATTCCCCCCCATGCTCTCCTCCTCATCTGAAAACCTTCTCTTCCGAACATCCAGACTCGGCATCTCGACGAGTCTTTATTCGGCGGCATATATAGAGGATGTCCCTTCATCAACTCTCACCATTCGTGTCGTAAAGTCAAATCGTCTTCCATCTGCGTGGAAATGAAATACCGTCACCTCGTTTTGGCAAACGTCTGCCGACAAAGGACTCCGCTCAAGGTTCCGCGGTAGTTTTTTATCGGGCTCAGCATTTTCTCCCTCCGAAGGTATATCCGAGTTTCTCCATCCGGGTATCGTACAATAAGTTAAGAGGGAAACTAAGGGCTGCTCATAGTTTCAAGTCACCATGTAAATCATATCATGCAAAGGTCTGCATTCATACTTCAAACATGGAAAAAAATAATGTTCAGTGAATGCATCCGCAGGTGGTTAAAAATTTGAAAAGTTTTAAAAGTCATTTTGGCTACATTAAAACCATTAAAACTCATCGATAACTCTCCATATTTTCAGACATAGATATCTCCGATCACCACCGCGAGAATAAAAACTAAAAGTGTAAGTGACGGTAGTCAGGTCTGCAATGCGTCGACCAGGCGGACTACAGGTCGCAGGTTCGAATTCCGCCTCGGGTGGGGATATCGTGTGTATCACAAGCAATAAGGCCTTAGGTGAGACGGTGAGATATAAAATTAGAAATTGGATAGCAATATCCAAAACTATCCCCCCGCAATTATTCGGTGAAGAAAACGTCGGCCACCGGCGAGTAACATTCACACTGTCCTGCAGAGGGGTCTGGATCAATTCCCTCAGCAACATGTGGTTATGAGATTTAGAAACCCAGAGAAGATACTTAGCATAGATTAATTGGGGAAGCACACAGGCATCATCATAATCTAAACCATGGTTCCTTAGCTAATAACCGACAAGAATGAATACTCCGCGTACTAACATGTTCTACTTTGTAACTAACTTTGTATTTAATCCCATCAGCCCCGGTATCTTCAAATTTGTCAGCAACTATTCTTAACCCTCTATGGACGGAACTATGAAACATCAGCATGAAAAAAATACTGCTAGTATATTAGTTTTTTAAACGTGCTATTGCATTAATAAAAATGCAATTTATTGGATAATAATATTTATGTTGAAATGAGACGTATTTTATTGTATATTTTTTATTTTAGATAATACTTTACATAATAATATTTACACTAGGTATACTTCAACATTAATTCCATAACGTTTAAACTTTCCCAATTTTTTCTTCGTATGACAGCTGAAACTATTTATTTCAGAGCTCCACCAGGCACACCATCGACAGTGAATATCGCCACACATTCATCTATTCAAATTGTTTGATAAACCGCCGAAAGAGACTCAACTTTTCTTACACTTTTTCCGAAGCGTTACAATTCTGTCCTGCGCAGCAACTAAATGGAAAATCCTCTTAGAAAGCAGATCTTTCAATGATTTTGAAACGTTACAAATACGACTCGCTCGTTCATAGTGGGTTAAAAGCAAAAAAAAAGGCTTAAATTATTATGAACATGATGATTCTACACATCCATAATGGGTCTCGCCTTCAAATGGTAAAGCAATGTCAAATTCAGAGCGAATAAACGAAATAAATTCATTCAGGGCTCCATATCTCCGTGAAACTATCCGCATGTAAACCTACGCTTTCAGCCCTCCGCCCAGACAAGGAGTTTCTTTCTTTCCATGCCCAGCTAATCCTCTTGTGAAATCGTCTTACCTCCCCTACGACCGCCTAGCAGCGATTACGAGGAGAATCAAGCGGGCGGTCGCCACACCACGGAAAGGAGAGCGGCTATCTTTGCTACCCTTTTCTTCAGTCGTACGTAACGAAATTCAGCCAGTTATATGACATCCTACCTTCCGTAACAGCCTTTAGTTCCCCCTACTTTCCGTCCTCTCTTCCTTACTCTAAGAGGGATCGATATGTATATTTCACCCTCAGCTCAGCCCATCTGTAACTCCTCAAAGGCTTTTAAGTCTCCTACACTCAAGAACTTCCCGGAAGGGACCACCAACCTCTCCATTTTGCATTAATTAATAAACTCACCCGCACTTTTCACAAATCCTTGAGGATTCGGTCATCAAGTACCTCCGTGCTTTAAAATGGATGACGATAAAGCATCTTTTCCCCCAGCAAATGCTCTGACGCGCCCATTTTCATTAAAAAAACTGTAAATATGTATTAATTCATTCAAAGTTTCCACTAGTTTTCTTACAGTCCCTCAACTTCGATTTGTTGTATGTCTTTTGAATCTCCATTTTCCTTTCATTTCATTATAATCTATGAATAACTATGTGATATCAACTAATCAATACTTATCGATCATGAAATATTAATAGTAAATTATATGTCGTGTGTGCCAAATATAATTTTGTTACCAAATTCATATTACTGTCGTATGTAATAGCAAATTTTCAAAGCTGAATTTCAGCACAGAGACGAGCAGCGAAGGAGAATTTTAGGACACAGTGTGATATGAAATATGTTTTTATTCTTTATTTCGTAAAGGATAGAAGAAACATTTTTATGGGAGTAAAAACTACGGAACATCCCAAGGCATGAAAGAGCACACGGGAATAATGGCACTCGAGTAGGTAGTATTAAAATCTCTTTAGATTATACGGAGGAAAATAGGCATCTTTAAGAGTATCGGCGGGCAGCAGCCAAGTAAATTACATATTCTTTCCATACTTCCTCTCGATAGATTGATTAGATTGCTACTAATGCAAATAAACTATCCATGCATCGCCGAATTCAACACTGTAAGAAATAAAACAAATGTTCAGAAAAAACAGGTTTTACGGGGAGAAATTGAAGTTAGCGCAGAAATGTTTTCCTCGCATTGAAGGCAACACGGTAGAGCTATTGAAAAATTAAGAGAAGATTTCATTGGGAATTAATTGAGAAACTTCCATTACTTATTTGAATTTCTGCGCTGCAGTAAAGGAATGGGAAACCATTTACATGTTTACTTTACGTTTCTCGTCGCCTGCATTACCTCGGTTAGTGGGGCACAAAGTATACGCCGATTCCCATAAGCATCTATTAACGAGCCAAATAATGGACGAGTCGACCACTCCATTAAAACTCGTTCGTGAAAACATTTCCAGTATAATGACAAGAGTATTACCGCGTAATCCATTTACTAACTACTTCGAATACACGAAGTGTTTAACCATACCATGCGCCACTCTGTCTTGTAAACTAACTCAAGTTCCCCCATTCGTTATCCATTCTTATGAAAGAGCGTAAGCAAATTCGTACGAGTGGAGGGGGAGGGGGAGAAGGGGTTTGACGGCACCTCCCATGGCGACCGCGCGTGGTTCTAGGTAAAAGCCTCCCCGATCTATTCGTTCCAGTTTTCGTTCAAGGTCCACCATCCCCCTCCTGCACACCCTCCCCCTCCCGTGTCGTAATGAGAACTGCGGACAACATAATCAACCGAGGGAGGAGGATTCCGCTCACTCGCGCGGACCACTGGGAGCAGAGACACTCCTCACTGAGACACCACAGACATCCTCAGGCTACCTCGGAGGCAGAAAGATAAGATGCGAACGCGATATAATCGGTGAGTAAACGATGCGAGCAGCATTCCAATATAAATGTGCAACATTCTAATTCAGAAATGTCCCATCCCACACTTGTATTTGAACACCGACAATCGTTTCAAGAATTACTCTCATTTTCAAGATAGATCCTTTAAATCAAAAACTAGAAAATGAGAGTAAAGCCTAGAAACCATAGTTGGAGCTTAAGTTTGAGCAAGGAAATGAAGCTGAAAAGGACCGTATTAATAGTCGTTATCCAACAAGGTTCACATCAATCCCTAACTAGTGAAAGTCCCCAAAAATGCTTAATTATGTTCAATAGTCAAAATTGTACCTGACACCATCGTGCCAGGAATGACTGCCATCCATGGCTTTCTAATAGTCAAGCGAATGGGAGACCAGGGTGAAAATTGTCAGATTAGGATATCGAGTTATAGATGTAAGAAGTAGAAGGAGATATATCAAACAGGATAGGACATCTTAATGGAAGGAGGAGGAAATACTTCAATCTGAGGGGAGAACGATTGGCAAAGAATTCACGGGTGAGTCCGCGCAGGGAGACGGTTTACCCCCACCTCCTCCGCAAGAAATCGGCACACTTTACGGTTCCCGGAAGAGCGAAGCTGACCGAAAATGTGATTTTTGGAATCCCTCCCGTTACTTTTATCCGCAACGTCCGTTGGTGAAGAAGGATGACAGCACGAATATAAATATTACCGCCAACCTCCTCCACAGCACACACCACGACAACCGAAGGTTGAGAGAGGCAGTACTTTCCAGGAATGCCAACAGAAAAATAATTAATTGTCATCTCGAGGTGTCCCTTGAAAGTGACATTCATTAGAAGGACTTCTCCATGGTGGCTTTAGGTACAAGTTCCGAGTGTCCGCGCCTCAACAGACGTTCTCTATTACTTTTTTCTCCAAAATTTTCAATCAATTTCACCGCAAAAAATGTACAAATGACTCCGTGAGTACTTAATCGCGCGGGACCAAAGGTCAACACCAAAGAGGAAAAAGTAGCCATGAAAAAAATATCTGACTTGATCTGGATCCCGGTTAAGTGAAATATTTTCAAAATAAATTTCATCTCTTCGGCGTATAAACGCTCCATTGTTTTCGTTGAACTAGAATCTAAGACATTATCTCATAAGGCAACATCATCACTTTCCAGATGAGTGATATTTCTGTGATCTCTCAATCACCATCAATTTTCTTCGGCCAGCTACACGCGTAATTGTCAGTTAACGTTAATCTTAATTTTTTGCATGGCCTGTTTAATTTTAAAAAATCTTCAACTTTAGTTTTACGGAGTTGAATACCGAAACGTGATACAGGAAAATACTGTACCAAAAACTGTTAACTACCTCCGATTGCTAGTGATTGCAAATGGATTGATCAAGCAAAACATATCGTAACTGAGAGTTCATCAGACAGTCATCACTTACGGAGAACCAATTTCAGCCACAATTTTAGACACCAGTTCTTCAACCAACAGTAAAAATGAAAAAGGCCCATTGACCTCGCGCATGGATTGATACATTTTGAATTGTCGCGTCCACAAAGTCAAATATGCCCACGTCTGTCTTTACTACTGCATATATTTGCACATACGGACAGGCACCACCTAGAAAAAGAGCACATATAACCTTTCCAACTACCTACCTACTTCAAAACGTACTTATCTATTCAATTCCCGACTCCACGTATGTTCTTGAGCAGAATACCGTCTCGTGCGTGAATATTTCAAAGGCGAAAGCGTGGGTTAGACAAGTTAATATGAAAGATGTCGGATGACAACACCTGGCTCCATGCGGAAAGTGGGAGAGGTGTGTGAGACACCGGGCGCGGGTAGACAGACGGTCAGCTCTTTGAATGAGCGCCAATGGAGCTCGCCGCCGCCACCCTCCCGCACGCGCCACCCGGTGGTCTTTCCTCCCGCGAGCGCCGCCCAACCGTGCGTTCCACTCAATGGGTCCATTAATCAAAATATCACGCCGCCGACCGCAGTCAAATCACATTCCCCTACACATCTAATCATTCAGCGACTCCTTCTTGGAGACGCAATTTGTAGAATCAGATTAATATTTGATATCGTATCAGCAGAATCTGCGTCAGGTGCAGGCCTGAAGTTACGTCGCGCCACTTTGGGGACTTCGACCACCCGAAATCGAAGCCTAAAGGCTCCATTATGAAATTTATAATACCCTTCTCCTTTTCGTGAGGTAAAGAAGTGTCCAAAATGTTTACAAACAGGGCCAATTCTCTTATTCAAAACGTACTCTTACGTCTATGTCCAATTTGGAAATTGTACTTTTTCCCACCATGCAGTTTATTCTTACTAACCATCAGTTTATCGGCCCCGGTGGCGGCTGGGTAAAGTCCTCGCCTGCTATCGCGAGGGTGGCGGGTTCGAATCCTGCGTGGGTAGATTATTTACCACCATGGATGGACATGGGTGTTTGAGTTCGTCAAATGAGTGAATTGTAAGAGAAGACTGTACATACCTAAACTCACGCACAATAAAGACAGATTCTTATTGTAATTATTATTTCCGACATCAAGTTTTACCATCTTTTGAGCTGCGCGCCGTAGACAAGGGGTCAGATATCGAATAACGTTGGAATAAGCTCAAGCACAATAGAGTACTTTTTATCGCGTCGCGTTAATAATAACACTTCGGTAGTATCAAACTTTAATACTCCGCTTTATCTCTTATCCTAGATAGAGATTTGCAGAGCTCGTCGGTAAATGGAATATGAACGGTAAAAATAGTAATTTTCTCGCCGACTAATCCATTGATTTTTTTGATGCCGCCTTATTGAGTTCTGACACGCGGTGTTGGATCCACAGTCGTAAAAATATCCCTCCCCTCTCAAACATCCCATTCAAAGTTGCTTCACCGTTCACATACGATGGCTTAGTACAGGACATGTCTAGCGCTATTAATTTAGTACCTCAAAGTCCCAGAATATTAACTTAACAATCCGCACAATGTTTTCAACTGACAATGAAAAGTTTAACCCATTCACGTTTACGACAAAATGCTCATCTGCTCCATTTACTAAGCATAAACAGAACTGGAATTGCTACACTTAGATGCATTGAAAAAAGTAGCATTGCCCTGCGCTTGGTTTTATCAAATCAGTATCGCGGAACATATATTTGTACATTCGGCCACCAAGTTGTATAATTCTATTCTGATTTGCAACCTCTATAGCACTTTCTACGTTTGTAAAAGATAGAAAATTTAAAAAAAAGTATCCTCATGGCTATTACCTAATTCATACACATGATCAATGAAAAAACTTATTATAACGTAATATTCCGCAGATTTATTGACTAAATGTCGGTGACAACTTCCACGAAGTCCAGCCTGATGTGGTTATATTTAACCATATTCAGAATTTACTAAATAAATAAACTTCGAAGGGTACGGTCTTGCGTTTGCACGAGGAAGATAGGCGTTCTGGACTTCATCCATCGCAGTTCTCCGAATCCCCGAAGGAGTCATCGCGGATGGCCATCAATTCAACCCTCAATCATCCTCTTTGACGACGGTATAAGTGGGTCATTCTTCCCGACGCAACAGAACACCTATTCATCAAAAGAGACGAAAATGAACTCACCACGTTCGTGTACAAGTGTTCGAGTGATACTTCAACGTCCAGCTTTTTTACCGGGAAAAATCAAACCTGTATGGAAGGGAGTGGAGACCTTTCAACGATTTCTTTAATACCTCATCTAATGCGCGCTAAGGGAAAACGATACTCCATGCACCGATTTTATACGGCGGGGGAATGACACGCGTGAAGAGATGGCATTACACTTGAGTCGAGGGGAAAGGGAGTGTGGCACAGTTTCAACCTAATCAGGATCCCAAGGTCGCAGTGAGTCAGTAAACGCTAAAGAAAATACGCGATATTTATAAACTTGTGGTTAATCCCACACAGTGACTCTAAAAAAGCACCAGCAACCCACAATCAATGAAAGAGAGACTTCGTACTATTTGACTCCCGTCTCAGAGGGAAAGACGACGAGGGATTTAAATCGGCGTCAATGCTTGAAAATCTTCCAAAGAGAGAAGGTGCTGAATTACTTGAGATTTCTATGTCCTTAGACTGGATTTTGCCCCCTTTTCAGGTCTATGAGGGGTTTTGATATATAAGATTTATTTTTTAACGACCTAGAGAACAAAATTCCATCAGCAGTGTTTCTGGAGTTATTGGAACGGACCACATCATTAAAATTCCCGAATCCAACACTGAAATGTTTCATGGATATATTAAAAATATAGGCTATTACCGATAAACGTTATAATGAGTTAAATAATGGGACACTACGCATACCAACACATCCGATTGGATGACTGGATGCATGCTTCACATGCATCCAAATATCGAGACATAAGTCTCGCGTCAATTTGGGATCTAAGGTAAAGTTGCAACTGCACATCAATGGATGGGCAAATAAGGATGCCTATTTTGCAGGTGAATCTTTTAATAAGATTGCTCAAGCATGGAGACAACAAAATGCCTTGATCTGAGCTAGATTTTTAACGGACCCGGTTTAAGAATAGTTCACTGAGGGATTTTTGCATCACTTCTGTCATCCAGGTTAAGCTACCTACGAAATTCTTAAGGTCAAAAGGTAGATACCAATGTTGTTCTTGAAACCAGGGGGCAGGAGTGATCCCCCTCATTTGTTTTTAGCCACCAAGTATATCGCGGGTGACGCCGTAAAGGTATTACCGCGGATAATTTGCAAAAAAAATTCCCAAGAACATCACCCCGTCCCCTCAGGAAGAGCCGGACGATTTTCTTTCCGGGCGACCACGAAGCGTCTCCTCCTCCTTTCGCGGACACGAGACCCTCTTCCGAGGGCGAGTCCTCTTAACTCCGACCCGAGCGATGAAGACACCGGAACAAACACTCGTTTCCACGACCATTCGTCGCAATCGTGATGCTTGAGCAATTTTTTTTATTTGTTTTCATTTCCGAGGGCGACCCGAGCATCTCCACCATCCCCTCCGAGTCATGTGAACATATCCTCAAGGTAATTGGCGCGAGTTCTGGATCGACCCCTGACCTTTATACGGTCAACCGTCATTTTTAAAGCCACCACCCTTCACGACAGGGAAGTGGATGGAGAGGCGGAAAATGCGGAGGAGGGTGAAAAAGTGGGGGCGGAAGGGAAGAAAGAAAAGAGAGGTGGCGTGACGGGAGGGATGTTGGGGGAGGGAGAGAAGAGAAGAGAAAGGCTTACAGGGGGATGCAGGGAGAGGGACTGCTGGGAGATGTTTTTTTGAGAGGCACTGTGGCGAAGGAGAGCGAATAATAGCACTCAATGGAGCGAAGGACGTCCATTGCGAGGGGGACTGGAGAACATCCCGAGACCTCGCTCCACCCAGCCTTCCCCTCCCATCCCGGGCACACCCCTCGCACTTCCACAACTCCCCGGACCTCACCCAAGGCTACGTGATGCTCGATTTTTTTAAACATGCAAATTCGATATCGCGAAAGTGTTGATGCATCGATTGCGCGGCGTACGATATTGGAGTGAACGCATCACACATCGCATCCACGCCACAAATTGAAACCACATTACGACTTTGCGAATCAACATCAACTTAAACATCAGGATATGAAGAGATTTTTTTCATTTTCAAGTGGACATAGAGATATACTGTTCAGCCCTAAAGCGCCCCGCGATCAAACGCTGGGGATGTCCCAATAAACTTCCACTAAAATCTAAACGGTGGCAATGTAGAATGTAGAGCTGGCTTCAGCAGTCTTCGGGTCGGTGATGCACCAGCGCGGCGGGATAACCCAAAGACTGTGAGGTCAGATCTCGCCTAGAGAAAGGATATTGTGTGTGTCTTAGGATTGCCTTCGAGCTAAAACAATGAAACATGGTATTCAAAAGGAAAATTAGTTCCCAGCTTATGTAATGCAGCGTCAGCAAGTTGAAGCATCCAACACCCAAATCTCCAAATACTACGGAAGCTTTTATGATTCACCACAGGTGGCAGAGGAATATCCTGAACATACAAATCTCACGTGTTGCAGGAGTTGTTACGAGGTAAATTTTAGCCTCACTGGTAAAAATTAACTCTCGGGCTGATTTAATTCGTGGATGATATGCCAACTATAGAAACATATTAAAAAGTCACCTAGACATATTTTTTAGTTAAGTTCAGCGTTAAAATGGTGCATTACAGAGCTCATATTAACTCGCAATGCTCGGCGGATTGATAACGCAACTCGATACAGGACGAGCATTGAAAATCGTGACACGGGCATCGCAGCATCATCACCCATCCCAAAGCCTCGCGCTTCGTCGCAGACGAGCCTCCACGGACAGCGGACCACGAGAGTCTCGCGCCCTTCAACTCCGTCGACTTTGAATTAGACTCTTCGCCAGAGACTCCGTCCATCATCATCGCAGTTTATAAGGGAGGGTGGAGTGAGATGGAGGGAGGGCGAGGAAGCAAAGGGAGGACGGGCAAGAAGGGGGGCGCCTGTACACAGAGGAAGAGAATGAACTAAGGGGCGGGGGTGAAATGAGAAGGAACGGTAATGGGTAGGGGGGGATGAGTGAGGGAGGACGCTCTCTGTATGTGCCAAGAGAGAAGAGACGGATAACGACAAATACGTCCCACGAGTCTTGGATGAGAGAGAGAAAAAAAATGAACGGCGGAAACGAAAATTTTTTCAAGCGAGTCTCGTCCCTTCTCGCCACTCCCGAGTAAGCACGGTACCCTGTGCAAAAACACACTTCTCACATCTCGCATTATTTATATTGCCTCGCCGTTGACCTTTCACTCGACCTATTTAATCACTGTCACGCGTTCATATTTGTACAAGTGCGATGGCCAAATGTGTACTACCTTCGGGCCCTCGCGTATCCTCCGATTTTCGCGATTCTTTTTTTTTGGGTCCCGAACATTAGTGATGCCGACGTGAAATATCCAGGTTCTATTCTCTAATTTCCTGCTGGGAAAAATTAAGTGAGTGGAAAAGTTATATTTTTGGCAAAAGGAAAAGCAAAATTATCTCCAAAGAAGAAATTAAGATTATTCATTAATTGCGTAGACGACAGCCCGAAGATCGCAAACCGCAATGGGCGGGTTACGACAGAATTCGAAAAGCATATGATTTGCTCGTCATCGACTTAATCCGTTTACGGCGCCGTTAGCTTTTGAATACGGTCGGGAAATAAGGCCAAAGTTATAAAAAGTCCAGTGAATGTATAAAAAGTGGCCATTGACTGAGCTAGGTGTTAAAAATGCGTCTTAATAAAAGAGAACGGCATTGCTTAAATGTCAGCTTGGCATTATAACATAAGTCTCTAGAACTAGTGGCATTTGCTTTGTTTTATGCGCTCTACACTGGTTCAGGAGGCAGCTAGGATAAGTATCACAAGCGGAGGATAATCACCAGCCCCAGGGATCGGACGAAAAATCACCTTGCTGAATCGTCCAGAGCGCCTGCGTGAGAACACTCACAATTTCCCATGCCTGGCGCGCAAGTGATCCCCGTACTTGCTATGCAATATTCGAGCCCACGAGCAACGGTAAAGTTTGCGTCCTTCTCCCTTGTTAGTAGACAGCTTCTGATGGGTATCCACTGAA
Source organism: Ceriagrion tenellum (assembly GCA_963169105.1). Taxonomy (NCBI): domain Eukaryota; kingdom Metazoa; phylum Arthropoda; class Insecta; order Odonata; family Coenagrionidae; genus Ceriagrion; species Ceriagrion tenellum. The sequence continues at coordinate 79,034,857 of OY720632.1, forward strand.
TAAAAGTGAAGAACTGCCGCGCGAGCGACCGCGATGGAAAGGAAATGCGATTTCCATCTCATGAATACGAATTATGGCACTTTTTGGCGCTTTTTTCAAGCACCAGTGATATCAAATCATTACGATTACGAATATATATCATAATCATGTTATTCTCGTGATAAAATGAAATAACACTACTAAGCTAATAATACTTTTTTAAATACGAAAAAATGCACGAGGGGCATGTTCACTTCGTTCTTGGCATGTCAATTACCGTTCTTGACATGTTAATTATGCTCACATTGAAAATTTCTTTTCGATGCTGGCAAGTCATGAATCATAGTCACCACAATCACGTATATCTAGTTGTGTCAATGAAAATGTACAGAGACTTATATAAATCAAATACATGAACTGATAACTATTAAAAAATCTACATCATTCAGTACGCAACCATGGGCAAAACAACGCAGCATAATGAGTGGATACATTTATATCCAAAACTAATTTGTGATTCATTTAATGCCGAGAAGTGACTAAAATTATATTTCTGAGATTTTATCAGGGACATTTCCTTCCCCTGGAATGGATAATTTAACTCAATTACTTCTCTTAGATACTAATAAAATATATATATTCTATCGGACGTTTTTTGTCAGGACTTCCGGTATTCTATGCACTAGACGTTTTGATAGAGAAACTCATGTCAGTTCGGAGGAGACTTGCTCTCACGACAGGTCATAACTTAAAGGTTAAAGGAGTAATAAAACTTCCAATGAAATCAATGAAAACTTTTTTTTCTTTGTGAAAAATAAATAAGAGCCCGCAAGAGGCTTAGACTTATCTTCCGCAATCGAAACACTCTATGGAATAGTGTCATGAAAGGGAGACTGATAAAAATAGCGCAATATTTTGTAAATGGAAATTCTTGATTCTGAAAATAGCAAGTATCACCTTCAAGGGAATCGATTCCTTCCGCATCGCTCACATTAGGCCCCACGTTCGATTTAAAATAAATGGCCCCAAATATTTAATAAGGGGATATGAATCTGGTAATAACTGGTTATTACAATCCACATATTCGTTTCGCGATTTTTTTCAAATGAAAATGGCCAATATTTAATGAAATTTTGTATTATTTTTTTATTAATAAACAGAGAAAAAGAGTAGGAAATCAATCACAAAAAAGCAACTATGAACGAACCTTCAAAGTGATCATACATTCTTAAAACTAAAAAGACCATAAATTCTACTCACAATGTTATAACTTTGAAACATCATTAATAATCCTTATAACTCTATTAAAGCATGAATGTCAATTATATATATGCAACCATCTACGGAGAAAATATTTCTCGCATAGCACGAATTTGAAGTAAGTGATTCCGGCACAAACCAATGGCTAACGAAAAATAAAGGATGTTGAGCCATCAATTATAAATGAATGATTAATCGCGTTCAATTTCAACCTTTCTATTGGTATTCAGGGCAAATTATGTGCCGCCTTCCACTTCAGATAAATGACATAAGCTCCTGCAGAAACAAAATATTCTTATCAGTCATGTTCATCATTTACCAATATATGTTTTGCCTTCTCAATAAATGAGGACATTTATCTTAACCCGCACCCAAAAAATATCATTATAAGTGAAACCTATAATATTTTAGAGATTATTTTAAATGATTGCATCTTCTTTCGATGAAGTTGACGATGAAATTCGCTCATTTGTAATACACGAAAAGACGACTATTTACGGGATTCATCTGGCTCTTTAATGTGGTTCTGCGCAACGAAATACTTTCACAAATCAATTCTGCTTGCTGTGGAAAACAATGTAAGTAATGTCAACGAAATATCACATGCCAACTTTCGCTAACCAGAGTTCGATAAGCGGGTCGCTCACGTTAATGTTATCCGTAAGAACATTCGACGTATTTTTTAAAAAACTTACAAAAACGGCATCTTAGAAATTTCACTTGTTGTTTTACGAGACAAAAAAATCAGAATGTTCGGAAAGGCGCTGTCGCGATCAAGCAGAGTTTTACATAAATTGGTAGTTTTAAACCTGATTTCGTCATGTGTTTACCGAAAATTTCACCGCGAGAAACAGATATGCGAGGGGAATAAGAATAAGGGGCGATGCGTACTCACCCTTCCCGTGTGGTCAGTGACGTTGAGGTCAGCGCTCGACGCTCCCACCAGCGTGGCCCTCCTGATCAGCTGCATGACCGTGTCCTCCTCGCCATCCCTGCAAGCCTTCAGGAGCGACGTGCCCAGCTCCGTGGCGGGCGCCGAAGACGGTGAAGACGACGACGCCGCCGATGAAGACGAGGACGACACCCTCCGCCCCGCATGCGGGGGAGAGTGGTGGAGGGCTACGCCTCCCGCCGTCGTGTTTGCGGGCGGCAGGGCTGCGTACGACGACGAGGAGTAGGATGAAGAATAGGGCAGTGGGGACGAGGACGTCGAGGATGAGTAGGTGGAGCCGCCGCCGACGGACGTGGAGGACCCCCTGGTGTACTGGTAACTGTGGTGATGGTTGTGGTGTCCGACGACACCCGAAGACACGAGAGTCGAGTTTGCGAGTCCGCTGCTGTGAAGTCTGAGCGCGTCCGGTAGCGTCCCTTTCCTGTATCCCGCCGTGTCGTGAGCGATTTGGCCGCCGAACTGGTGGGGCAGAGCGCGGGCGGAGCGAAGAGGCAGAGTCCCCCCACTGCCGTAAGTGGTGGTGTGGGCGTAGTGGGAGGGGCTGACGGTCGGTGGGGAGGAGGGGCGGGACAACGAAGAATAGGTGGCGTGGTGCGGCGGCAGGGCCGTGGAGGACGAGTGGACTGCGTGCGGGGAAGGCGACGGTGAGAAACCACGAGACTGTATCACTATCCTCCTGCTTCGGAGCCAACTCTGGACTCCCGCCACTTCGGCCACGCTGCCGACGGCGGTGCTGCCCCCAGGCGGGTGGGAGGCCCACGAGGAGCAGGAGGAGGAGGAAGAGGAGACTTCGGCGCCATCGCACGGCGGCAGATCGAACGTGACACGCCGCGGAGGGTGGTGCTTCTCGTGGTAGACCCTCGAGGAGCGGCTGACGAGGACGCCGCCCGTCCGCAAGGCTGGCGCCACGGGCGAGAAGTCCGCAAACGAGGTGGTGAAGCTCCGCGTGGTGTAGCGGGAAGGCCGGTAGTCCTCGATGGTGGACACCTTACGGGGTGAATTGAGAGAAGGAGGTGGAATTATAACAGTGCGCACGTCCCAATTATGCGCCGTAAACGATAGATGACCATCAAGTTGATATTATAAAATAAAAATCTTCCATGTACTATTACGATGAGGGATTGGTTTAAAATTGCATGCCACTTCTTACGGCTTAGATGGTATCACGCTTTGATTCAGAGATCTCCACGTGATATACATTCCGAAACATAGAAATTGAACCTGTTGTTTCACAAAACCAAGGTTAAAGAATTACAATACACGGAAAGGTTCAGTCGCGATCAAGCAGTTTTACTGATTTCTTCATGTGTTCACTGAGAATTTCACCGCGAGATGATTCACAGCAGCCAGAAATGTTGACAATAATGTCAGAAAGAAGTCTACGAATATAAACACCCTTTTTCCAAACATAATTCTTATTAAATACAAAAATACTTATCGAGACTCTGCACCTAAATCTGAAGCCAACCACATGGGTGAGATGCGAGGGGTGAAAGACGAGGTAAGGCATCGATAAAGGTACAAAGGTGAGATGCGTAGGTGCGTTACTTGTGTACGAGTTTATTCATAAATCTTCATCAGGAGCCCAACAACGTGTTGTCTTAGTAGAAATACAAGAGTAAAAACCTTGTAAGTTAAAATGTTATTAATCATTATCACATGCTCGTTTTTTCATATTTTTATTGAATTCATTCATTATCATTCCCCAAATACAGCTCACTCGGTCATTTTACATTGATTGTGAGTCAGTTTACATCACACGTTCGTCAATTCCCCAAAATAACTCTGAGTAATAGGTCTCGTTTCCCATAACATTTAAATAATAAAGTATCAAGCGTGATTTTTACCGCAGATGAGATTATATTTAGCACGCTGAGATAGATAATATTTGGTTAAATAGCTCGCCACCATAATCAACGCCGTGTGGCATTGGTTTCCACAGATTGATTGTTTTCTACATGTCTCCATAAATTAATATATTTCACGATTGAATGTCTTTGACCCAATACAAAATTCCACCAAAATTTATTGCCGAGGGAAATATATTAGATATAATATCACGATGCACTGTCACGCCATGACATGATTTTTCATTTAGGTGAGGTAAAAATGGAGAGATTAAGGCCCTTAGTGTTATTTTTCCGTTTCTCCTCATCACCACTTAATAGACCCCCTCCCCCTGGGCTTCCGACCTACGCATTGGGTTTTAATCAGTACCTTTAACTTCACTCGGAGAGTACAATGGTCCAAAGCAGTCAAGGAGAATGGTGGTAAAGTGAAAGGAGGCCAGGTTTGTAACATGCTTGAATCTCTCGAATGGTCGCTTCGTAACCGGCTCCGAAGAGACAGCAACGAGGTGCATTCGAAGAAAAAGATTGATTGGCACACAACCCTCGATTGATTCTGAAGTGCTATCAGTCATAACAGGCAGGATCAATCAACAACCGTTACAAGGCAAAGAATGTAATTATCTTTCAAACTAAAGAACCACATAGTGTTCATAGAACAGTCATCTATCCTCTCCATCAAATTCCCTTCGTTTTGCTATCTATAAACACTCGTTTGTGAGCGCCTGATGAGAGGAGAAAGGACTGGGTTCTGCCTGGTGACTACATGGGTGGAAAGTTGCACCTGCCCCAGTAATTACTTCAGGTAAATTTTAAATTCATATTGTTGAAAGTCATAACACATTTATTTTGAATATTTGATCTATATGCTCAAAAAAGTGAAGGAGTGCGAAAGATTAACTCATAAAAGGTGGTCAAAAGATCTTGTGAGTTAGATTGCTAGCCAAAGTGAGGCGAGTTTAAACCACAACGAGATAATAATAATGTTTATTCTTCCTAACATGTTTCATTACAAATATTTTTTTTCTGTATTAAGGAAGTAATATAGCCTATAAGGCATTGGGCCTGTTTTTAGGCTAATTTCAAAACCATTAATGCAGAAAAGAACACATCAAACCATGATTAACAAAATGAAAAATATACAAACAAAATAGGTGTGAAAAAAAATGAAATATTACCACTGTGCTGGCTGAAGAAATTATAAAAATAAGGCAATTGTACTACAAATGCAATTGAAAATACAACATACTTATTATATAATAACTTTACTGACCCTTTACAATAAGGTTTCTATATCATCAAATGTCAACAACCATTTTAGATTCAGTCTTTGATACCTATTGAAATGGGTAGATTCTTTGACATTATTTGGCAGGAGATTATACAATTTGGGCCCCACATACAGAAAACATCTTTTATACATTGTGAGATTAGGTTTGGGTGTAGGGACCCAGAAACCAGATGTCTAAAGATACGGTCGCCTAAACCCAAAAACAGTTATTTTACAGGAGATTATACAATTTGGGCCCCACATACAGAAAACATCTTTTATACATTGTGAGATTAGGTTTGGGTGTAGGGACCCAGAAACCAGATGTCTAAAGATACGGTCGCCTAAACCCAAAAACAGTTATTTTACAGGCAGTCATCCAGAAAAATCTCAGACAGAACAACTGGCTCTTAATCCTGACTTAGCCATTTCCTCAGAAACTCAATGCTTGGTGACCTCTGCCATTAGTCTACGTCTCCAAAACCAATTATCAAGCTGAAGATAATAAAATTACTGAGAGTAAATAGCACTGACAGAGCCTTGCAGTAACCCTTTTAAAAGTTTGAGGGACTCACATTCTGCTTTGGGAGTATGATTTAATCAATTTAGCGATCAAATAAAATCACCTACATTTTATTTATAACTATAAAGTAATGGCTACATAGGGAATGCTTAGGATTTCCATATCCTTAAACCAAAAAAATAGATCAACATGAAGGTGAATAGATGTTGAAAATACATGAACAAAGAGGGATTTATAAATTGTTTCCTCACACTAATTCAATTCTGCCCTCAATGTGCCTGTAACAGCATAAAATTTAAATTAGATACTGCCTCGGCATCGTTCCATAAAAAGGGACTCATGCATATAGTTTGGTTTGGTAAAATGAATCACTTCTGTATCTTTGTAGACAGGTAGGCGAAAACACATCGATCACTGAGCAGATGTGATACATCACTGTTCACAGCATTAGCTGTTGGAGAATAAATCAATATAAGCAGCTAATGATTGAATTATCAACACCATAAGAGGAGAATGTTAATAAGGAAATGAGGAATTTGATAGTGTATGAATATTAGTAAAACAAAAGCGAGCTGCTGTCTCCATTAGCCGAAATTTTTAAGAAGACACTTTTGACACAAAGCCTTTACGGAGAATTCGTACTACAATGGTAAAGCACGTATTTCACATCGTTTCTTATCAGGTTTAGTATTGCCACAGAGAAGAAGGAAATCAATTATGATACCACAGTTTACGGAGTGACCAAAGCCTGAGACACTGATCCCATCCTTTTCACTATCCAAAGCGATGCTATAAAATCTCCTCGCTTAGTCAGCCAATCTCCTCAACACCTTCCAGCACAGTTATTATCGCGATAAGATGGTAATGGACTGAGAGCACTAAAAGTTTCAACGCAAAGATTTTTGGATAGATTCTTGCGGTAAAACCTTCAGGTAGTCTGCAAAATTAATTGCATCCCGCTGCTATAAGTAAGACCTCGTGATCTCCATGGAGTTTGCGATGTTTCATTAAGAGTTTGGAAACTATTTTTCCCAAGGATACTAATAATGACATCCCAAACGATGCATTGTATATGGTAGTCAAAGGTTTCCCACGCCAGAGAAGCATGACAACAAATGGCCGAATCTCACTCTTAAAGACTGTTTCACTTACGATAATTTTATTTCGCCCCATAACACGCCTCTAGGGAATTTTATCACTATATTTAAGTTATCTTTCGATTGAAAAAATAATTTTAAAAAGGGTTGGAAGAGATGTCTTGGTGCTTACATGTAAAATGCAAGCATAATAATTTTATAGATTAGATACATTTACGTTTTTATGCAATGAACACAAGGTCACAAGGGAATGGTTGTTTCCATGACAATGGCCAAATAATTATTTGAAAAATACTTAGATCGTATATATGGACTGAGATTGTCTTTAACGAAAAGAAAAATTATTTACATCAAAAAAGAAAGTACGAAATATTTTTTATGAAAAAGGAAATCTTTAGATCTAAATAAAAATATATGGTACCCCCACGTATCTATTTATTGAACTTAACCAAAAAAAATACATAGCCCTATTGACCAAGTGGGAAGAAAATTGCAAATTAATGTGCATTAACAACGAAAGAAATTTTTTAATAAAAGAGGCCATGAGACCTATCTCGGATGATATCGAGGCATTGACATTGCCCACTGAGAGTATACTGTTGACTCAAATATCCCAAGTTTCGGAACGGAATATCCTTCCATGCCCTTAATCGAAAATGGAGTTAAAGATGCATGAAATTCGATGATTGCTGGAGATTAGCGGCCGTATCCTTGACGCATTTCGATCAGGAGGAGAGCCGGAAGTTCCAAACTCCGCGCCCTACTCTCGCATGTCGTTTGACTACCAATCCCTGGACTGCTGAAGGTCGCTTTTGTTGTCCCCGCTCCTCCGTACGTGATTCGGCATACCCCCCCCCCTCCAAAGCACCCTCTTTAGGGAATCCCTCGACCGGAGTTTCAATAACATGGTTGCGTCACTCGGCGCCTCTCACGCTCGGAGGCGGAGGCAGAGCTTGCCACTCGCAGCACGCCGCCGGACTCTCCTCCTCACCTGTTGCACAATGGGATCGGCGGAGGGGGGGGAGGAGGGGGAATGGGCGAAAGAGGGCCAAGGAACAAGTAGGGATATGTGGCAGGGCAGCAGCAAGAGGGGTGGGGGGGGAGCAGCAGCACATCCCCTCCACACTCTTCCGAATCAAAATGACCACGACCACCTGGTGTGTTTATTATGGATGTCTGAGGGAGATTTTTATTGGATAATATTTAATTATAATATATTACCTTATTTCAATAGTTAAGGTAAATTTTTAAACATTTGTTTTTCTTTTCCTACGTTTCCGAATATTCTTTTTCCATCTTAAGGGCTAGAAGTCTGAGCGAGATTTTTTTAATTAATAATTATTTTATAATAATATATCAGCTTATTTCGAGTTTTTAGATCAGTTAGATCAGTTTTTAGATCAGATTAAAACGTTAGTTTTTCTTTGCCTACGTTTTGGAATATACTTTTTTCCATCATATGGGCTAGAATTTTAAGATACTGCACACGAAGGTCATTCACACTAATATCCATTTACATACCAATAATATATTACACACATCCTCACATCAAGTACCCAGGAAACAGAAATTTACAAAATGAATTCGAAATTATTAAAAACAATCCAATATAAGGAGAATTTAGATAATAATTATTTAATCATAAAAGGAGCATATTCGAGTTTTCTTTTGAACCTTTGGGAACTTCACATGAGAAATGGTGGTAGGCTTTACTTTGTGGAAGTTATCCACGATGGACCAAATAAAAAGCCTATATTAACTCCACTCGAGGTTTATTAGCACGACCCGGGTAAAGACACTTCTTATCATCTTCGGATAGAGCGGTAGAGAGAGAGATAGAGAGTAGAGAGAGAGTAAGAGAAAGGGAATATGGTAGAGAGACTTCAGGTAGCTAAAAAGAACAAAAAAGTGTCGAAACCCGGGTCGTTTTAATAAACCTCAAGTGGAGCTAACCAAGTCATTTTTTATTTGGTCTTTAAGGAACATCATTGTCACATTAATTTATTTAACAAAATACTCATAGTAGAGTAAAATATTTTATATTACTAGAAGTCTCTAAGATACATTAGGGATTGATTTACCTCATGGTTGGCGAGGTGTTGCTCATTAAAACTGACCTTTATTATGCTACGTTACAAGGCGGACAACGAAATGCAAGAACTAAATTTCTTAAAACCAAACAGTAACATTCAAGATATCTCCGAAAAAAGAGATTATATATATTCAAAGCAAAATTCGCAATTACAGGGCGATGGACCGAATTTTTAACGAAATAAATCAAATTAAGCGTAAGCGTAAACATTCGCAGCCAAGTTCAAAAAATTAATCAATCTAATTATTATTCTTTTACGTTATAATAGATCTATATTGATTTACTTAATGTTTTAAACTCGAAAAATATAGAAATTTGATAATGATAAATCAGATTGGTTTTTTTGGCTTCTGATATTCGCAGTTTATCGTGATTTGAGTAGTAAGCGAAGAATCACCACGAGATCACACCAGCCGTTTTATCAAAACATCAATACTAGGAAAATACTTTTATATGGCAACGGAAAATGGCCAACCACAGCTGCAAGAAATAAGAAATCGGAAGCGATGAAGACGTGGCGTTACAGTAGAATGATAAAGATCAAATGGACGGAGAGAAACAAAAACGACAAAGTCCTACAAAAACTGGTGAGGAAATAAGTATAAACAAAACTCTGCGACGAAGAGACAAGTTTTCAGCACAAATTTCTGTCAAAAACAATTACTTCAAACAAATTTTGAGCAAAAGAAATTAAGTGAAAATATTTGCAAGTACGTGTTTTATTTTTATTTTTTGTTCGGCATGATATCTCGATATTTGACACTTTTTTATTTGGTCTTTAAGGACCATCATTGCAATATTAATTTATTCAATAAAATACTCTTAGCTGAGTAAAATATGTTATATAACTAGAAGTTTCATATTGCTTTACCCGGCCTCAGTGGCGGCGGGGTAAAGTCCTCGGATAAGTCCTCGCCTGCCAAACCGAAGATCGCGGGTTCTAGTCACGCCTGGGTAGGATATTTACACATCCCTGGGCATGGTTGTGTGTATGTGTCCATGTATTAAATACCTAGTAATTGGCTTCGGCTGTTAGGTATAAATTAATTATTATTATTTATTAGGAACCCATATAAAAATATGAAACGCATATTTTCGCGTTCAGGAGAAAATCCGCACATACGCAATCGATTTTTTTCGAATGAAATATCAAGTTCCATGAGACTACACGACAAAATAGCATTAAATTGCCAAGAACCGAAAGCGGTAACATGCAATTTTATTCACTTTTATCCACACAAATTTCCGATGAGAACAGGTAAGCAAAGTTTCACGAACATTTGTAAATAAACGAAAATTACTCCAACCACCATAAGTAACTTTGCCATCGATTGTTGCTAGATCGATGGGAAATCTTCCGATTTCAGCTTCATGGAAGAGTATTTTGATGGCTCTACGTTCATGGCTCCGTCTTTAAGAGCCGAGTTAGCAGAGCAACTAACTACGCTGCTACACTCGAAGTTTCCCTGGAAGTCAAAAGTCGCTTCAAAAGCCTTCTGTCAACGATCATTTATTTATTTATATATAGGTTATATATTTATATATAAATTTCTGCTGATTACTTTCATTTGTTTCCAACTGAATTTTTGAAGTCCTATTGGTTAGCAACTGATCTGATTTTTCGGCCCGGAATCGTATATAAAGAAATATAATAGGACCCATCGGGGGAGGGGGACTGTTCTCGAGCATCCGAGTTTACGACGCCAATGTGTCGCGGCCTGGGTAACTAATACCATGTTACGCTATGAAATGCTGATGTACGATACTTGGAGATATGGGCCCAATAATTTAAAAAAAATACAAGAACTCATAAGGACCCTAGAAAACGGATGGATATAGGAGCCAAATAATTTAGAAAAATGCGGGAATTTATGTTGAGCCTTAAAAATGGCATTGATAACGTTATATTAAAACTTGAACGCAGAGTGTAGCGAAATGTGGTTCTTAAATGCGGTCTTTGTATTTACTATTCCATTGAATGGGAAAGAGATAGGCACGTAGGAATTAGAGGGCACGAGTTTGGAGAGGAATGAGATGGTGGGCTGGATAGAGAGGAACAGAAGAGGAAGTGCCGAATTTGGTAGTTTACAAGGGGAAATTCTCGGGAGAAGTTATGAGAGGACGGAAAAATGGATGTAATATATGTTGAGAGGCGGTGAGGGCATGTTAAAGAGGACATTAGGGAGGGAGAAAAGAGGATAGGCACAAAATATGAGAGGCGTGAAACATATCTGATAATTGGTGCAAAAAATAGATATTTACTTTGATATAATGCAAATAGAATTATCTACAATGGAGAGGCAGGGTCTACCCAAAACCAATCGATTCAATTGGCTTTACAGTTAAGAAAGGAGACTTTTAAAAGTTTCCGAAATTTTTAAAATTTCCATAAGTTTCCCTTCCTATTGTAGTAGCAAAGATTATCGACTAAGACTTACGAAATAATGTCGGAGGGTATTTTAGGTTCGACATTGTTGAAGTAGTAATCGGTATTCAGTGGTCTAATTCTGTAAGAACTCGACACGGAAGCACTCGACCTCGAAAAATCCATGGATGTCACAAATTTTAGAATCCTACACAAATTTTAGAACCTGTAACGTGAAAGTTTCGTAACTGTCAAGACTTTCCGAGGTCATAAAGAATAGACTCTCTTAGCGAATCTTCCAATAAATATCGACAACAATAAAGACTCTCCATCAATATGGCTGGTTATCGACATGAAATTCATTGCGCAATTCATAAAAATTATAATCTCAACTTCAACTACGTTTATCTCAGAAATAACGCAATTTTCAGATGAACGACGATCAGGAGCGCGATATCAAATTTCCATTACGCTTGCTCTCGCGCTATCAATATTTTCCAATCCCGCTCATGAGAAAGTCGCGCTCGTGATTGCCGTTCTTCAAACTTCGCCAAGTTATTTAAAACAGTAAATTATCTAATTAATTATATTATAATTAATTAATTATATTAAAAGAGTAAATTCTATTATGACAAGTAAATTAACAAAGATGGAGGGCCTTCTTAGGACCGTAACAGTGAGAATATCCTTTTCGATTAGTGTGCGTTTTGGATAAAGATAACGAAACGCGGGAGAACTGCATCCCACGGTCTCTAGAGACCGTGGGATGCAGTTCTCCCGCGATAATATAACTCAAAAAAATATAACTCGAGAACAGCAAATATTTTTCTGTTGATAAAATACCTTTTCTTCATTTAATTTCGTCACACTAAAACGGAGTCCATATAAATAACTTTAAAATGAACCAATCACAGTGTCTATTAACTTCATCAACTTTTACGTAAAAAAGTATCCTACGATCGTAAAGCGAATATAAAATGTCGGTACATCTTAAAATTTAATTTATGGTTATAAATATGGCAAGGGTATTGGACAAGATAGACAAGAGCCAATTAGAACAATTTGGTGACGATAACACCTCCCAGTAAATATTATAGACTGACTTCAATATTAAAATACAGCAAAACATAGGGAAAGCATTATTTAAATTGAATTGCTTATCTTTCACGTGCTTTATACAGAGCGTTAGAACGCATACATTTCCTTATTCACGCTTAAATATTACATTTCCGGTTATTACTCGAGAACAGAACTCAGAAAATTTAGTAAGCAATATTTTTTTAAAATACGATACATAATATTCAAATATAAAATACCATTAAACCTATCCAGGAATTTATCCTGTTCATATCTTGTGTGGAGAACATAGTTATCTTGCAAGCATTTTTCTTAGGTCATACGGTATAAACATTTTCAGAAGAAAATTTACACACGCGTAAGAAAAACTGGCAAGCAATGAATTAAATTCATCAACAAATTAAAACACCAAATCGTATATACCGATAAAATTGAACATTATTTCCATCCGGTTCAATATATTTATGTGCGCAAGTCAACAAAAGAATTGTCGATGATGGTTGCGACTTGTTTATACATTTCAATCACCATGCATACCCTGAAAGCGCACATTCAAATCTATGGGAGGATGGAGAGGCACCAGGAAAGAATCGAAAGTTATCCACCGTTGGGAGCCTCTCACTCGCCTGTCACGGGCAGGTCCACGCTCCCGGGCGACATCCTTCCGACAGACGACGCATTGGGTCGGGAGTGCAGGCGTTCGCGCGCCGAATGACGTCTGGATTCGAAAAAAAAGAACTCGTCGGAAATTTCGAAACAAACTTCTTCCTCTTCGGCCTGAAGAAGAAAAAATATGACGTCAGGCAGTGCCTCAAATGCCTGGAATATAGTGGAAGGCGAGGGAGAATCGATGAAAGCCGTCATGCTGCTGGCACGCGAAAGAGCAATGGTCGACGATCTCCCAAAGAAATAGGAAATTCTTGTTTCTCTCACAAATATTCAATTATTCTTGGTAGTTTTTAACAAATATTCAGTAATTACACCAGGCTATGGAGCCATATACATAAGTCACCCGCAGGGATAGACAATTTATGTTAAAAATGAATACTGTAATACTTAAATTTGGGTATCCATCGGTATGTGCATCGTTGTAATATCTGTTCCTTTTCCAATGCTAACGAAGGTTTAGGGAGGACACTACCGTGAATTCATATTCCTAAAAGGGAGAAATTCACTGCGGAGATTTTTATACAGAAGAAAGATCCAAGGCTTTCCCGGCGTATGATCTCGTTAAAGGTTACTTGGGCTTTCCACCGGGTCAAACTCTCCATCTTGGCCAACGTTTCGATAAACGAGACATTGTCATCAGGGCAAGCTCCTGAAATGCAATGAGGGAAAAGCCATGATAACGATGGACTACTCGTTCATAGAAACGTCGGCCAAGATCGAGAGTTAGACCCGGTGGAAAGCCCGAGTAACCTTCATTTTATACAGAAGCTTCCGCTGAATTCGTCATGTTTCCACTGAAATGGTAGTTCATGTGTATTTGCCATAATAGGTACTTTGGGGTGTAGAAAGAGGCCACTGACGTAAATTTTCACCGATAAGTGTTCACTAATCTTGAATTTCATGATGACTTGTGGGTGTTGTATTAGTTTTAAGTGTCCTTCTACGGCAATGGTAACTTCGGATGATAATATAATGTACTGCATACTGTAAGTTGTGATGAACGGTACAAATAGAAACTCAGGAATAAAATTAACACCTCTAATAAGATGTGGCAATTTTATCCGAGATAGCTAAGAAGCTATTTTTATCCGGGATAAAATCGACTATTTTGAGCCACAAATGAAGTTGACGTCTGAAATCAAAGTTTGATTACCAATTAGTCAAGAGTTCAGATCCTTGGGTAGTTTTCAGCTTTAGCAGGGCATACGCCGGCTAACTGAAAGTTTACCCTTTTGAATATCGTCTTAGGCATGAATTTTACACTTTCACATCTGGCTAGGATTATATTATATATGTACCTAAGCCTTTATGGCAAATGCACATAAACTGCTATTGCAGAGGAAAGATGACGAACTAAGCGTAAGCATCTGTATAAAAGTCTCCGCAGTGAATTTCTCCCTCGTAAGAATTTGAAAACTTCCACGAATAGGTATTTCTTCCAGATTTCCAAATGATTTTATCATTACCTTTTGATAAATAAATATAAATTGGAACATGGTGATAGTGATTGACTACATATCAAAGAAGGAAAGGCGTCTTTCACTTTAATGTTGACAATTGCATTGGAACAGTAAACGGACGGCCAACTAATGACATGTCTAAATGATTAATGCCAGATTACTACCTTAAAAAAAGAAGATACGTATTCAAATTCTATCTAGTATTACATAAAAGCCAAGAAATACTTTCCATAAATAGCATCACTAGATATAGAAAATTAGAAAGCCAAATAAGATAAGGATATTTCTGATTTTTTAAAAACTTAATCCGCCACAGAAAGAGTTTGTCTACATAACAAAGATTTATTTAGAGCGATGAAGCATACTTAGCCAGGTCTCAAGGACTAAAAAAGGAAAATATTAAAGCAGAATATAGCTATGCACGTAATATGGGTCAAATCTAACGTCTGGCTAAACACGTTTCAATCCAAACATTCACAATGTACTGTACACGAATTTAGAGGCAGCACAATTATGTCACTAATTTAAACAGTAGAACAACGCCGACCGTTAGAATAACTTAACTCCAGAGCTCCATCATGCCTCAATATTGAGTCTTGCAACGCTATTCAGCATGCTGCACGACTAATTTTATCCGGGATAAAATCGACTATTTTGAGCCACAAATGAAGTTGACGTCTAAAATTAGACACCCGATCCGGCGCTATTACGGGCATATTAATCGAACGCAGTCAGCGCAGCCAAGATAAAATAAAAAGCTCGCCTCTTCCAACCATCCTCCTCGGTCAGTGTGAGAGCATGAGAGTCCTAATAAGAGAACTAAGGGAAAACCTAGAGGGAGATACTCGGGAATCCTGCCACGGGAGAGCAGGTGAGCGCCGCATACTGTGGCCGTTAATAAAAGCTCTTTACACGAGGATGTGAGAGCCTCGCGCCTCTTTTGGTGTCTGACAGCTGCGAACTGTTGAAAAACGGTCCTCCCCTGGAATGAGAAGGTCGCCCTGAAGAGTGTGTCGCTCTCCAAATCTGCCACGGATGTCTTTTTTCTCAGGTATGTTAAAAATAAAAATGTTTTCATGAAAAGATTTTTTTTAAGCTTTCAACACAGAAAAAAATAACAATTGATATAGAGAAAAACGTCATTCAGCATCGTAAAAGTCATTGCATCTCTATTATGAGGAGTGATAGGCAGAGGGAAAAAAGTCAAACTTATAAAACATATTTTTCAACAGAGTATTTATAAATTTTGATTTATTAAGAAATATATTTTGAGTCGTATTAATTTTTTTTAAGGTTTTTCATTAAACATTCATTGTAAAAGCCATCGCTAGCTGATTTAAATGTCTTATAAAGAATAAAATCAATAAGATAAAATATAACACAGAAATATCTCATGGTGTATTTTACAGAAACTAATAATGATGAGGGTTAAAAGAAAATAGCAATGATTTAAAATAACCGTCTACAGCTTTGTAGCTGTCCAATGACCTCTTCTTCAGGCAAAATGGGCGTCTCCATGAGAGCTTTACTTGAAATACTGCGACAAACATTCAACAAAATAAGAGGATACAGCTTTTTCTAGTTAGCTTTTGATGGTATTTGTTAGTTGACTACTGTCTGTGCAAAAAGTATGAAGACTCGAGTTTGGGCACTGATTATAAATGAACCATGGTACCCATATGAATACGGGTCACACCAAATTGTAGCTTGTTTTATTTGACCTTTAACTGTGGTTTCCGATTATTTTTACATAACACTCGATTTTTTATTCCGGTGAGGACAAAAAAAGTGGCGGTTTTTTGCCGTTTTCGAACGGAGCGCTCTCTTTGACATGTAATAGTGACGAAACTTTTTGCACTGTGTTCGGTTCGGGGTCGGAATTACATTTTTTTTAATATATTGCATATTCCGGCGGAAATGTTCTTACTCCGATCACAAGAAAGCAATCAATACTCAAAACAACTTTTTCGATTCATTCCCACATGAAATTAATATTTTTAAGCATATTATACTTGTAAAAAAAAACATTTTTCAGAAAGAGAGCATGCGAGGTCTTTGAATCGCCTTCTTTGCAAACGGGGATACTCATGTGCACACCATCGATGTACGATGGTGCACTCTAGCAAAAATCTACAAAATATTATGTTGGTCTTCAAACTTTTTAAATAAATAAAAGATTAATTTAAAATGTTTTTAGATCATCATTTTAACGCCTGAAAGGAGAAGTCAGAGAAAAACAAGTATATAATGAGAAAAATTTTTAGAAATGCCAAATAAATAATTATGATGGAATAATCACATGACAATAGAATGGAGATGAAAAATGAAACAAAACAATATGCGTACCAACGATGGTACTATAACTAATACAGATACGATTTGACGTCAACCTGCCTGACGTTACAAATCCTCTTTGACCCATCCGATTGTGTAACTGATGGGACACAAATTAAGCATTTATGAAATGCAACTATAAGGTTTAATTTTCCCCTGCCATAATTCTACTACATATGGTCATATTAAGTGTAGTATCTTAGATAAAATAGAATTAATTGTACTGAGAATCACTTTCATCCCGACGACTGAAAACTGAAAATTGAAAACCAATTTATATTCAAACGAAGTTTTCAGTATCCTAGGAACTGCAACATACTACGTTAGAGTTGATCATGAAAAATAAGGGAAATAGATTGTAGGTAGAACAGATAGGTTTAAAATGTCGTTTTTCTCACGACCGATAAGAGACCATAATGGCTGCGATAAGACTTTGAATGAGGTTAGTAGACAGGCAGTGTAGCTGATTAATTCATGTGCTCCCTGTTGCACGTTTCTAAGTTTGCCGAATAGTGCTAACACCATCTTTAGCATGCTCTCTGCATGGTGCTTGTGTCACGTTTTTATAGTTACATAATGGATTATTTTAGAAGTCTCTGAGCAGTGAACTGAGAGTGTGGTGCACGTTGGTGAAAGCAAATTTCTTCACTGTAGTTCTTGTTGGTGATAAGTCGCCCCCTGCCAAATACCCATGTGGTAGCTTGAAGGGTAATAAGTAGATGCAGGTGTGGATTTACGATAATAATCATGTGAAGTGAAATATGTGACGCTGCTCGGTCGTGGAATATAGTAATATTGAGGGGTCCGAATGAACGATATGATTTTCTGAGAGGCAGAGTTTTTTTTAATCAAAGCCTAGCATTTTCACCTTCTTAACACCCTGCAGGCCACAAAAAAGGTACTGAGTAGAGACTACTGGGGGAACTATCTATCAAGAGAAATTTTCTGTTAGAATTTTGGGACTTGCTGAGGAATAGTTAACCTTATGGTAATGAAAGATAAATTTGAACACAGACCCTTATATGTATTGCATTTTAATGGCCGTAAGAGAAGTGAAAATTCTTGAATCCGATATTCTGCCATCCGTCCGTGATTTTCTTTTGTCTCCGGTTTTGATCCCACCCGCCTACGCAACCCTGGAAAGATTCATTCCTTAAGGGTCAGCATTAACCTTTCCAGATTCGTTTTCCTCCTTCAGTTTCCAATTACCAGTTTATAAATACATGTCTTCCATATCAGAAGGAGCTTTTGAGTTAAGCTGCGTAAATATCATGGTTGATTTCTTAATAATACCTTAACGGACTTCGTAATATTAAAGACAGCAATGGGAACACAACCTTTTTCACTCAAAGTTCTACTTAAGACTCTATCTCGTACACCCCACCCCAATACGTATCATCAGCTACCATAATACATGTCAACAATTCACCTGCCAAAACCTTATTCCTTACATTTTTACACGGCTTGTGCCCTAACACCCCCTGCCACACACCGATGCGGCGGCTCGCAGTATTGTATGTAAATGCAGATCAAAAGGCTGTGAG
Organism: Ceriagrion tenellum; assembly: GCA_963169105.1. Classification (NCBI taxonomy): domain Eukaryota; kingdom Metazoa; phylum Arthropoda; class Insecta; order Odonata; family Coenagrionidae; genus Ceriagrion; species Ceriagrion tenellum. The sequence goes on from OY720632.1 coordinate 79,053,326, forward strand.
AGCTTAGACATTATCTTCATCGTATCTCTGCCACATCCACCCGCTTTTTTATCGACATAACAATTTTCCAGGAGGAATTTGACGGAAGCAACTCATAACCTCCAAATAAAAGTATTTTCAGGTAAATAATATTATTCATATATATTATTTCTCAAAGGTGTTTTTTTGTCAAAATGCCATAACTCCCATAATTCTTAATCCAAATAGATGATTCTAACATCGCTTTTAAGCTTACGTTCCCCGCTATTGACGAAAAATAGACAAATGGTTTAAAATTAAGGTTTTTGTTAAAAAATTTAAAATTAAATTTTTGTTAAAAAATGATACAGTTCCATCTGTTGACAGTATAATCAACTAATACGTTGGCTATGGTTACGTGCTTAAAAAACTGTAGGAGGCGCCATCTATTGACACATCGTTTAGTCAGATTGTTTATATTCTACGTGCAATCAGTGTGACCGTTTACCGTCTACTTATACGTTATGTATCTTTAACACAAACATAAATCACATATTATTGTTCATGGGAAGAAACAGGTAGAAGAACAGGAAGAAAGAAGGAAGAAGCAGCATACTGTGTGAAATATTCGACAGGCAGAAGGACAGGAGGAAAGAAGGAAGAAACAGGAAGAAGCTGCATACTGTGCAAAATATTCGCACGTGTCAGCTAGTTAACAATGAAATGCTCTCATCTCCGATTTTTATTCTAAGGGCAGGCAAAAGTCCGTTATTAAAAATTTTAAGTGCTACAGGTCATTCTCGCCTAAGTTTTGGCACAGCCTAAGGGGAATCGAGAGTAAACTATGTAAGGCCGTTTAAGAAATGGATACAAGAATCCCATGGGCGGTAATCTTAATAGGGCACGATAAGTACGGAGGAAAGATAGAATGCAAGGTTAAAAAAATTGGGAAATATAGTTGTGCCTATAGCGGGGTGAAAAATGCATAGCAGAATCAATCAAAATATAAACAAGGTAAAACACAATCACCCACAAATGGCACAAAAACAAGGTGAACGGTAAAATCCCCTCTATCAGTCACAGGGATGAGTATGAAACACTGAACCTTGATATTCTCACTTACCGCGCACTCACGGTTTAGAAGAACCTCAGCCAGCGACCAACCAATTCACAGGTCAAGAGCGCATCCCTCAGAGTATACCAGAAGAGGGCCAGAGCATTGATACTATTGGAATATTCTAGATTCAATCGAGAAATAGAAAATCTAATCTATTAAAGAAAAAATTAATAGCTTTAATTCTAAAAAGAGGCCAAAAAGCCATAGAAATACTTCTCTACAAAAAAAACAGAAATCTGAATTAGGGAGTGAAGGATGGGGAGACGAAATCCTGCCCCTGAAACTTCAACCCGAAGATCTTTCAGATAAAGGGGAAGGGACGCAAGCTTGACAGGTTGTAGCAGAGGAATTATCCAGTAAGACGAAAATAAAATTGAGCTCTTAAATTTTTCCCCATTAAAACCCATTACCATACCTATTTATTCAATCTTTAGTTCACATTTATAGCCATTGAGCTGAAAAATTCTCTCCACCTTTGCAGTTTCTTCAGAAATTTTTATTTTTCATGGAAATAAGTCCTCAAGGGATCATTCTATGAGAAGTCCAAATTCGCTATCACTGCAAAAAAACCCCTCACTTGACCAAGCAAGTGCGCACAACAAATTTGATAAAAACGGTTCCAAGAAAAAGCATGGATTTTACTATTAAAATGCGTGAGCCTTGCATTAAAATGAAAGTGCAAATTTTCAGTAACATCTTGCGATCTTTGGTAACATCAAAGAATGCTTTTGAAAGAGAAGTAAGAGAATATGCGCTAAATGTTCTTCTTCACTCATACAGATGCACTCCACACACTTCTAACTGAACACTTGAATACCGGAGATTATACTGAACAATAGAATAATATCGTATTTGAACAAAAAAAAGAATAATATCGTAAAAGATTAGCGGAGAGGATGGAGATCTAATTAAATATTTTTCTCGGATAAAAATTCTCTCACGGAAAGGGAATGTGAGTTGATGTGGTGGAAGGGTCATTAGTCACAAGAAAACTTGGACCAATTTTTCACTTCTCACGCTAGCACTCTCCCTCTCTCTCCAAACAAAAAGAACGAAAAAGAGGTGGTCCAAAATTTTGGCACAATTTTGGACCATCTGTAGGATATAAATTACGCCTGAGGCCCTAAATCTCAGTTCAAAACGGCTATGAGATGGACGTCAAATAAGATGTATTTTCAAATTACAAAGGGTTCCTATGACGTGAGATTCGCATTTTACGCATCTGACAATGTCTCGGTGTAGATTAGAGTAAGGAGGATAATATAAAAATACAGGAAAGCGCAATACATATTTAACCGATTTTTCAGTCCCATTTCATCTCATTTATATACAGCTGAGTGAAAGCATAGAGCAGCATCACGAGCAGTGAGGCAAAAGAAGAGTCTCACGACCAGCCTGATGTTATATCTAATAAGAATAAATTTCATCATTTCTTGACGTCTTGTTTCCTGATAAAAAGTAAATAAGTATCATAAAATATTCACGTAGCTCCGTTCTCCGCTGCATGCTCCATTACAGCCACATATATGCGACATTTAAAACGCATTTTATTCTCAACAGGCGCCCAACAGCCGCCACGCACTGGTCGGCCAAGTGGAGATCATACTTCACTCACATAAGTGACGGTTTATATTGACGATCCCACCATATGAGTTGGCATCTGGTCTGCATGGCGCCAAATGGAAGGCAGTGAAATACCGGGAAGACAGCAATGAGAGGTGCGGTGATAGCGCAAACGGAAAAGCTGCAAACACTGGAGAGCAAATATTAGAGTCGCAACAGCGTAAAAAGTAGGCGTTGATCGTCGGGTACGGTGGAAACCGAAATCAGAATGCATGACGGCGATTAAAGGTTCTAAGAGTTGATTCGTAACGCCACTTCAATTTAAAGAGGTTCCACCGGACTCTTTGAGAGAAAAAAAAATACTAAATTCCAACTTTTTATTTAATTGATTAAAATAACCGATTTCTCTGATGACCCACGTTCATTATAAAAACCAAATTTAAGGTAGAAAATATGAACATTATTACATATTCCATCATAAACCAAAGTTAAGGTAGCAAACTCAAAATATAAGGCATTACGGAGCATCTACATTATTTGTAGTTAATTCCTTCGGGGCGTTTGTTTATAATAGACATTTATCGCGAAAATGGCATTTGTATAAGAGATGGAAAGATTGTAATTTTCATATTTTACCATTTTTGCTATTTAACATCATGTAATTTCAATTTTAAATTTGGAGAAAAATAGAAAGATATCATATTGTTGTTCATATCAGAGAGGGAACACTTTTCCCTAAGTACCAGAATTTGCATTAAAAGACATTTAAGTAATTTTATGAGGGAACCACCTTAAAGAATACTTCCAAGAGAGGACGATAATAGGCACGGAATTTAAACAAATTTGAGCAAGAAAGTATCCACTCTGATTTTTGGCATTGAAAACATTATATTTTAACAATACGAATATATTTCATAAAATCAAGATAAAGCCTAGATCGATGGCAATGAAAATGTAAATAAATGAGTTAATTTTCGTTTAGTTTACAACAATGTGATACCTCGCAAATTCCTAGCCCATATGGGAGTATTGAATCCAAGAATTATGTCATTCGCTAAAATTCACTCTAATCTTATTCAAAATTATACTTACAATTTCGATGGGAAGAGTTGGCCTCTGAAGGCAACTCTTCTCATAGAAATCTCTATCATATGTTTAATATTTGAATTTAAAACAAACGATTTTACCAAAGGAATCATTAGATGGCAGAATAGTGAGCCATTTCCTCCAGAAAAGACACCATTATCGCAATTCAAACCATAATTTCCTCCGTCGTAAATCATTTGCATGTCTCTATTAAACATGAGCAAGACTAAGGAAAACTATAATGAATCAGATTCTGTAGTGGATTTAAAATTGGGCTGAATAGTATTTCTAGATAATCAATCGCTTTCTCAGCTTTTAAATTGAGAAGAAAATAACCCTTTCTGAACGGGTGCCCTGTCACGAAATCGAAGGTGTCATAACAGTCATTGAGGTTACAAAAAATCTAATCCTACAATTATGAGGCCGGATATTGGAAAATGTTTTGTCCAAAACTACTGCCGTAGAACAAAAATAGCAAATATAAGGGGAAAATGGTATTGATTTCAATTTAAGGGCTATTATCCTCAAAAAAGGTCAAAAAAATAAATAAAATTTACTCCCACTGCCTGTGCCTATATTGGCGAAACTTATCACTCATCGAATATCTTCATTTTCATTGAGTGTAGAGTATCCATTCATCGATTAATATTTCCCTAACGATTCACCCTAGTTATTTATCCTATGATCTGTTATTTTGGTAATAATTGTCCCATCGCCAAAACTAGTCTCTGAATCTGGTAACAGACCAAATGTTCTTTACAGCAACATTTCTCTCAGTCAACTACCGCCAGAAGTACTGATAAGCATAAACTAAAATCTAGGCTAGACACCACTAAATCATACTGCAAAATATAGCAGTCAACTTCAGTTTTTAGATTACATACTAAAACGTCATTTCGCATTTTATACTCTACGCACTAAAATTCAAAAATATTAGCCATACCTGAAACGGGAGTCGAAAAATAGAATTTCGTATTAGCTTGTAAGATACCTTCGAATGAACCTATAAATTGAGGGTGCAGTAGACAGGTAATTATTCTAATTTGAGGAATAAAATACACCAAGTAACACAAACTTTCTAATGGCCGGTAGCAAGAACAATAGTTAATGGAATCTATAGTTATGAGATCCATGAATTTACAGATCTCATACAAATATTCGGGTTGCAGGAACAAATCTACTAGTTACATAACTTATTCACCAATAGTTGATAGGTTCGAATATTTGTTCAAATGATCTACCGCCGAATAAAATTTATAAAAGTTTAGCCTAAGAATAATTACTAATGCACATAATAATTGGTCAGTATGGGTAACAAACTGGTCATTAGTTTCAAAACAACTCTTTTATCTAGTAATCAAATCTCTACGTGGTTCATAGCGAATCCGTCATCTGGGCTACTTATGGAACTCACAACTCCATGCCCTAAGTTATGAAGCCAATAAATTTATAGAATATGTTGGTGTCGTTCCAGCAACTGGCCATTAGGCAATAAGGTTCAATTAAAATCGGAAATAATGTAATAATAAAACACAATGAAATGTGTTATTACTTTATTGATATTTGATAATGGGATTAAAAATTCCTTGCTTTCATTTCTTTGTCTACTAAAAAATCATCAAAGAAGTATCAATTTCGGCCGAGTTAATTATATTCATAAGCAAATTCTGATCAGCTGACAAGTCCTTTCTCCTTTTTGAGCATCAATTTAATGAAAGTGATTGACTTTCACCCGAAAATGTGCCGTTGCACGGCAACACTCGAGCTCTCACCATTCTTATCACGCACGGGAGAATCGAAAACTCGGGATCGGAGGACTCCTGCAAATGGCCAACTGGGACGGTCGCCTTTTCCCAGGCGTCGCGACGCCCCGGGGAGTCCCCGGTGTCGGTCACGGACGTCGCGGTTAAAGATGATAAAACCAGCGGAGTTGATGCCGCTGATATTCGCTGACGTCATCAGCATCATTAGCAGTCTTCTATTTGAAGATTGGTCTACTGCATCTCTCCACTTCACTATCCTTACAGATAATCCTTTCATTCTCTAATTGATTTTTTTCCATTTTAAGGTTACATATGTATGACCTACGTCATTTACTACATTATTTTTACATCTTAAAAATACAGAGGAGAAATACAATAGCACTTCAGGAGATACGAACCCATTCAGAGTAAGCTTCTTATACTCAAGCATTTGCTACTTATTCTCATTACCGTTTCCAGCTACCGTTCGGCTCGTGAACTCATTCAATCAGGAAAATCTTCACTACATCAGTAGCTTTTAGTCAATACCTACGTTGGAAAGATTGACCTAATTCCGAGAGTTCATTAAAATTTACACGGATTTCTTAATGTGACATTCCTCACTTCTTTGCCTTTAATGAGCACTCATGGTCATAATCCTAAAAGCCAAAATAATGTAAGGTGACACAATAATCTTCACTAAGTTTTCATAAATACGAAGGCTCAAGTAATGATTGCCAGAAGATGAAGTCTTTCCTAAGGAATCAACGTTTTGATCATGAAAAATCATGAATGAGGATGTCGAAAATATTATCTTCTCTTCGTCTTTTTCTACCTTGCTTTCAGCCTATCTTTAACAAATTCATTATCCTAACAAACATTTTTTCCATATCTTTGACGTTCGTCCATTATTTAGCTTTCCTTTTGAGATCTGGCATATCGTTCACAGTTCACATTGCACATCGTTCACTGTTCTTTAGCTCGTATGCTTATCAGAGTTATTTTTTTATTTTTTCTCAGTGCTATTACTAATTAGCTATTTTCTTGTCTTCCACATATTTTACAGAGATTATTAACTTCTTTTGTTTCTGGTAACTGCTTTAGTTGTTCATTTGTAAATCTATCATATATCTTTTTGTCACTCTAGCTTAAAAGTCATACGTAAATCCCGGCCTGATTAAAGTTTATATATTTTAACCTTTTTTCCATTGCTATGTAGAAGTTTCTCCAAATCATATCGTTTAGTGCACTTGATGCTTTCTTAGCCAGGTCTTTTTGTATTTTTACTACTTGTTTTAGCTTACCTTACCGTGTTATTTCTTATTGATCGCTTTAATGTTTACGAGTTTTTATTTCACAAATTTTTTCTACCACTTTTAAGTATTTTGTTTATCCATTGGGTATCCCCATAATATATTTCTATGGTGTTGAATCAAATAAGTATAATAGCAGCTGCAGATAATGTTTCTCAATTGAAGATGACAAATTGAATCATCCAGAAAAATTTAACTCTGGCACATGAGCCCTTCCAGAGATCTCAAATGAAATCTGAAAACTTTCACAATGCAGTCTTGCTTTCTGGTTCGGAGAGATATCTTACAATGTAAAACCACACGTTCCTGAAACATACTGATCAGTTACTCGCATAACAATAAGCGGGACAGGTTTCACAAAACTTGGCTAAATGCATACCTACCAATTCTAAGCTAGATATAGTAACAATCAGATTGAGTGACAATGCATTTGAAAATGTATAAGTGAAAAGTAAGAGTTTTTCTTCATTTTTGAGTCTGGCATTCTATGGACGGTGAAAACCAACTGGTTGCCTTGGTTGTAATTCTCATCATCTCTCAAAATTCTTTCATCCTTTCCCTCTTAATTCATCCTTCTTCCTAGCAAGCACATTGAATGATGGACACGATAAGGTAGACTCTTGGCCTAGGTTAAGAAATGAAGAGCACACTCGATGCATAGGTTAACGTATTTTGGGAAAGTTATTTAGCGTTTCGGCTTTACAAAATTTAATTCTCTCTTATTACTCTGGAATTCAGCAGACGATTAAGCAAAGGTAAAGTCAATGGTTTTATACTTATTAAACGTCATCAAACAGATATATTTTTAATGTATAATATCTAAAGTTCCCCACCCATAATTATGGGATTCAAGGCCAAAAATTAATTACTTAGGCAAATGGGATAAATGCCAACCGAATTAATGAGATTAATGCTATTCGAAAAAAAATCTCAGCGTATCTTCTGACACCACGACACTCTCCAAACTCCCATACGTGTTACGCCAATCAAAAACGTTTTCATGCACTTCATTGCAAAATTTCAAAAAAATATTATGCACGACTAGCAATTATAATAAAAGTATAAATGACTACCAGGTCATTAAGGGGAATTAAGCTGAAACCCAGTCAGTTAAAAAACCTCTTTCAGAAAAAAGATCAGCTCAAATAAGCCTTTTAAATGGAATTTTGAACAGCTCCCTTCAAATTAGAAGGCGCTAACCGTCAAATAGACAGGGCCAACAAAAGAATATTAGCTGTTGATAATTCGTAATGCATTCCATATGCAGGATAAAATCCAAGATTTAATGCAATAACCGTCTTCAAACTGTCTGGGGTAATTTAAAAAGAATAAAATGATACTTTAAAGGAATTTTACTTAAGTTAAGGGTTAATTAAAAAATTAATCTCCAGGAAACAATTTTCTTTCTCGCAGTTTCGGTAAGGATAACTAACATGTTTATCCAATGTGAAATAGTTGCTTTCGACTATTTATCAGTTTTAAGTTACAAAGAGAAGTCATATAGAGAGGCTCAGCTAACACTACCACTGTTTTTCGTTGGGAAATGCGTAAGGGAGCGGTAGTGGTCATTGATCGAAAAATTTATGCAATTGGATTAGCTTTCCTACCAAGTAGAAGAATATTCTCCCACTTCGTATGAAATGTCACTGCATACTTATCGACTAAAATCCATTTATTCGAGAGAGGCCCAGGGATTAACTATTTTAACAGTCACAATAACTTCTCCCAGGTAGTATAATTGACATGGCAACGAAAGAATCCTCTTCTAAATAAATGAGTTACATATCATCAGTCTTTCGAGTAAGAAGTTATTAACTCGATATGCGGCCCATCCATTTCATTAGAAAAAAATACTCAAAATACGAAAAATTGTTGATACTTCGGTAGGGCAAGGGTTCTAACGAGACAATGAGCAACAGAAATCTTTACCATCCATTTCCTTAGAATGTATATCTTAGTAAAACTCTATATTTAGGAAACAAAATGGGTTAGGCTCTAATTACAGAAACAGCAGCACTAATTATACAATATTTTCTTTCTTTACTTCTGTTGTAAGAGTATTAGAAAAAATTAGTTGAAGTTCCATTTAAATGTTTTTTATTCTAAACACAATGTGTTACCAACGATTTCAGGGGTATGGGTCATATTAACTTTACTATCATTACCAGAGAGGAGCAATATCAATATCAAATCCATGGAACATCTGGAAATGATTAAAAGCTTTTTAAATTCTTTGATCATCGTTTGATGTGGGCAGGAGATATCATCAAATATAAACCGCTAAGCTTGAATTTACCACTAAATAACAGAAAAGCCGAATTTAAAAAAATGAATGGGCAATTAGCATTTTTTACATCGTAAATTAATTCGATGCTCACGATAAATATAGGAAGAACCTCTATTAGCCGTGACTCTCAATCTCGCAACGAGCTTTGTACTCCGACTCCACCAGCTCTCATTAAATTCCGTACTAATATTTATGGCGTTCGCGCCAACGTGAAGGGGAGCACGGACATTAATCGACGGGCGGGAGAGAGGAAAAGAGGGGAAGGGAGATTTACCCCGGGGCGAAACAAATATAAATCGATTCCCTTGAGAACTAACCCTCATTACAACCACCCGCACTCCCTACTCCTACCCGCCACACGCCTCTCTCGAGTCCCTCCACTCTCTCGAAGAGACTCTTTTCAAAGCCCTCGACGACCCATTCTCTTACCGGACCGGAAAAAAAGATGGTGCACACAAGGGCCCTGACGAGGGCCTTTTCCCGGACCACTCCGCTCAGCTCCTGCCCGAAGTGGAGGCCGTGAAGAGGACGGCCGGCGAGAGGAGCCGAGGGAACAACGTCCCCGTTTGGAGAAGAAGCGGACACTCCGGCACGTCACGCGCTTCCAGTGGTGCGACCTTCCCTTTGTTCACTTCGATGGCACGCCTCGGCGCAACCTTGCACTTGAGCACGCGCACCAACGCAACCCCTAATGGAACACGATCGCTCCCAGCGGGGGAAGGAAGGGAATTCCGACGACCTCCTACTGAATGAATCCCGGCTGTCTTCTACTTGTGAGCGTGCACGAGCGGGGCCCACTGCTCTACTAAGCGTCGCTTCGGCCCCAATCTTATTTCCTTTCCTCGATTCCCACCTCCCATCCCCTTTTCCAACCACCCCCCCCCGTGCCACCCCTCGGTTTCCATTCCCATCAGTCCACGATTGACTTCAACCCCCTTCGCGTGCTTGGTCCCTCCGCCTCTCAACCCCGTTCGTTCACAATCTCCCGCCTACCTCTGCCGACGGTCTTCCGAGCCTCCGTCATCCTTAACGTTGACGGTAATGCGGAAATCACTGCCGGTAAATTCCGGAAGAAAAAAAAGAAAGGCACTCGTGCCGTATGTATGTCTCGCGCTTACCATCACCTCTTCAACCCCTCCAGAGTACCTATTCTGAGTCTCTTTAAGATGTGATAGCGGCAGGTATCGTTTGGTTACCTTTCCAAACAAACTTCCATAGCAATTCTATTCTATATTTATATCTACGGCATTTTAAAATAGGTTGTGCGTATCTCGTAGTAATGGATAAAATTCAATATCTTTCCGTCAGTTTATTTTTAGTTTTGGGTGGATTAAATCCGACGGAAATCCTACCAAAGTTAGCAAAGAATTAAAGAGTGTCTCTTTCTTTCATAACTACGGATTGGGAAACGGGCAGCTTAATGTCAACAAGGTTGCTCCTCTTTTGAAGATCATTCAGACAAATGCAAGCAGAAAAATCCAACCACAAACGAAAACATATAAAATGGTCACAAATATAACATTTGCTAATCGGCCTTTGAAGAATTGTAAGACAAATAGGGCCGACGTATCTCAGAAGAAAGTGTAAGGTTGATTTCGCAACAATAATTAAATGAGAGAAAAAGCTTTCAAAATTGGTGTCGCATTTCTTGAATGCTGACCAAATACATGCACAAAGGAATTTTACAACAATTTTAAAACCACTTCACAAGAGTACAACTGGTTTGGTAATAGGTATGATACAAGGATCCACCCCTGAAAACCAGAAAAGAAACAGCGATTTAATCAGTGGGTGAAAGCCGGAGGATCTGGAACAAAAATACAATGCCGATTTCATCTGCCGGCCAGGTCATGCAGTGTTCTATATGGAATGAAAATAGGTCTTGATTTTTTAATAATCAAGAAACGGGTAAAATAATCAAAGATAACTCTGCTAGATGAGCTGGATACAAAATGTTGTGGTACACGGCCACAATCGCGAATGATGCCAAGATTGGAACAGCCACAAAAATCGATTTTCATCAGGAAAAAGTACCAGCACGCTAAGTTGCTTAAGTAATGTTAAAAATGAGGAATTTCAAGCACGAAATTGTGAAAAATATACCCTCATTACCAAATTTGGCTTTCTTTGACTTTCAGCTATTCCAAAATAAAAAAAAAAAACAAAATTTGTGACTAGAGAAACTGTTGGATCAAATGAAGAGTTGACAGAAATCGTAGACCAAGTCTCATTTAGCAGACCTTCCTGTGTTGCACTTTAGGGATGAAATACTTTCATAGGAGAAATGTAGAAACAAATGTATTTCGTTAAAAAAAGAAAGCGTAGAAAAATAAATTTAATTTTGAACCAAAACACAAATTTGCATCACACAGCCTTTCACCGTCAGGCCGAGAACTTTCCACCTTTCCCTCTCAGTCAAAGATGAATTTCATCCGGCCTAGTTACTGGCTGGAGGCAATTACCTTTATTAAGCATTCGCGAAAGAGCCAAGAATCAAATTACCACAGGAAATCACGATTCATTGATTGCAGATTGCAGTTTGCAAAGGAATTTTAAGTACTTAAAGGAGAATTCTTTTCAGTTCTTCACGGTTAGATTTTTGCTGCGACGAGTTTTGATACTTAGCATCATTGCCAAGCCCCAAAAAATTGCGAAATCACAAAATTACGAAATCACAAGTATTAAAAACTATGGAAAAAGTTGCAAAGAATTCTTCTTTCATTGGAAAAGTTCCATTGCATTTCTTCAATTTTTTCATATAATTTAATTGTTTATTTATTCATGTAATGAAGGGACTCGACTCCTTCGTGTTCATTTAATAATCCTTCGCAGCAATAGATTGTGTAGAGTGTTTCATTCATGATTTACTTCTCATGTAATTTGTTTCCTGATCTAAGAGGACATTACGTCCTAAATCAACAAATTCATTTTCATTCATTCATTCATAACATCATTCCTGATACAAATTTTTTTAAATTCTTTAACTGACCTTAATGTTTAAGATGCTTCCAAAGTATTCAGCCAACCAATTTGTTCAATTTTGATATTTCTTTCAATTCTATTACTGAAATTCATATTTTTTACTGTTACCAGGGGAATCTTATTTTCAACCTCCCATGGTAACGCTAAAAAATAGCGCAGGAGCAATAAAAATTTTTATCAATATCCCACCCCTTTTCAACTGCAATAAAAAACTTACAGGATTGAATCACAAAATTTTGGTTTGAACTATACGTTGTGCTTGAGCACGTCTTTATATTTTACGGTAAGCATGCATTCATTACCTCGCCCGCCGGAGAAAATGAAACCTACAAATGGTAGATTTTGACCACGTAGAATTTACTCCACCTTTTCATCAATTACATGGCTGTGACTCTATAACTAGATAATGCACATATTCACACTTTTTTCTATTGATACATAGTTTACAGTAATTAAATTTTCCTCTATTTTCAAATTTTTAAACTCCTGTCCACCTGAGATATTTGGCCTTGAAAATGACATAAATTTCAAAAGTTAAATTTTGAAAGCGCTGTAAAAATCAATGTATGCAAACTCCCAAATTCAAATTATTTTGACATGGAGCATTCATGAAAGGGTGCTTATCTGAAAAATATGAATAGTTAAGCATACTTCCTTTCTCTTTTTACAAAATCCGGAAAAAAGCCATTTGAGCCATTTCAACTCCACATTTTGTAAGTTCATAAGGCATGAATAATTCCATATTTTAGGCATATGACACAGTAGTCTTGACTATACATAGTATACAAAGCTTTACTTATTTTTCCTGTTGGTGACCAAAGCTGAGAAAAAGATTTTACTTCCCACGCTTGCAAACACAGAAAATACTTCGCACCAAGACCCTTTCTATTCCGAGACCATCGAAAAATGGCTGCTAAATGGCAACAAGAAAAATAAAATTAAAGTTGTTTCGAACTTTCGAAACAAGATTATCGACACTAAAATATAAAATTTTTCTAAACTGATCTAGCTACCAACTTGTACCTCTTGGTGTGGGCTAGCTCAAGCGCATTATATTGATTTCAAACATTCCTATCATAATTTTCAAACCTAACATTATAAAACCAGGCTAAGAAGAATTTGTTTATAGTAAAGCTATTAAAATCTGCATTATAATTATAAATCACACGTCATGCATATGATATGATTCATTAGAAGACACTTAGGCTCGGTTTCATAATCTCTGTTTGCACTTTTCCGCAGAATGAAAAAAGAAGTTAGCGTGCTCTTTCTCTCATGTTCTCATTAACGAATCTACAGTTTAAGGAAATATTCCAAGCCCGGACTCTAGGTTAAAAACCAAGCTAAACAAACGTCTACGCCACATGCAGCGGGTCTAATAGCTGAATTTGATAACGGACCTAGCGTGCAGCAGCTGTAACGGGGGAAAACATCCACCGGAGGTAACTATAATAAGAAACATCTTTATAATTTGTTAATACTGTCGATAATGGAAAGGGTCACGGTGTCTCCATGCTCTCTACTCTCGGGTCTTCCCTCTTCGGCCCTCACCCCCACACATTCCCGGTCGGAAGCGTCGAGCACCGCGGAGGAACGCCGTGTAGGGAGAAAACTTGCCGGGGAGAGAGAGAGAGAGTCTTTGCCCCGTAAAGGGCAGAAGACTAATCGATCGGAAGGAACAGCTGGCGTTAGCGTGTTCCATTTGTGTCTGTGTGCGGGTTTTCATGCGATTGTTTGTGCTGGTGCTCGCGACGGCGGTGTACCCAAGCGCAGTGGGGAGACTGGAGGAGTCGGAAACGAGATAAATTCCCTGTGGAGAAGCCGAGTCCCTTGCTTATCCCTTCATAACAAACAGAGGGGAAAAAATCGTATTCCCCAAATTAAGGGATTGTCTCGACTGCGCAAGTAAAGAGCAAGAAAATACTGTACGGTCATTTGAAGGAGCTACCGGCCTCAGGAGTTATCCTCGCCCTTAAAGAGGGGCCTGATAAAGATAGGTTGGAAAATGGTAGGATTATTTTAAGAATCGAAAAAGCGTGGAGAGAAACCCGGCGTCAGCATTTGACTCTCATGAAGAGGTGCCAAAGAGTCCCAACTATAAGGTCACATACGAAAGATGGACATCCGCATCAGAAGCGATATCCAAATGGCACCCAAGAAGGGATAGGGATTTTTATGAACAATCTCCTCGTTTGGCTTGTTTGTATTCGCGCCAAGGCGGCGGTGCATTTAGAGGGTGGCGTAGCTTTTGACGCCACCGATCGTCAGCAGCAAGCAGCAATTGGAGGAAGACGAGCCTCGCACAACGGACCCTAACTCTCCCTCGTCTGCTAAAGCGGAAGGCAGACCCCTCCCGCATCATGGCTGGATTATTTGGACTAAATGTTTTTGTAACGTACAACTGTCGAAAAATCTCTATGTATTCCTACTCTATTGATCATTGTTAGAGCTCGCAGGCGATTAAGACCAGCAACCGAAACACTCCACTTGAGTCTGGATCCAACCCCGGGCCCTCAAGATGAGATGCTAGCGCTCTATCCGTTAGACCAAATCATGAAATGATCTCACAACAAATGAAAAATTCTAATGTCGTTCAAAACAATGTGCCTAACTATTATCTTTCCAGCCTCCATTTTCAATGAAATCGCAAAGAAATATGCAATAAATTCAGGTTTTTCGATGCATATAAGTATTTATTTTCAATTTATGACTTTTCCAGACGCAAGAGCCAACTGTCGTTCAAAATGAAATAACGACTATTTCCTCCAATAACTGTAGTCATTTGATAACTGGTAGAATAGATCGGAGCCTTATTTTATTCGTATGCAATTCATTAAAGATTTTGAAGCTTATAAATATTTTAACATAAATGTGATATTTTTAATGATGAAAAGAGGGTATTTTTCTTCTGTTTCTATCGATCCCGTATTTTAACACAGAAAAATTCAGCTTGACCTGCAGGAGAACGAAATCAAGGAAAGCCAGGATATGGTCCACGTAATCAGACAGAGGACACGTTTCTTTTATGAGCAACACGAATCTGGAAAAAAATGCGAAAAATTATATTTTAGGGTGGTGGAAATTCCTCGAAGAACAACAAAGTCTCCCCACTCCGCCCCCCTAGCGTAGAACTTTGTTTTCCGTACACTCTCGCCTTGTTTCTCCTCGGCACAGGAGGAATTTTAACGAGTTAGAAGCATTATTTTTTTCTCCCACTCGCTCGTTCCATCCCGCATGTCTTTCTCTTTCCTCCTCCGGTGCTCCTTTAAAAAAAAAAGAAAGAAAGAAGAGTGGAGTTTAATAAGCCCTGGCGAGGTGGCGCAGGGATTGCAATGAAAATCGCACAAGAACAACACGTTAAAAATTCCTCCGCCGCGGGCTTCGCGAAGATTTTTATCGGGGCCGGAACACAGAGAAAGGAACGAGCGACAGGCGCAGGGAGTGCTAAGAGGATCGTGGCGCGGCCGAGATAATTTTATGGCTCTGGAAATAATTCCTTTCCGCCCGCGGGACGAATGGGTTCGCATTCCTGAAAAATCCGCTATTTTCGTCGGTCGTTTTATTCGCCTGGAGTTTTGGAGAAGCCGATAAGATGGCCGCTTCCGATATTGCACTTATAGTGACCATTCCAGAAAGAATGAAATGGTGCCTTTAAATGAATTCCAGTTCAAACTTGGCAACAATGAAAGGGTTTTGATGGAATGTGGCCGATGAAGAAACCGGTGAGGAAAATTGAATTCTTTAAAGATCAATTGTTCCCACAATAAAACCTTTGGGGCACCAAAAGTCGATTTGGCCTCGACCTTCGTACTTAAGGAGCCATAAGACTAAAAAAGACTGTAAAATAAACAAGGAGAAATATTTTTCCTACGCGGCAATTGTTTTCCAAAAATCCCGCAAAAAAGTATCCATGTAAGTCTTGGTAAACATAATGATTTTTCCCCATTAAAATTGTCACACTTAGAATAGAAATACCTTAGAGAGGATGATGAGTCTGTAGACAGATGTATTTTTTGTATCTTCATGTTTTAAATGTATTGCAAACTCTTTTGTGCGAAATATCGACCTGATTAACAAACCACCTAAACCCATGCCTTCTCCTACCACATTTCATAATCTCCGCGAATTCTCTTTACTAAGAGGGAAAGCAAGAATCGCTATACTAACCATATTTAAAATAGAAATCTTTTCCACATTTTGACTTCACTTAATGTTGGGAAAAATTAGTATTAGCTTTGTGACCGATATAAATTGGCTAACGGAACTCAGAAGTGACCTGGTTTCTAGTACCATCGCCGGCATAGATTTTTACAGGGTATTTAGAGGTTTCCCTCACGCAATTTTGCTGCTCATCGTCGAAATATCTCAAAATGTTGTTGTAACAAACTTATTACACTCCTTCACTGGGCTAAAAGCAATGAAGAATCAGTTTAAAGAATTTTGACCGCAAAGTATCATTAATTACAAATCCTATTAACAATGGAGGTATCAAGTGCTATCAAATGCCAATTTTCCACTTCCGAGTAATTAAAGCGTTGAAAAATTTCTCTAACTGGTAAACTGAAAAAATTCTACCATATATCCGCACTAATATTTTTAGATATTAAACTTGGAATCACATGGACTTTAAAGGATTAAAGAAGTAAAACACACGAAAATTATATTATCCTCATAATTAAATATCATTTGTCGATAGAGTAGAATAAGAAAAGCTTTTTTCAAGGCATTAACTAATAGTAAAGAAAAGGAAAAAAATTAAGTTCCAATATCAATAGCGATAAGTTCAGTTATGATAGGCAAAATGCGAAGCTACAAGTTTAGAGGATTCACATGATGGGATAAGTAATCAATGATCAGTTATCCCTTCCAAAGGAGCAGCCTAATTATTAAAAATATTTTGCCTAAACACTGGGAGTTTTGTGACCTGTTTGTGATTTCCAACACCTTAGTAATTCTACTAAAAATCAGTATTTTAAAAATGTATAAATAAAAAGATATGATGTTCGACGAAATCAGTTGCCGCGGAACGACCTAGAACGAAAATTCGCCAGCAATGCCAATAGTTTTATTGCACTTCAATTGAAATAGCGTTTACCGGGTAATACACTAAAACGTTATATCACGGAATTAAGCGAGATGATACTCATTTGGAAATTCTTTCAGGATTTATCCAACATGATTCTCATTGGAAGCTCGATATATTACCTTCCTTTAATGTGAAGAAAATAACAAGAACTTCCTTCCGACCCCAATCACCTGAGTAAATTAAAAAAGACCGTTGCATGCAACTCATAAAACAATTTTCCATTTTCCTTCCATTATCCTTTCAGCATGCGGAAAATTGACGATGATATCCGGAGAAGGAATGCCTGATTAATAATTGCGCCAATGGTCGATTCCACAAAGATATTCAGTTTTACGACGCAAACCCTCCAAAGAGGAAAAGCAATCCTGTTTAAGAACACGCAAGTTTTCAATTTCCTAAAATACGCACATCTCAATTAATTCGAATAATTGGAACTATGCTCTGAATAGATTAGGCATCTGGCCCACGTTTCTCATGACCTTACCTTCAAAATCAATATTTCCCGTAGGAAACTTCATTTCTAAACCAGATTAATTGTTTCTCCATTGACCACAGAAAATAGTGGAATTTTTAATCCACCTATCGCAAATAAGCGCCGCGTAAAATACATTGGATTCCACATGTCCCAGGTAATAAGCATGTTGTAAGTCGACTTGGAAAACTGCTACAACTCCTGAAGCCTCTATATTTCGTACTTCCCCTTGAATTCTCTTGAAATGTAAGCGAAAAGCAGACGAGAGAGACGAGTTTCCCGTGGCTGTGTGCCAACGCGTCAACATTTCCCGTGAGGACACTTCCCACAGAACGAAGAAGCTTTATGCAACCCGCAGACTAGACCGAGTTACAGGTTGCGGAATATCAGGATAGGTATTTGGCAGAAAAGAAAAAAGTGCAATAAAATTTGACAAGTATCAATTAACTTTGAAAGCTAAGTGAAGGAAAACCATGCCATTCAATAACAAAAAACCACATTTTAAAATTAAAGGAAAATAAACTAAATTGGTAATTACATTACCTGCACTCATCAGGCAGATAAAGAACAGCAGTTGAATACCATAGCAGTCCACACAGCCATTAATATTTTTCAAAAGAAAGTGCTAAAGCATATATTTATTATTACAATGTTACCATCCCCCTCAATTTTACGTAATTTTGAGACGGTACAATGTGTAAATGCCAAGGGAAAAAATCGTTAGGAAGACACAGAGTATTTATTTTGGACGAAAAATAGGAATTAAGATGTTGCAACTTGGAAACGAACGTAATAATGCTCCGGTGGAAAATTTAGACCAAATCTATTCATCAATAATATTACGTTAAAAATTGCGTGTCTCCAAGTGAAATGTAATTTCAAATACACTAACATGGTCAAAAAATCGAATTGCCAAAAATAAAAACCGTTTAAATGAAATCAAATGCTTCCTTTGAAGAGTGAGTAGTATTTCATAAAATTTCTTACCAATGTACCCATAAAAAATTTTGGCTTCGTAATACAATACAATACAATACTACAAACATATTTGGATATTACAGATGCACACACCTAGAAGACTTTCATACTCATCAATGCTTCTCCTAGAACATAGTATACACAATTTTTTAACTTAAAAATGTTCGAAATTTTGCGATCTTAGAAACACGAATCTATAATCCTTTGTAAAAGAGTAAGAATAAGGTAATCAACTCCCACGCATTTGGAAATGAATATGATAAAATATAAATAAATAGCATAAGGGATTAAGTCTAAAGATAAAATTATGAAGGATGTCCCGCATACTGGAAATTTTCCACCACCGATGAAACGCATCCCCATAAAAAGTGATGGTTTGGTGCGGCCCTGGCACAGGGGTTACATCTCCCTCAATAAGAGGGAAATGAGTGAGTTTAGAGCGCCTCATTCACTTTCCCTCAAGGTCTCCAAGGCGATGTTTCAGCCCTTGATGTTCTCTTCTCCTTCTTATCCACCTATCGCAACGGCGCATAAACACACGGCTGTTTCACATCGTTACGAAAACGAACGCCGATGAGCTCATTTTTCCGAGCATGAGAATGACTGAACCTTTAATGTCGCGATTGAATTAGGGAGTCTTGAATCTGGCGACTATACCAAAATAAGTTACGGTCTGAGAACCAAATATGAGCGAAGTAATGCTAAAGGTAAGTAGATCAACCCAAGTTTCATGAAAGGGTGAAAAATCTATCCTCTTCCATGAATATGCAATATCCGGCCTAGGAAATGCAAAATAAGATAACTCTGATCTGCCAATAGCGATAAAACCTAAAGCATTTATGATACAGCTTTAGCATCCCATAAAATACGCCATTTTCATCAGTAGAGCACCCCAAACACTTAGCTTATAAAGATCTCAAAAGCCACAAAGGCGGTTTGAAAGCTGAGAGCTTTACATGGACAATAGTAAAACACTTCACGCGATGCATAAAACAGGCCCCTACATATATTTATTTGGACATTTTCAGTAATATTGGATACGTAAAATTGGTAGAAAGGAAAAATAAAACTTCGTATAAGCTTTTCTTTTCGATACCTGTAATATTACTTCCTGATGGAAAATCATTTCCTTCTCAAAAAATCTAAAAAGTATTCACATATTTTCAATATTATTGGCTATTGATATCAGCAAAACTTTTTTCAGTTCAACAGTCATACGATTCGGTGAAGTATGCATCAATGTTTCCGAAAGAAAACATCTTATTATGGTACACTAAAATGAATGTGTGAGTAATGGCAAAGAAAATGACTGTTGTCATGCCAAGTATCTTTTCATAATTATAAAGTTAGGGCAAACGTTTGCATTCTCAATTTTCTCATTAAATAACATATTTCAGGCAAATTCAATTAGAATTGTCTGAATTAGATAATAATTTAGAAAATAAAAATAGAATTCCAAACCGTCGTCTTCAAAATGACACAGCACGGAAGCTACCCCGAAATCCAAGATCAATTACCAAGATCACTCCACGGAAGTCTTCACTAAAAATTAAACTAAAGACTGATAATAAGGTTTAAGCAGACTTTTATAGCAAATGTGTAGAATAACAAATGAATTTACAATATATTTCAACAAGCACATCATTTTCCCTAAACTATTTCTCGGGCGTTCGTCTACACGAAAAGGTCTTGTTTTAAGCTTCAGCCCATTCTCATCTCACCGCTCTAAATTACCGAGGTAAGGCTAAAAGCTGAGTGGTCGTCTGTTCCTCTCCTTTGCCACATCACACGTATTCCTCTCTCGCGAAATTGCACTCGCCCTCCCGACCTCGCAGCGGCGGCGGCGGCAGCCGGACGTCCACACGGGACTTCCACACCTTCTCCCTCCTCAGTTCTGCGCCTCAAAAAGTTTGTAAGCCACACGGCGTCACATCATCCGTGAACCCAACTGCCTCTCTCTCCTCCCTCGCCTCCCCGCCATCCTCGATCTCAATCCCCCGAAACTCCCTAATTGCATCCCCCCCCCGCCCACACCACTCAACCCTTCCCCTTTACCCCTTCCCAGTCTCCCCTTCCTCAGGGCACACACACACATACCACCACGTAACACTCTCTCAGCGTCCTCCTTCGCCGGGCTTAAGTCTCACGAAAACTTTCCACGCCTCTTCCCTTTGCTCTCTCAAAACCTCCTCGCTCTCACCTCACCAGCGAACCCCTGTCTTTCACCTCCTAGACGTATAAGTGCTCCGCGATGCGCCAATATATCATTCCCGATACCGATACTATGATAAATATTTGAACCACAAACGCAATTCCCCAGTTTTTTGAAGATGGGCTGAGCATGTGGACGGATCAGAATAGGAGAGCGACGCGTCTCCGACTTGTCTCACTCTTTCGAACATGTGCTATGAAGAACTCAACCTTCAATATCAGGCGTTCCGAATTTGTCGCATATCTCTGAAGGTATTTCAACTCACTACCGAATTAGCCGAATTTGTAACAAAAAATAATATACAAGTTTTAAAAGTATCTTTATTAGTAGCTAATGTTATATTATAACCTAAATTAGATAATGTTATTGAGGAAAATTCTTTCACTATAATAAAATTGGGTCATAAAGGACTAAAACATTTTACACGGAATACGTATCTTTCCCTCAAAGTGACCTACGAGGCAGTGACTGATTCAAAAACTTAACAAGGCTAAGTTTTATTATATCTGATTAAATATTTTCTTGCAGTGAATACCGAATTTAACACATTTTTCCATTGATAGAGCTCAGGTCAATCACCAGGGAGTCTCATTTATATTATATATGAAGGCCGAACTTGAAGTTAACTCTAAGTTGACGAAAACGCGGACAACTAAAACTACTATTAAATAGTAAATTCTATAATTTTCGGCAGTACTTCGGTAAAGTGAGTGATACATATTGTAATAACGTAACGGAACTCATATCTGTGACCGGAATCATGTTTCACCAGATGATGCCTAATGGAATTGAAATCGGTAGCAGGTAACACTAGTGTTGAAAAGTACAATGTAGAGTAATTATATAGGATAAACTTATTTTATAGGGTATCAGAACTAATTTAAAAGTAATATTGACATACATAAGCCATAATTATATTAAAAGTGCCATGATTACACACAGGCCTCACTAATTCAGAGACTCGTCGTCAGGTGCCGATTCTACAAAACCAAACATATAATGGCTCCTTTTTAGAAAATTTTTTTGGCATAAAAATGTTTGTACGTGGTAATTTTACCACCGTTATAGCAAATAAACCTTTAAATCTAGCCAGAAATGCGTGAAAAACTGCAGGCACCAGTACTTCTTTCCTCATTAATGCATTACAATTAAGGTACCGGAATATATTTATTCCGTTGGTACACTATAAATATCAATTTATTTTAATTAATTGGAAATTTATGATACTTCATGCAATTTTTTAGCATAATTTACTTAAATCATTTTAATAATGAAATGAATATTTTTTCTCTAAAATAAAAAGTTAAACACAGTTCATTTTATAAAATATTAAACAATACGAAATAACATCAGAGAATAAATAAATAAAGTGTGGTTACGGAGCCATACGAAAGTAACCGAAGAAGTCGTCCATGCTTTTCCAACGGAAATTTTGAGCCCTAGATTTCTGCATAAAACAGATTTTTTGCGGACATGGAACCTATACCAATCGATTTCTCAAACCGAAAAGCCTAAAATTAAATACATTTAGATAGATAGGGTACCAGTTAATTAATGAAGTGATTCTTGTATGGTATGTTTACCTATTTTATTGTATTGTGTTCTTGTATTTTATTTTAAGTCCACCTCAAAACTGTTATAATAGAACACTCTTAGGTAGTACAAAATTTATAATAATTTATTTTATAATTATTTTTATGAATGCTAGCTGCTGAACTATAGCCAATTTATCCCAGGAATGGCAACCCCGAAACAAGAAAGTATTTCTTCTGTGGTGCCTCATTTCACCGACCGTTTTGGATTTGTTAAAATATGTATATATTTTTTTGGAGGGAACAAATAATATTATATTTTCTAGATTTATACGCCTTTACAATAATTGCTCGCTTCATAGCATAGTATTAGGTTAAGCAGCCAAAGTTAACCACTCCAAAAACCATTCGATGCTGACGATGTGGATTGCGATGTTACTTCACACGGCGATGCTCCGAATCGAGAAAATCCCTCTCAACCCAAATCTTTCCCTGTCCATGCTGGCCAACACACAGACACGCGAGAATCCACCCCCCCCCCCCCCGCCCAATACCCCTCCTCCCACCCTCCTGCCCCGCCACTCCCACTCTCTCACGCCCTCTTCCGCCCCTCGGCCGTTATTTCGGTCTCAACGATGCCAGCGCCCCTTTCGCCCCCCCGTCCCCCACATTCTCCCACCCCAACAACACATCCCTCGCCACTCCCACTACCTTCCAAGCGCCAGGAACGAAACACACGTCTCAACACAGCCCTCTTCTCCCCCTCTCTCTCACCCCCCTCCACTGCACACCGAATCACTCTTCCCACCCCCTTACCCACCCCTCCACTGACGTCACGCGACGCCACAAGGCCGAGAGATGGAGGAGGGTTTACTCCTCTCTCCCCCCTCTCTCTCTCTCCCTCCATCTACACGCCCTATCCCTTCCCTCTCCACCTCATCCCGTCTCACTCCCTCTCACGCCGGGACGAAGAACTAAAGGGGAATAAATTCACGACAAACGGAAGTCCACACACGAGGAGCACGTGAGGAGTTTACGGCCCTATTTATTGGAGCGAAATTAGGACTGTGCGTTTCGTCTAGAACTGTGCGCCGATGGATTAACTATCGTCGGCGGACGCCGGCTGGAGATGGGTCGGCTGCCGGCGGCGCGCCGAGCCGATGGTTTTCATCGGCGGCGGCGGCGTGACCGGCGACGTACTTATCCACCCATAATGTATTTATAAGTATTTCAGCATGTTATAGCATAAATTATTCATTTTTTCTCATTATTTAATGTATTCAATAGTTTATGTCAGGTTAAAAATTATTTAATTCCATTTTTATTAACGTATGCAAAAAATCTCTTATCATTTTAAGTATTTAAGCAAATATCGTATAGTACAACTTCAATCAAACCTAATGTTATACCCTTTCATTACTAAATTTCATAAGACAAATTCATTACTAATTAACCTGTTATCTCAAATGCGAGCGAAAAATTTCGTTTTAAATAGAAATATCCATTTCACAATTAAAATTTTATTTACAGTTTTTCAAATATGATGAAATACCGTTCAAACGATCCTCTGAGTATTTTAATCACCTCTTGCATTCATCTATCATACCATGTACCACATTGTAAATTTTGAGAGCGGAGGATTTCATGGAAAAAACCTCCCGTTTTTTTAGATTTTCATTAAAATTTTAATATTTACAGATTAATATCCGAATTAATCAGACGAAAAAATAGGCAATATAAAAAAGTATAACTCTTGGCATTCGAAGAAGACTTCCAGAAAAACACATCAAACTTTTACAAAACATTTAAAAAGAAACTATTGAGGTGCCAACTCCATAATAATCGCTTTAGAGAAGAAAATGGGAAACTGGTACTTATCAATCAAGAAAATGGCTGAGAATTTGCTAATTATTGCGAAATACTTCCGAACTACCCAGAACCCAAGGAAAGATTCCCTCCAAAAGATCCAAATGAGAACATTCTTAATTCACAGGCACCAGATAAATAAGAAACTACAAGACAAATTAAAAACCTCAAAAACATTAAAGTATCAGGTGAAGATGGAATGATAGCAGAACTCGTGATAGCAGCTGGACCATAAAACACAACATAAATAACACAAAAAATAGATAAGTTTGGCGAACTGAACGAATCCATAATGACGGAAAATTTCCTTATACATCCACTTTATTAAAAAAATGAGATAGAACAAATGTAAACAACTACAGAGGAATTCCACTACTTCCAGTCACATATCAAATTCTCTCAAAATGCTTGCTTCTTCATTAACAACTTTAATCCAAAACTGGCGAATATCAAGTAGGCTTCAGGCCAGGTAGATCACTCCCGGAACAAATTCTAAATCTAAAACTAACAATTCGGCACCAAAAGATGTACAGCAAAAATATTATCTGAACCTTCGTTGACTTCAAAAAGCCCTTGATTCAGTTGATCGTGAATCTCTTGATCAAATTTTGAAAGAACAAAGGCTCGTCCCTAAAACACTTGCAACCATTAGACACGCTTAGGGTCAAAAAATGTAAAGTAAAATTTAGGGGAAAATATTTCGGAACCCTTCGAAATTAAAACAGGAGTAAGTCAAAGAGATGGACTCTCAACATTACTCTTAATTTGTGTCCCAGAAAAAGTAATTCGATAATGGTGAAAAGACAAATGAAGTCTAAAAATTGATCAACCAATCAAATTAGGAGTAACACAGGAAACAATTGACTACCTGACTTTAGCAGAAACCGTCATACCCAGGCGATGTCTTGCACTTCTGCAGGGAGTACTCGGCAGGGGCCGATTACCCATCATCAAGGATACGACGTTTGGATTTTCCATGTTCTGGTTCGTGGACTCTCAACATTACTCTTAATATGTGTCCCAGAAAAAGTAATTCGATAATGGTGAAAAGACAAATGAAGTCTAAAAATTGATCAACCAATCAAATTAGGAGTAACACAGGAAACAATTGACTACCTGACTTTAGCAGAAACCGTCATACCCAGGCGATGTCTTGCACTTCTGCAGGGAGTACTCGGCAGGGGCCGATTACCCATCATCAAGGATACGACGTTTGGATTTTCCATGTTCTGGTTCGTGATTCCCTCTTCCTCCCCAGCATACTACCTCCCTCTCCCAGGATTTCCCAAGTATTTACGGATTTGTTTCCCACCCCCCACCAGCAGCGGTGAAGAATCAATTTACAGACATCCGACTTAAACCTTTTGGACTTTCAATGTTCTTATTTGTGATTTCCCCTTACCTCTCCAGTACACGTCCCTTTCCCAGGGTTTCTCCAAGCATCAACGGTTTCTGTTTTCCAGCCCCACCCCCTTCTAAAACTGCTTTGTTTAACCCATATATCTTCCGACACCCACAATTTTCATGAATATATTTTATGCCAAAATCTTGAATCGTATGATGATGATGATGATGACGTAATATTGGGACTAGTTGAGTTAAACCTTTCATTAGTGGAACTGCAAGTGTTTTCTCTGTAATCATGGAACTTTTCCACCACATCACATCTGAATCTGTATTTTATATATTTGACGACCTCTTAGTCGAAAATTATCGGAAAGGCATTCAATTAGAGCAGAAAACATAGCAACGATCTAAGTAAAAATATCACCATATGTTTAGTGCTATGTTGAATTAGAACAGAAAAGTCCAAGTCAAAATAAAATGAATTATGTAGTTCATTTATGATTCAATTGACTAGGCAGTACCACAAATGTCAAAATAAGTTATATCATAATGCCTTCTGTCTTCTATACTTCAACGATTGTTCGAAAAGTACGAGAGTATCTTAAGCGAACCAACCCCTTTTTTTGGCCACCCATAGTATGGTCACCACGTTGTTTAATCGAAAGGCACTCCGTTGAAAAAAAACAGGGCTGTAAAATGAAATAGGGATCAATTGTAGTTTCGTACCGGAACAAAACTATAAGCTTTCATTTTCAATGTAACTTCGTTTCAGATTGAAACCCCAAGTCCGGCTTGGTTTTATTTTCGTTTCGGAATGTAAGTAGAAATTGAACCAAATATGACATTCCGGAACTGTTCCTTCTCTCGAATAATTTCGGTTTAAGTGAGTGGGAGCTATGATAGATTTATGACACTTATGATAGACCTTCGACAATGAAACGACTTGTCTCAATGAAGACCATAGCGCAAGTGTCTATATTTGTCCTTTCTAGTGCACGCAAACACCACCACCAGATTTTGGACGGGCCAATTGTCTTTGGCAGCAGACATTCGCCTGCTCCCTTCTTTTAGGGAATGCCCGGTGCCTGGGAAATCCAGAGAAAAAGCGGCGCGCCTACCTTGAACCACTGAACCTTCTCCCTCCTTGAACCACTGAACCCCCTCTGTCAATATCGCGCCCTAGGGATCAAAACTGCCACTTTAGAGGGGCATTTTCTGTGGTCATCGAAAGCCATTATTACAGCCTTTTTGGAGACACTTAAAATAGCTTACACTTTTCATGGTTTTTCAGAATTTTTATACGTCTAAGACGAAAAGAAAAGTAACGGCACAGCGATACAACACTATACCTGTGCGTAAACCAGGCTTTTAAGTGAACCAAATTTAGGCCATTGAGGTCTATCTTCATGTTATTTTAGTGCTTGTTTACGTGAGGAATCGGAATCGATTCAGATACTATTTGCATTATGAAGAATGGCATTTCATGGAGGATTACGAATCATCTATGCCGAAGGAAATAAAAACCTCGTATGCAATTTCATGATGCCGATTCCTTCTCCCATCTCCATGCGAAGTGACGAATGCACTCGCTATCCTTCTATATACATTATGATTGCATTGTTGATTTACTTCCTTGAACTTCGTTTGCTTACGATCAAAATCAAAAGGGTTATTGTTTAATACACGACTAGTGTTTTTATATTGAAAGTAGCTAATATTCGAGCCTCTACAGCATGTAAATGTGCACCAAATGTCTAAACTCCCGTTGTCAGACATATTTACATTGCATTGAGTGGTTGGAAGATATGAAACCTCGGAAGGGAAAAAGGAAGAAATAGAAGTCTTTGAGATGTAACTATGGAGGGAGAACAGAAAAAGCGCAAAAGACGGAAAGACTAACGAAAGTGTCATAGGTAGGTGAGAGAGGAAGAGAAATCTGGATGTCATACGTCCTAAATACGCATATTATAAAGAAATGGAGCACTAAGGATCCATCACCTAGTTCCAATCCGCAGCATCCGTAACTTTGTTCGATTATGCGGCCTGTTATATAATTATTTGAATCTCCTATTTCACAATGTTGATTAGGACGGCATCAAGGGGAAAACTGAGGATAACGCACTCTTGGGCTTGAACAGAGTAAAATCCATGCCGAGGAAGGGTGGACGTGTGGTTTCTGGCTCAAAACAAATGGTAAATTTGTTATTTCCTTTCGTAAAGATTTAAATGAAAGACTATTTTCAACAGCACATCAAATATGGCCAGAGGAGTTGGTCTCTTTTTTCATTAGTAATTAAGTTTTTCACTATTATGAGGAGTCCACATAAATGAGTGAATATAAGTATTGTTCCGACGCATCGGGGGCAATGGTCGTTAAATGACCACCTATGACGGCGCCGCGCCGCGAAAGACCTTTGGCGATATCGGCGGCGCGCCGTACATAATCAATCGGCGGCGGCGGCGTGGCGCGGTGGCGCACAGGTGCAACACCCATGCCCAAAGAGATTTTAAAAAACCACCCGGGTTATTGGTGAAGGGGGCGGGTTTGTATCAGCGACGAGACTTGCCACGTCCAGGACATGATTTCGAGCTCCAACGGTGGCGGATATTATTCAACAACACACTTATGACTCATGCTCGGTTTGTTTGTTACTTGGGGAGGCGATCAGCACCTAAATTAATTTGCGCCTTTAGTATAGAAGAGTAGAATGGTAAAGAAATGATTATTCGAGGAATGGAGGAAGGGTTGAGAAAAACCCGACGTCATTAGGCTGCTCTGGAGGAAAGGCGCTAAGGATTCAATAGTTAAGCATCCCAACCGATGGGTAGAGTTCTGCAGTTTATCCACAGAAAACCCATGAGGGGATTGGACTCTCCTGCAAAATTTCATCAACTCTAGGAATTTGAACCCTGGCACTCATACTACTGATCCAAGCTAGAGTTCATTGAGGAGTGTATTTCAAGGACAGTAGTCCCCTGTCGGACGGGATATAAAATCGAGGCCCATAGGCGCCTTTATAACCCGAAAGGTGGTGGGTTTCTCTTCCCCCTATCTAGCCAAACCTATCCTTTTTTACCTTTACTCCCTCTGAAATGCCTATACGGACACGGACGGAACAAACTTGAAACACAGAGAGGAACAAAAAAGAAGTAGTTCACGAATGAGTGGGAGAACATAAGGAGACGAGAATAAGGTAGCTTCGCTCACACTAGAATGGAGAATGCGAGCAGGCGAGGGTGACGAATGATTCGGGAAGGAGGACACTCAAAGGGATGGTCGAAGGGGTGAGAGAGGAGCAAGGACGAACCGAAGGACGACAAGAAAGGGACATTTGGCGAGGATTCTGGCGGGAGCGGAGTTGGGCGGCTTAAGCCGTCGGCGTGCCCGCTTCGACGGTGTGTGGATTAGCTCCGTGACGGATAATTAGCCCGTGGGCTCTCTGGGTTTCAAGGGGAAGAGGCGTCACGGAGCGTGCCGCTGTCCTCGAGGGATATAATTGATACTCGGAATTGTGTCACGGGACGCGCCACCGAAAAGAGCTCGTTCCAGCAGTCATTAGGAATTGCACGCTATCCGAGAGCGCGACACAATTTTATCGAATCGTGATTTTTTAATCGCCGTCCATAGCAACAAATATAACGCCAAATCGCCCAACAAAAATAATACTTGAGTATAACTTTTTAATAAAAGTGATAACTCCAATGAAAGATGATTCATAAGTAGATTACCAATTTTAATGGGTGTGTTCCAGTAATTTATACGCTTAGCGTACTATTTCGAAAAATTACCGGAATTTAAGCAACCAAACATAACTTACACATTTTTAATTCAAATTTTAAAAACATTTTATAAACTAACAATAATACTTTATGTAATAGTATTACAGTTCTGAATGGGCAATTAAATTGAGCTATTATCTTGATCTCTATCGCTAAATTTTACCAGTAAAGGCAACACAAGTTATAAATGAACTTCAAAAGAAATTGATAATATGTTAATCGCCCAATAGGCCGCCACGGTAATTTAAATAATGATTGCACACAATATGAGCGTCGTACTAAGCACTATACAAAATTCTTTCTCATTAATGATAGAGAAATATGAAGCACTCCAGCAGTTTATAAGTAAAATTACACTTTATTATAGGTTGACACTAAGAAGTAAAATTCAAAGAGACCAAAAAGCTTCTTAGATGACTTGGTATGATGTACTGTTATTCTACATTCAAACTTTAAAATAATTTTACCTAAAGAAATAAAACCATAATAATATTACAGAGATAAGAAATAATTTCAACCCAGGGATTTCTCAAGCATTTTATCAATTTGAGAGTACTGCATATAACACAGATCAGAAGCTAACAGTAAAATACCGTCTAAATATATAATATGTAAATAAATATCTAAATCTATAATATCTAAATAAAATAGTACCGTCTAAAAGCTTTGCCATGATATCCTCAAGTTCTACCATTATCCTTTCTGTATGCCTAAAAATATTCTTCAATGGATAAAAATCACTCATTGGGTCCTCAATGTTGAAGATGATGTATTTTTTGTACCAATGCACGATGATTAATAACGCCCGGAGACCCTGAAGCTGACGTCGACGCGGGGAAAAGTAAATGGAACGAGAGAGAGAGAGAAAGAAAAAAGATAGCACAAGAATGGAAACGGGTCTCGGGGAGGAGATTAAGCGGGAAAATGGGGCAAGGCCGTCGAGAAAGGCGGGTGACACGCCGCCGAGGGGAAGGGAAGGGAGCGGTGAGTGACGTCGGGTGGACGCTAGCGGAAGCCTGCGTCTCATCTTCCGGATTCCCCGACAAAAGTAAGGGCGGCGAGTAAATAAGTATAAAGGGACAAAGAGAACTATCGAACGGAGGGAGAGAGAGAGGGAGAAAAGGGGAGGGGGGATGAATGGGCGAGGCCACGCCACCTGCGAAACGGCCGCGTGGGCGTACTGCACACACTCCTCTTCCCGGAATACGACGTCGGTCGAAACGCCGTTGAAACGGATGGGAGGAGTGAAAAGGCCCCGAAATGTTACTCGTTGGCCGCCGGTAACGATACTACCCGAATGCATGCAATGGGCACGGGGTAACGCCGACAGACGACGCTGCGTTCAGGGTAACAATAGTCACATCATCAATTAAAACTACGGTTGGAGGCGGAAACCTACGTGTAATTTATAAACTTCTATCTCCCTTGGGGTGATTTACTAATGCAAATACTACATTCACAATTATCCTTTCAAGTTTTCCTAGATCCAAAACACTTTAACATTGAAAATTTAGAGCTGTTTCGTCATAAAAGTTATCAGTTCCGTTGTTTTTAAGTACCTACATACAAGCACGCCTATCTCACGAGTCCCTTAGGAATATATATGCTGAACCATAAAGCTAAATCGTCTCGAGATACGCCAAGAGGACTTGCTTTGCTTTTATCTTTCTCCCATACTGCTCTACCCTTGCAGTGATATGTCAATACCATTTTGCTTCAGCCTCATTCACACATTAGTGAGAATACATTTTCTAGTCCCAAATACTAAATAATCCCCCTCTTAATAATCCTCATTGTACTTTACTACTGTATTTGCGGCAGGTCTGAATACTTTGAATCCTCCTCTTAACAGTCTCTCCCAGAAGTTACCTCTGACCTAAAACGAGTAATTTTTTTAGATAACTCCATTTTGTCTCCTGGACAATGATCTTCTTATGCAAACCCACTATATCATTCCCATATGGGATATGCGAGGTCAAGGAATTTAGATGTTGTCGTTAGCCCTTAAAAACTGGGTCCCTGTAATAATTTCCTTCATTAGGTCCTATTTTCACTGACCACTTTCGCTACTCTTAAACTCATGCATTGCTTCATACACTATCTCCCTTCTTAATACTCCTGATATTCCTCCTCTTTACGATGTCTTCACTACATTCCTCCATGACTTTCTCGGCCTCCCTTCCTCTCACTTAATTCACTACTGTTATGATAAATCTTTTTGTTATATGCCTAATATCCGTTCTCTCAACATTGCCAAGCCAATGTAATACGCTCCTTTCATATAATTCCATTACACGACGATCCATTCCACAATCTTTCTTGAGCATACTCATTCCTCACCTGATTTTCCTTACTTCTACCGAAAACACTTCTCAAGTATTTACATCATACTCAACGCCTTTATTCTTGACTATACACTGCTCATTTTTTGACGAGATATACGTGTTATAAATTCCTCATTTTTTTAAGTAAGCTCTCTTTGGAGTGGATACGCGTACCATTTCTCATGTAAAAGCGCTGAAATATTTCTCACGGTAATTTCATTAGACGGGATCCTAGCTTGACCAGAATAGTGAAATTCCGCCATGGAAATGACTGAATTTTAGTTTCTCGTGCATCATGCTTGCTATAATGTACCAAAACTAAGCGATAGATAAGCGTAATAGTTAGAAGGGAAAGTTGCACGTGGCACGGGTAATCTGCAAATACTCTCTACAGTTCGTTGACCTTTAATCCATCGGTATCAATTATACACCTTAGGTCATATAATAATGAAATAATTTGACTCTGTCACCGGAAGTTGTATGCTCTACTTTATTTGATGCGGACAATTGATAAGGTTTTCTTTAAAAAAATCATCTCACAATGACCAAAGAAGACGGCTGGATTGAACATCGACCTCCTTATTTGATCCGTATAAAGAGGTCTTGATGGATTCACTCATGTTTTATTCTAGTCCACTGGTAGACAAAGATATTAAGATATATTTTTATCTAATTTCCTCGACGCAATATTGTTAAGACAGCTACTCGTGGCGATAAAACATTTAAAAGTCACGTGTAAAGATCTCAACTGCCGTTATAACAGCCAAAATTGTTTTTCCAAAAAAATATAGTGCGTTCTGAAATAAAGCAAAAATAAGGACATTCCAAGGAAATTACACTGATGAACAATCACGGTCAGGCCCTCATTTTAATCTGTGCTCACTACTATTATTTCCCACACATCTCGAACTCAACCTACCAATTATTCCTGTATAAGCATTGGAAATAAATTCTACATCCATATATTTTTGAGTAGCGGGTACACTGCCCAAGGAATCATTACTTTTTTAAACTTATTCACAAAGTATTCTCGACTATCGCAGAGTACGAGAGACATTGAAGCAGGTACCTCGAAAATTGAAAGGCAGAGCAGTTCTCGATACAGGGTACTTTAAATAACATGGAAAAAATAAAGTCGGAGAACAAAGCAGTAAAATACGAAGCCGTACCCTCTGCGGACGCTTAAGTATTATTTCATTGGAAATGAACGAACGGGTGAAGGTGATAACTATCCAAGAAACTTAATGTCAAAGGTTTTGCTGTTATGTTTCTAAGTCCACTTTGAAAAAGCATTTATTTCAACACGCTACACCAATTTAATCTTGATATGAGTTGATTCCCATAAAATAACCACATATCCCCATACATTTACCACATTAAACAAATGTAAGGTGCTCGGGTGCTCGGGAATGAAAGTTTTGGCAAGGGAGAACAAGATTTTTAAAAGGAGGTGACCTTGTGGTATAAAAAGCAGGTGCTCGGGGTAAGAAAAAGATTAGACGGATCTCGAAGAAGGTAGGTGCATGATAAGCCTACCGCGCGCCGGGGAATCTTTTAAAATGAAACGTTCTTAAAAGATTTTATATTTCTCGTGGGACCAGAAGCAAATGCAGGAGGGAGATAAAAAGATATTTTCCGGTAGCAAGAAAATTTAAAAAGTTTCCATTAATGCAAGAAGTTCGTGTTTAGCATAATCTTTCTGGCAAAAAAATAGAATTGCGTAATTGGCCATTAGTAATTCCTGAACACAAAACTTAATGCCAGGAGAATCGTAATACATAAAGAGGTTTATCCTCCGGGCTTTGCGTGACAGTAAAAGAATATATTACCAAACATAAGCACACCTACGGCGAGTTCTTGAAAAAAAATTCAACTCCATCAGTTACGTCCTCGTGGCGGTACCACAACTTTTTCTTTAAAGGAAGCAAGGACTACGCGCATCAGGACATATTTGCTAGAAATATCCTGTCACTGGTTACTCCCAGTACCAGCTAGGTTCTCCGAGTGCTTGACATTAAATGGTGAATTACTCAACCTGTGTCATACATTCTTTGGTCTCCGATTCATTGACATCGGAAAGACGGCAAAAATTACAACAACGCCACTGAATCCCATGACATGCAATTAAAACTACAAATTTTAAACTTTAGAATAGTAGATTTCAATGCGGTAACAAGAATTATATATACAAATATAATCAAATGTCTTAAAAATGCAATAAAAAGTGCAAATTTTAAACTTTAGGATAGTAGATTGCTATACGGAAACAACAATTCTATACACAAATTTAATCAAAATGGCTTGTAAATGCAATACAAACGGCAAATCTTAAAGTTTAGGAAAGTAAATTGCAATACCTAGAAACCTATGCAATAACTAGAATTCTATAAAAAAAAACCAAAATGTCTAAAAAATGCAAAATACGCTTCTGTATGGTTTCCGTGAGTGCATGAGAGAAATATATATTTTGCCGCCTACTGCCCTATTTCACGATTTGAACCGTCTAGAATATTATACTATAAGGCACAGCCTTTACAAATCGGAAAAACGTTCGCCATATTTTTTTCAAATCCTTGACAGCTCCTAAAAAACAAAGGAAAGGAAATATTACCCCATGCCCTATGATCTATTTGAACTTGAACGTCTTCACCGGCAGTGGAAGAGAAACATCCTTTTGCCTGTCACAATAAAAAACACTTCTATCAAGAAAAAATACGACTAAGGCCTCTAAATTTTCCTCCATTCAGGAGATGAGACACTTAATATAATGCACGCGTGACCCAAGATACGCCGAGACCCGCCCACTTCTCCCTCCTTCGGTACGGGAGCACATCTGCATCCGATTTAGTGCAACGGCAGACTATAAATCACAATTCTCCCGAGCGAACCCATCCTATCCCCGCGTAGTAAAAAAGAATAAAAGGAAAGGGGTTGAGGACTCCCTCCCTAAACCCTCCCCTTCACCCCCAATGGGCTTCCACAGCGAACGTCAACCGTCGCCGCACATTTCCGCATGTGAGAGAGTGGTGTCTCTCCCTTCGGCCACGCCCCCTTTCCCGCAAGAGGAGCGACAGTTTCCGAAATATTCTCGTGACGTTCCTCGCTGTCTAATGCGACGCCGAAACGTCTAAACAGACGTGAGGAGTGTCATGGCAAGCGGGGGATGCGGAGAAGGCGATGGGAGTAATAAATATATGAATTCCAAAGCGCCCTGAACGCTATATGTCTCCTAATTTTTCACTCATTCATTCGCCACCTTTCCCTTCCATCAATCCACAAAAGACTCCGGGAGCCGCATAGTCCACGTAAATTCAACATCAATAACATCAATGAGTGCCACCATTTCAACGGCGTATATTTTTCGACTAAACATTTGAGATTCAAGAGACACAATGAAATAAACACCCAATACCTTTCATACAACTTGTGAAA
Organism: Ceriagrion tenellum; assembly: GCA_963169105.1. Classification (NCBI taxonomy): domain Eukaryota; kingdom Metazoa; phylum Arthropoda; class Insecta; order Odonata; family Coenagrionidae; genus Ceriagrion; species Ceriagrion tenellum. The sequence continues at coordinate 79,088,403 of OY720632.1, forward strand.
ACCCAATCAGTCAATCTACATCGTCAATCATGTTTTCCTCTGCATAATCATTATACTCGCATGTACTCATTCATCTTGAAACTTAAAAAATCCTCGTGAACCCACAAAAACCGAAAATTTCAGTTTTAAGAACTCAACAAAATTTAGCATGAATTTTATACTTATTTTCATTCACTAGATTTATTTTTGAGCTAGATATGTTCAATCTTGAAAAAAAGCGGATACACGTATGCTGCGCAGTTTTCAAGTTATTAGAGCCCAAAAGGACGCAACCGTTATTTCAGCGTCAGAATTTTCCAATGGAAGACCAATAAACAAGAGCGGATTATTTAAAAGTTCTTCACATCATTCACTAAACGTGAAATTCAAATATTCGCTAATATGTCGTTCCTCATGTTGCAAAAGAGTCATAGACCATCGAAATATAATCGCTGAAACTCGGATATCTCGACTTTATCCGTGGACAGTACATTCCACCGCGTGAAGTGCGGAAGGGCCGGTCCGCTCACATGCCCTTCCGCCTTCGCCGCTGCATCGCCCCTTTGCCGTTGATTTTTTAGGGCAACATTTTCGGTATTTAAAATTTAAAACATCTTTGTGAGTAAAATTTTTCATAATTCCAAGAGTTACCAAAATGCATCACTTCTCTTATAGAATTCTAGTTGTTCCTGTTGTTCTAGGTCTTAAAATCCGATCGAAAAAAATGCTAAAGCCAGTCGCTATGATATCCATTGGACTAGGATTATTTAAAACCGATCCGGGCGCAGCTCAAACTGGAGCTACGCCTCTGAAAATCGCCATTTTTATTTCTCTTAAAATTCAAAAGCGACTTAAAAAGCCATTGATTAGATCACAAAGGAATTAATGTGCTTTTAAAGAACTAATTACCCAATTCATCCCACACCACTTGAAAACGTTCCATAACATAATCTACATCTACGTGCTACCGTCAAAAAATTAAAGATTTCGGAGTAGCTTTCCAGGTACCTTAAAAATCTATCATGTAGCCAAATAGATTCAATAGCACAAAAGGAGATATTTCCCGCATCCTCCCGGTGGCCTGAAAAAATTAAAATTAATTAATTTAAATTTAGGTTCATATAACCTCCGCAATAAATTTTTCCGAGTAATCTCATAGATAACTAGAAAAACTAAAATGTACTCCATTAAGGAATGATGCTAGGGACATGCAGAAATAATTACCCACTATCCTTCCAACAGTTAGTAAACACGATAAATTGACTTACCTCCCACTTCTCACTGATGCACAATGCATTAATTTATAGGTCATAAAGTGAGAAGTGACAAGTTAGGAATTTTTTGCAGTAAAACTTTACTCTCCATTGTCAAAACAGCGCCACTGTGTTGAGTCAAAATTTCTCGTTTCTCTGCTGGGGAGGTAATCAACTATATTGCACTGCATTCAATTTTTGCGAGCCTAAAGCGATTGATACGAGAGAAAAGTATAATCGGATAGTCGTGCTTATTTTGACATAATAAAGAGACAACCTGGATCCTGCAAGGGACAGAGGGTATGAAGACATCATCCATTATCAATGGAACTGAATGGGAAAAGAATTAGGACGTGTAAGGGACGGAAAGTGACGCTAGAGAAGGCGTGAGTGAAGTTCTATTTCCACAGCAATCTCGTATGCAGCCAGAGAAGAATGAATTATTAAGCAGATCTCTTTAATAGCTTAGATCTCTCACTCCATCACATCTCCAGCTCGAGAGATGCAGTGTGGAGGTGAATTTAATACCCAGCGCGTCATCTCGTAACTCGTATGATCTGAATAGGTCTCAATCGCCCCCGCGCCATTGCGACGTCAGCGCCCACGTGGTGGGAGGGTCGTGCGTGGGAAATATAAAAGGGCGGGAAAAAACAATCGAGGGGAGGAGAAGCGTATCAGAAGCTTTTAATGAAAGGGCAACGGGCCAGTCTATTCCGGATCGGCAAAGAAACAAGAAGGACCGACTTCGGAGACGACGCAATTGGGGAAGAGAGGTTGGGCGGAGGACGAAATACCGAGGCTATAGGTAGGAATAGGGGTTTTGTAGGAAGTGAATCCATTAGCGAACGCATTTCCTTCGGTAAAAGAGAGGGAGAGAGGCGGCGGGGGCGTACGGAAAGGTTGGAAGTACGGGGGATAATTTCCCGTTTCCACGCTAACTTCTTCGCCCTCTCTCCTCACTCGTACCGCACCGATCTCTCTCTGCCCGGCTCTCTTTCTCCGCCCCACAGCTACGCTACCGTCCCGTTCCCCAAGAGCCCTGCCCCTGACCTCCTCCTATCTGAGGTGCCCCTCGAGGCCCTTTTGTCACGGATTCCTTCTCTCTCAGTCCCTCTCTCATGCCTCCCTTGATTCTTCTCAAACTCCCTCTCCACGCTACGCTGCTTCCCTTACCCTCTCTCGCTCTGGTCATTTCCTATTCGGAACCCTCTACCAACTCTGGAAATATATACCTCAACCTCGCCTTTCTTTCCTTTACCTCCTCTCTTTCTCTCACTCTTACATTACTTACTCGTTCTAGGACGCTATAAAAAAGGCTGGTGAAGAGCCTACTAAAAAGTATAGAGTTATACAGTTCAGAAACCTGGACGCTAAATATGAAGTAGATCCAAGTCCTTTTGCGATGTAGGTTCGGAAGGGTATGGAGACGGTACGATGTGTAGGGAAATGAGGACGCCTTATACCAAAAATAGATTACCGAAACATAAGGAGAGCTAGGAACAGTCCCTAACTCGTGGTGAAATCTGGCAGATCGAATATTTTAGAAACATTTTATATTTTCACAGTCGACAGCTCCCAATTCCGACAATTCGAAACAATTTAATCTTGTTTTTATTTTTTCTGGTTACAATTAAACGACAATTTTTCGATCGGTGCAATCATCTCGGCGCAATCTTCTATTATCTATTATCTGCGTTGCATTGAAAGTAACTTCTTTTTCTCAGCTGCGGTCAGTTCTAGGACAATGAAGTAAAACTTGTTATGTTATGTGTATGTAATACTGAAGTTTCTTATGCCAAATATCTTGTACTTACTCAAGCTTTATAATTAATTTTATCGCCAAAATGTGGAATTGAAATCACAAAAATAGCTATTTTCCGGATTTTTTTACCAGGAAGGCAGTTTCTCAAATTCATATTCGTCCAATTAGTCCAACTCCATGTCGTATTAATGTTGAGTTGGGAGCTAGTATACATCTATTTTTACTGCGCCGTAAAAATGTAAATTATACAAATTTTGCAATTTTAGAGTAAAATATCTCCGTTGGGCAGAAGAAGAAGAAGAAGTTAAAAAATGCGTAATAAACATAAATTTTACAGATTAATTTTAAAGAACTCTAAAATATGTATGTGTAGTAAAAAGTTTGAGTTTGAAACTTACCTCGTTATAAAGTAAAAGATGTAAAAAGATGGAAAAATTTCTTCGCGCTCAAAATCAACCATTCCTAGATTTAATTTTATCTATCGTGGGAGCTATTAAAATATTCAAATCACAGAATATACGGACAGAGTCAATATAAAGGTAAAATTGCAATTTAGGGATTCAACTAGCAAGAGATTTATTGTTGCTGCAAGTAGACGGGAATTGATTTTAAAATATGTCTGGCGGAATTTTTTAGTATTATAATGGAGTCCAAAATGTAATCAATTTCCTTCAATTTTACAACTGCCATAAATCACTTGCAAGTCGAACCTCAAAATTGTGATTTTAATAATTGATTGCACTCGTACATATCTTTTTATTCTGTCATTAGCACTTCTACAGAGTGTAGCAAGTCGTAGAGTGAATGAGTATAGAGATTTTTATGGGAGGAATGAAATAACCAGGATATTGAGTACATATGCCGAAGAGAATAAAGACATCCGTGCATGCCGTACGAGAGTAGCTATATTTGTTAGTAAAAGATGCATTTATATCTCCAATTGAACGTACTTTAATCGTCAATTCACCTCTTAATAGTTGTCCACTAATTCCGGCCGATTTCTTCTCCGCTCACATCTTCACCCGTTCTTCTCATTTCCTCCGATCTCTTTTCTCTCTTTCCTTTCCTTCTCAATCGTACACATTCCGGACCGGCGACCAAGAATGGTGGGAGGGAGGGGTCCACGCACCCACTCCGTAAATTGCGCCGAATCTCTTCCTTTTCCTATTAATTTCCACTCAATTCCCTTTTCCTCGTCGGAAGCGAGAGCTTACGGGAAGGGAAGGAGCCAAGTAGGGGAATGCCCAGGGGGGAGTCGTGAATAAGCGGCAGGAGGTCACGGCTGAAAGGCACGAAGGAAGGAGGAAGGAGCACTTTTCTCCTACCCCAGGGAAAGACCAGCGCTCCAGAAAGGGTTGCCAGAGCCGGTCTTGAGAGGAATAGCAAAAGGATACGAACGCACGCTCCGAAGCAATACGTTAGCTTCGACAAATATTGGATCTGACCCCAATACTCTCCTATCCTATGAAGCTATAACTTTTCCTCCCTTAAAATAACGTTGGCCCCGTTTAAAACAGCGGACGCACAGGGAACATTATTTTTATTCCTGATTAATGCCTCGGCAGAGAGTAGTTTAAAATTAACAAGAACACAAAAAGCATGGAGCTCAACAATACAACGCCAGCTTGGAGTGCGTTATTTTCATTCCTGATTAATTCCACTGCAAGGAGTATTTTTCTATGAACATCGATGGCACTACACCACCCGCTCCAATAATGTGTATTTTTCTACCATACCAATGCCTCTGCCAATGGTTTTTCAAAATAAAATATAGTAAGTATGAATAACTAAGAAAAAATAATAATAATAAAAATAAATAAATAAGGCATTCAGAGAACTGATGAATTCAAGAACAGAAGAATTGAGGAACTAATCCTGCAGTAACATGAACAGAGTCGCGCGCTAGTGATCACACAAGTGAAATTAAGAGTAAAAAATTCGTTCGCTGGGATGGAAATCGAGTGTTTATTCCCATTCAAGGCATGTGGCATTTTCACTGAGAATTTCATTAAGTATTATTTTCTAATGAAATATTTAATTTCAAAATAACTAAGAGAAAGCATTTCTGCGCGTGTGAATACATAACAAACAGAAAATTCAAATTATCACACATCAAAAGTTTAATCACGGAAAAATAAAAATAACACTTTTAACTCCACTGGTAAGCTTTTATTGACAAGACCCGTTATTCTACACTCGACGGTCTTCAAGTAAGTGTCGAAACCCGAATCATGTCAATAAAATCACTGAAGTGGAGTTAATAGAGTTATTTTATTCTTCCGTTATTCATGAGTTCCATCGAGTAAATCCTACAACAGTTTCTTCTTTGAAACATTAAATGCTTGAGTTCATGTTATAGACTTTAAAAGTAAAGTGCAATGTATGAATTTCCATTAGGGGTTGATAAATAGGCCTTATGAAAAATCGATGATTTTGATAATAGCTTGATAATCGATTGAAATATGAAAAAAACATCCACTGAGGAAATAATAAAAGGAAGGTCTAGTTTTGATTATTCTCAACATCAAACAATGCTATCAATACAAAACAAAAATCCCAAATTGCTCAAAGAACAGCACTCCAGGCTGTCACATTGTTCCGGTTCCAATTTCTAATAAGGAAGTATTTTGACCATTAAATGATGAAGAAAATCTGGATACAAAAGTTAAATCTAAATCACCAATCAAGTCCAAAATAAACACGGCCCTTTAAAAAAAGGGCGAATCACTTTCATTCATCAGGTCTACATTTCTCTCCCCGTATTTTTATACCTTCCCGTTCCAGGGAGTGAGCGACGGATGCATCATCATTCGACCTATAATGGCGTAGGGACTGCTTCAGACGACACGCAAGACAATTTTTTCCGCTGAACTGCGTGATTCAGTTACCATACATATAGAACATTAATTCTTATGAAAAAGAGGGCGGTGAGGATATCCTTCTTGATAAAAAATGACGATAATTCATCACATCACTGGAGAAAGCAAATCATTACTGAGAATTAGAGGGAAAAAGAAGCGCTTTCGATTTACGCAGCTTTCATTCCTAACTAGTAACGAGGATATTTCCTGGGAGTTAGGAAAGATAAATAAGTAAATACAGCAGGCAGGAAATATGGAATATATATTCATCGTTATCCAAGGCAGTATAAACATCCGCCTCCATTCCTCTTCGTTCTGCAGATGCGTCACCCGGGAGAGTAAAACCTCAAAATTGCTTTGAAGTCGAAGGAGGGTCAAGCAACATCTGTTTCTGCTCATACCGCCCACCTTTTTTACTCACCTTTCTTAGATATCAGCGCTGGGAGAGACAATAATTTGAGACCGCATAAATCACCATTTGACTCATTATTACTCCTCTTACACAACTAATCTTCTATTCATTCCTTCGTTAATTATTCTCCGTAATCTCTCTCCCATTCCCGATTAATTTCTTTCCTGCCACATGCAAATCCGTCGGCAATAGGCGAAACAAAGCCAGGTAAGCACTAAAAATAAAGGTATCGTTACAATCAAGCTAGGTAGGGCACGTATTTCCTTAACTAAGCCAAACATGACATTATTCGAACGATATTTGTTGTATATAGGACCTAAAGTATATAATTGATTACCTGTTTATTGTTTTAATTCCAAAATTGTAAGCACAACAATGAAGAACATACAATCTTGGTTATTCACTAAAGAAAGTCTAGATTATGTTTTCTTGTAACTGCAATATTATCTGATACATGTACTGTAATTTCAAAATGATGTAATTCGTTTATATATGTATGCATAATCAATTTTGTAAACGATGATAATTCAGGTTTACCTTCACGGCTACTTAAAGTTACTCGCCGATTTAACTAAATATATTATGTTGTACGCATTATCTATCGGAGTAATAAACAAACATTATTATTACTTTAAATAATGAGCTCAGTGAGTATATACGATTGAGAAATGATTAATCTCAATATCTCAAAGCGTTTAGATGAACTCGCAGACGCATATCGTTAGACCGATTTTGAAGGTAAAAACAGTACCGTGGAAACTTTGGGACTCTTTCTCAGGTCTTTTAAATTCTAATCTTCGTACTTATTATGCTATTTCGTTGAGATTACCAATACAAATTAACTTAGCTCTTCTCTTTCTAAGCACGGACATAATTTTATTCTATGACAAATAATTTTGCTAAAAGCCCTCTTTTTTCGTTCCAATCTTACCCCTTCACGTGGGGAACTTTGGAACACTTCAATTTTTTGCTTTTAAATTCTTGGGGAAAGCAATTTATCCCCATGTTTTCAATCAGTACTTTATTTATGAACATTTAAGATAAATATAACAATATTTTAAGCAGTAATTCTTCCTTTGGTTAACTTGGAACCCAAAATTAACATGGAAAATCGTTTAAAAAATAAGAATTTAGAACATTTTAGTTTTTCAATATAATTTATAATAAACATATGCTGAATATTAATAATAATGCTATAAACTTAAATTAATTGATTTTAGAACTGAACTACTCCTCATAAGCCCTCAGCTTAATGACATATTATATCCCCCGTCGGCCAAGTCGTTTGGGCCGGTTGATCAGCTGCTTTATTTCATCCTTCGAGTAGTTATTGGTTTATTGACGTTTTTCCTGAGATTTCACAGGATTGGAGTGTTCTTTTCTGGCTCTTTAGGAGAAAAGTCTTCTTTGGAATGCTATATTTTAATGCTGCTAAACGAATCGGCAAAGGTTTGTTTCTGATAGCTTGCAAGGCGTCATCCAAACTTCCTTCAGTAGTTTATTGAACGGCCGCGTTCCAAGAGCACGTATGGGATATATCGGAATGGATTGTGCGCTTTGAATCAGAAAATCAGAAAGAAACAATCAGAAAGAGAAAACAGTGTTGGCAAAATACATACTTCACCTTCTGGGGCAACTTTTGGACTGTCCCAAAGTAACCCCACATAATGTTGATTATTTAAAATTTTGAGATTATTAAGTGTCATTCACGTACTAAAAAAGCTAATGTAAAAGAAAATAAGTAGTCAAAACATGTACTTTTCAAAATGCATATCAGTGTTTTTGTAGAATATAGTTTTTTCTCTCGCGTATGAAAGTTTCCCGAGCACTAAAGAAACTTGAAAATGTGGACTAAGGAACATGTAGGTTGTAGTCGGACGACTGTCGAGCAACAAATTCGAAGTGGATCCACCAAGTTGCTGCGAACATGTCGGTTACAGTAGTGGCGATTATGCGCCAATTAAAAAGAAATAACTCGAGAGGGAAGTTCAAAATCTGAAAAATTACGCGTCGCCCCAAAGTTGCCCACTCTATCTCAAAGTTACCCCGTTCTACGGTAACAATCAAGTTATCAAACGAATGACGCTGTGGTAGACCTCTATTTTGCTACATAGAGCAGCTATTTGGTTCTCCGCCATCCACTATCTTCCTTATTTCCATTCAAACAACATTATGACTATCGTATTTTTCCTATCTCGGATTTCTTATGGTTTTGCTTCATAAAAACCTAAACAATATCCTGTACCCTTGATCTTCATTGGCAGCTTGGCGTTCACCCAAGATATTCTTTTTTAGATGATTCCCTCTCCAGAGGACACAATGCTAAATCAAAATACCCGCGCCGCAGCATTGGGACTTTGAATCGTGTCATACTTGGATTCGATTCCAAAAGAAATTGGCAAGCTTCTGCCTGCATCTCGTGGTCTTTGTGATCCATTCCAAAAGAGCATCGTAAGCTATATGAAATAAAACCTAACATCAGCAGTTACATTCTCAGCGTAGCAAAGTTCAACAATGACGCTATCGAAGACTTTTCGGGTTCTCTTCCGCGTGTTTCCATTGTCGAAGACGACAGTTTCGACAGCGTTGCAGCTGTCTTCTTCAGGTCAGAAGTGACGATGCGTGTGAATGTGACCGATCTATATAGCCGGCCGTTTTCCCGCCATTTCAGTCTGGTGCGCTGTCATTGGCCAGACTGAAATGGCGGGAAAATGGCCGGCTATATAGATCGGTCACATTCACACGCATCGTCACTTCTGACCTGAAGAAGACAGCTGCAACGCTGTCGAAACTGTCGTCTTCGACAATGGAAACACGCGGAAGAGAACCCGAAAAGTCTTCGATATCTTCTGAACGACTCCGCGGAAGCCTTAGAGTTCAACAATGACGCGCCTCCGAAGAGCTGTTTGGAAGGCATTGTGACAGTTTCATGTGAATTTCTGCTCAAGGAGAGGGGAGCCTTCCGTCAAAAATTCCACTCGCGCCGTGGAGTAACCTTAAACACTTTCGTAACCCAGGCGCGTTCAGGGAGACTTAGTTTACTCAGCATCACCCTAAACCTTCAAGTCTTTCACTTCACTTTTCATGTAAGTAACTTCATATTTGAGTTGAAAAGGTCGGCGTGACGGCTTGAGACTGGCTGTTAACCTCATGGAAGAAGGTAAGAGTTCCAGAAAGATGGAGATTTTTCAGCACAATACCGATGATTTTCAAAGGTAATGTATAGAGAATCAAAGCAAAAGTGCCCAGTCCGTCTGATGGGAAATTAAACTGTCGATCCCCTTGGAGCCCTTCGTTAAAAGTACGCTTATTTCGGCACTTTTATTTTACTGAGATTGGTGAATATATGCTGCAAGAGAAAAAATTCAAGTTTCTGATTCTTCACTTCCCTTGTTTTTCGTCGCTTCTTCCTTCGTTTTTCCGTAAAATTTTAAGATTTTCCCACCCTCTCCTCTCCAATCATCCCTATATTCTATATATTTACTATTCTACGCTCTAATTTCTACCGATGACACCCGGCTGGCCAACTTCTCAGTCTCCCCGTGTTTTTCATTTTTCCACACCCTTTCAGATTACCGCTGCTTCATCTTATTTGGGAACAAAATCCTCCACATTTGGTTATACACTCTGGGGTTTAATTTCCATCAACATCGTTTTCATGTCTAAATGTCTTAATAAGATCAATACTGCGAATTATAAAAAATGATACCCTTATAACTATATGCATTTGAATGAAGAAAATACTATCGTATTCTAAACGATGTATGATGTGTCTGTTTTTCACCGACAAAAATATTTTATAGATAGTAAATTAAGTAACTCTGTTGTTGCACAAAATTTTATTTAAAACGTCTCGGGATTCGACGTGGTACGTCATCACCAGGTGACGTCGTGCCAAACAAAGTTACCTCATAACTAAGTACACAACTAAGAACAAAACAGTTACTTCATTTCCATTGTATTGTAAATTCCATAAAGTCACGCCTGAATAACATGATATGTTAGAGCTCTTGATGTGCACTGTATGGTTGTATTGCTGACACAGCTGTTGGTATCGGAACGGGGGAAACTAAATTTAACTCTCTTGAAAATTTTTTGGACTCTCTAGTCTTTTACTTCGCTATGTGCGATTTTTAGGAGGTATCGTGACAAAAAAATCTTAGCACGTGGCAGAAAAAGACCTCTCTAACTAGAAGGAGTGAATTTCACCTATAAGCTAAGTATGAGATATGCCTATACAATAGACTCACCGATTTAACTTAGCTCCGGGTGGATCAGCGAGGGACTGAGAGTACTAGTCCTTCCAAAAATTACAATGAGTGCCCGCGCTGAGTAAGTTTTACCTACATTGAGCGTGAGCGTATTCTTGGAACTTACACTTGTAGATTACGTTCACCCCAGAATTAGATACCCGCGTTACAGAAGCTCCAATGATGAGAGAAAAATTGCCAAATTCAATTATTTTTTCCAATAACTAGAACCTTTCTGTAGTTACCTCTGATGCTGAGCTGTGGACTATAATAATACCTTTTGGGTCAAAGGTATCAGCCAAATTTCGTGGAATACTGTTGGCATCTGGAGCACGTTTGTTACTTGTACGGAGATTGGCAAAACGTCTTTTACAAAATAGGATTGTGTCAGACATTAAACGAAATAAAAAAGTTAATGAAATGATTCTACAGTAGCCATAAGGTTTTTTGCACAGATCATGCAGTAAAACCATTTTAAACGCTTTGCAATAAGGAAAGGAAAATTGAGTCAATCAAGGGCTAAATTCAATTGCTGGAGTATCTCAAGCTACTTCATTGCTCCGTATGTAAGCTAAATTGTTTACATTGTTTACGAGTTTATTAGTACATTTTATTTCGTTGAAGTTCCACAAAAAACAAACTGTAGTAAAAATAATTACTTCAACACACAAAACGTTGACAATTTTCAGATGAATATTGACTATATGATGAGAATAATCTGATTCCCCCGCAAATTCTGTTGCTGACAGATAATGGAAGAAACCCTTGTGTTATTAATGTTTCGTTGTTCTGACAAGACGTGCTCGTTTTTCTTGGAGATGACAACTGCTCGAGTGTCATGAATATTTCGATTTCCCTTCCCACTCTCGCCCTCTCTGACCTGCTCCAAGCCTTCTTGCCTATCCAAAAGGTCTTGCCTAGCGTTCAGCCTTCGCCACCTCTACCCCCGATTCATGTGGCACAAGAATCCCAAAGAAAACAATTGAGATTAGATTTAATGTATTTTAATTATGATTGGGCAAGAAAGACAGTCCACATTTTAAGCAGCACAAATCTGTAGTAAGTTTGAAAGTACGCATGAATTGTGCGTTTACTTTAATTTGCACAGTCAAAAGGAAGCGACCATAACATGGATCCGCTGTATGATTACTCTTATTGCGTCATGTATTTCGAATTCCGGCTACTTGGAGGAAATCGTGTCCTTTGTTTTTATGCGAAGAACAAAACCCCAACCCTGACCGGCAACTGCAATCATTGCATGAACAAGGCTTGGTGGTGTACCTGGTTTACGCACTTAAATACCGGAAGGGTCAAAAGATATTTCAAGGCAAATTTCACCCCTGGACCGGCTAAGTTTTTAGCAATCTGAATTGAAATTTCATGGTGTTTAAAGTGATATTGAATGAAGTATGGGTATAAATTATATCTCTCCTTCTAGCATGAATGCCATTTTAGGGAAAAATTGTTTATAAGAAGCAACTATTCCCAGAGAGAAAATGTAGTCACCAATCCGTTATAGTACCAGAGTTGTAAACAAATAACGACAGGAACTGAAATAAAAATTATATATGGCTTCAATATAAATGGCGGTACAGTCCGCAAAAGGTGTTCAGCTAAACATTCCTTCATTAGTCGTTCAATCCTAAGATTTATTGACTACAGCCCTCCACCCTTCTCAATGCAATGCTAGTTCCCTTACATCCTGTTATCTCTCCCTGTCTACTTTCTTCTATATTTGATCCATGAACTTATTCCCGAGTCTTCCTCTGATGACTCTTCCCTCGATTTTACCTTCAATTATGTTCTTCATAAATCCATTGTGTCTCGGGATGTGTCCAATTCATCTGGTTCTTCTTTCCTGAATGGTCCTTTCCTCTTCTGTAAACTTCATCATTTCTTATTTTTCGGTCCATTTAATCATCAGCATCCTCCTACAGCACCAGGGTTCGAAGTCTTCTAGTCTATTCAGGTCAGCTTTTCCAATGCTCCATCCTTCTGATCCATAGAGTTCTACGTCACACACGAATCTTTTCACATACTGTTTCCTGGTCTATAGCCCTACGTTCTTTGGGCGAAACAAGACCGTCGAATAATCAGTACATTTTTCATCTAAATGCGGTTACCTAATAGCTAAGGACTGTCATTAGGGAAATCAATATTTTTAAACAGCACAGACGAAAGGGTGTAATTTTTTTATATGTTTTGGCTCACACGTTAACAATGAAACCTTCCTAAATGCCGCAGGATGTAGGATCCCGTAATCTCCACCCTCACAAATCTCAACCCCAGTGGCACGAGGCCACGGTGTGCGCGATGAAAGACGACATGCCGACGACGCGATACAAGTATCTCCTACTCATCCCTCCCAGCTCCCACACCCCCTACCGGGGTGGGGTGACAATACAAACGATCGCCGTGGAGGATCACGGGGGCACTCCTTTGTCTTTTGAGGGACATGGCAGGGGGTTGTGGGGGGGGGGAGGAAGGGCGAGTCGGCCCAACGATTAATGGCCGGAGGGCGCCGGAATGCCAGTCATGCGTGGCATCGGGGAGTCGCTTTTAATTACGTCACCACCGCCTCCGGCCGACGCTTTCGCCGCGACGTAAGTTCGTGGGCACGCACACGCCCCACTCCTCTCCTGCCCCCTCCTCCCTCGCCCCCCCCCCTTCAAGCCCCCCACGGATGCCATTTGAACCGTCGTCGCATAAATAAAACGCCAATGAAGAGAGTCGCATTAAAAACCCTTCCAGCTACTCTGGTGAAACGATCGTAAAGGTCGGAGAAGAGAGCAGTGTGCAGCTCACCATTCAATTCTCACGGGAACGCTGGAGACGGCCCGAATAATTTTAGGAAGCGCAATAAAGAAGGAGATATTTTTATATATAACCATTAATATTTTTATTGACATAATTAATTTCAACGTCACTTATTTACATCACGCCGGCCGGTGGTCAAAATAGTAACGTAACGGGGTTACATATCAAGCCAGGAGGCTAAAATCCAGTTAGTGGCATGAATATTGCGTTTTTACGAGAATTAAGGTATCAGGAAATTCGACGCAATATTGAAAGTAGCCGAATAAGCTCCAACCTGGGTCTACAAAATCTTACTGAAATAACTGAAAATACCACATATTAATTTAATATTAATCCGTTATATCACTATTTAGATAATACGCCTTGTGGTAAAAAAAATCAATTTGACATGCTGTAATATCAGGAGCAAGAATTAACCTAACTACATTAATCTTTGGAAATTAGAATAAGCTCAATTCAATTGCAGAGACTTGAATATAGGGTACAGAAAAAAATTCAGACTGAATATAGGGGAAATAATATGAAAAGGCTGAAAGAGAGTCTTTAATTGTCACCTTTAAATTAGGTGGTTATACTACAGCTATCTCTGAAGAAAAATGCAAAAGGTGCTAGGAATCCATTTTCGGTGAACAAGACTATATCTCGTGAATAAGCATCAATCACGTATGGTTTTCCAGCTGTCTTCAACCTCAATGTTGCAAGATTCAGGGTAGTGATCATAACTTAGGCTTTAGGAGTGTGTAAGTGCACTTCTACGTTGGAATAATAAACAAAAGCTAAAGGGCATTATTGTCACTCTCAGTGGAATCAAAAAATAAAAAAAACGATCCACCTATTCAATGAGACCATCTTTTTCAAAGCAATGCTTCTCCAAATTAAATGGCGTACACAAACGACCACACAAACATCCGCCAAATTATTCCTGATAAGTGATATTCCTGTTAACACCCGGCTACAAATATTATCCTGAAAGTGATATTCCCGTTAATCAGAAAAGGTCATCTCAAACGTTCTTGGCTCATATATTAGGGCAAACACTCTTGTCTACTTCATAAAAATATCGGACGAAAACTCCTCACGGACGCATGAAAAAAAAATATTACCATAGTATTTTCTATTAGACCGCTGCCAGCAAATATATACATATGAGAGGATACGGTGAAATTACGGCCACTAAAAGTTTACGATTGCAGATTAGGGGAGAGAAGATTTATTGCACCAGAGTTCTAATGAAATTACTTGATGATCAAGACGGGCTCTCCTCATTTCAATCATGCGCGCATTTGATGCCCTCATAAACGCAGGGCGGAGGTGAGTGCGTGGATGATACCCGAGATGCCGAAGGGAAATCACATTAAAGGCATTTCGGAAAGGGGAGTGGGGGTGGGGGGCGAGACCGGAAATCCGTACTCCTCGGGAGGCGGTGGGGAATATTTTCCGCACCACCGCCGCCACTAACGCGGGACCGAGGGAAGCGGGGCATCTCAAATCAAGCAACACCCTCAAGTTCCCCGCTCGCGTTTTCCTTCCGAGCCAACATCCAATTGCTAATCCCGTCATGCTTCACTCAAGGATCCATCCTCCTGATGTCTCGTTCTCATCACGAGGTATCGACGCTGGTGCTTAAACGCGAGGAGAAAATTTGCCGTGTGAACGTAAATTGACGTAAACTCCTGTAATCTGATTCCACCATGATGCAGTCACTTGTTTCGTCGCTGGTTACAGGAATCTCAGTTTCGAGATAACGGTTATGTGGAATAAAAATGAAACGGAAAGAGTATTTTTTTAATGGAGACGATGATTAGTGGTAGCCAAAACACAGAAGAAGAGATTGACAATCGACTGGATGTATATGCAATTGAGGCCATAAAATGTGAAATGAAATGGTAAAGGCTGAAAACTACTGTCGCGCGTTACCATTAGGTCATAATTTCTTAAACAGTCAATGGGATCCGCCAGCTTTTTTTAACTACGGCCAGCTTTTTTTAACTACGGCCAGCTTTTTTTAACTACGGCCAGCTTTTTTTAACTACGGCAACGCCCTGGTTACACTACTTGAGCTTAATTCCTAAAGTTGCATTCACAAGAGTCCCCACAGGTTGTCGTTGAGGATGTGGCTACCAATACTGTCTAGTAAATAAATAGCAGCAAATTTGAAGAATTGGGTCAGTTTTCAGAGAAATTTCTCTTCATCTCAAAATGGCCTCATTGGCGCATGCAATCAGCTGAGCATCCTTTATTTCTCTTCTGAATCGTAAATGCATCTCAATTTTGAAAATATCATTTCCATTCAATCTGTATTTCCACTAACTTTCACTAACATGCGACGCAAAAGTTGGTAATAGCGTCAATAAGGTATTAAACCCCCGTTAATTAGATCAAAAAGGTGTGCGCCTGCTTGCTTTCACAAGGCAAACATTCTTCAAGCAAAAAAATTAATAGGGTAAGTGTGAATGAGGCGCAGACATTTTATTTCCTAACAAACGTCTCTGAAATTAATCATTTTGACCTTCGTAAGTGAGACTTTATTTCTGATAAAAAAATACTGATGAAAATGTTCAACCTAATCGGCGAAATAACGAACCTGAGCGCTGAAGAACACTTGGTTAATTGGCGGGATGTGGGAGATTAGCAAGGAGATCTGCATCTTATATGATATGTGAGTAGTTTGATGTATGCAAGGCCATATGAAGGATGAAGGAAGTTGCGAGAAACGCGGCATCGGCGTTAAAAGGTTTTTCCCCACTTCCTTGTATCCCCCAAAATATTACCATCCCTCCGTTTTGAATTCCCCAGAGTCGAAAATAACATAAGCTGCCGGTGACCACCCTACATGATCAACCAACCAACCAATGAGGGGGCGAAAAAGAAACACTACGAATGAACACCGATGACTGGTCGTTAAATACTTCTTTCCCGGAACGGACATTTCGAGGCGGGAGCCGGTTGACCTTTTATGCGATATGCAGTGATTTGGTAATGGGGAGTTCCCCTCCATCCCCAAGCGATTCATTTCCTTTTGGGAATTTCGGTCACGTGAGGAGAAGGGGCTGGGGAGGTCGGGGGACGAGGGGGTTGAGAGGTAAAGAGGTTGAAGAGCGAAGGAGGGATGGGTGGTGAGAGGTGGAGAGATAGAGAAGATACAGGTCGTAGGGTAGCGAGGAGGCAATCGAGGGAAATGGATTTCGCATGTTCCTATCTCCGTCACAGCTTCCCCTCCTCCGATAACTGCTCCTCCTCGGACCTCTAACTCAATCATCTACCAATCCCACACCTCCAGAAATCCAATCGACAACTCTACACCCACTCATCCCCAAACACTGCCTCCGATATGATTGTCTACCGTCTGTTTAAATCCCAAAAGTGATTAATGCTTTACACGTGGCAAACTGACGCCCTCTACCACCTAAATCTCTGCTTGGAAAATCGAGCCCAGGGCTATTGAAATCTGCCATCCTGATTACCAACTTATACTGAATCAAACACGGGGATTTTTTTTCATGGATTCGTGGTTAAATGCATCTTAACGTCACTCATTAATCATATATTAGAGAAAAAGTTGCAAACGTTCAAATATTACACAGTTTCAACTTCACACATCCGCAATAAAGATGAGGATTACAAGAAATGTGACGTGCCATGGGAATAACTCATATTGTTCCAAATGAACACGCAGACCATTACTAATGTTAATGAATTAAATATAAATTCACGACAGACCAATCTCATTATCCATCTGAAATATGTACTTTATAAAGGGAGCGACGATAAAGTTGAAAATAATTTTACAGATGGAAATGAAATTTAGTCCCATGAAGAAGAACTTCTCGAAAAATATCAAAGATCATACATTTCATTAAATAGTTATCTATACATCGTTAGGTAACCTAAAAATACATAGCTTTTAAATATCTTGAATCCAAATCAGTAATAAAACATGTAAAAATTGCGAATTTAACTGATTCAAATGCAAATATTCCACCGCTGTAAAATCGTTTTTATCGCAAATAACCCCACCCCAACTCAACGATAAAATATATACCTTCCGATTACTTAAAGCTTTTCAAGAGCTCATTTCAGGCAGGTATCACCTCCGTGACGCGTTGTTAAATATTTCAAGAGATCGAAGCCATACGATCAGACAAATCATTGGCCACTCTTCTTCCCCCTTATTTTCCTCAGCAATTTTCTCGTGTCTAGATTGTTTTCCTTTCCTCTTTCCAATCTCCTTCCGTACTCGGACATCCTGAACCGAAGTTTGTTTTTCTCACCTATTTACATGGCTTTTATAAAATATTCAGTTAGGTGTTAATCCAATATTAAAGCTTAAAAACTGCCAGAGCAGTCACGCTATTAATGATTGGTGGAGAAGAGGAGGAATTTCCGGACACTTTTCAAGATTTCTTTACGCCTTCTTGGCCGGTAAAACCAGAGAAACAAAAAAGAAGTAAATTACGCTAGAATTACAGACCAAGCGCTCATTAGAGTCAATGACGAATGCGATGGCGAATGATTTTCCTCCATGATAATGTAGATAGGTAAATCTTAAGACCAGCGACGTCAACTTTCTCAGGTCTCAGTATTTAATTTGAAGTAGACGCCATCATTTGCTATGCTTAAAATATGGAAAATTATGTTTTCATATCAAAGGGAACGTGGTCGACGCACTACTATGTTAAAACAAAAAAATATCTTTTAATTATAACACAGCTAAATCTCTCAGTTTTGGCAAAAATTTATCATGCTCTTAAGTGCTATTTTCTGGGTAGGTGGGGCCTAATTGCGAAATCATCACTGAAATGCCTAATACATCCCTAAATATTCCTTGAAAGCAATAATTCATCAATGAAAATATCCTCTGGGATAATAATAGGCTCTGGAGATGCGGGTGACCACTCGGGGCTACGTCACCTATCAGGTGGGGCGATAAATCAATTGCAAACGTTAAAGTTAAAAATAATTTTAGCAATGGAAATGACAGCCCATGAAGTATTCGTAAACAGCAAAAAATATATATCTGCATATAGTTATCTTAACATCGTTAACTTATAAACTACTTAGTTTTTAATATCGCGAATCAAAATCTGTTATAATGCATGTATTAATTGCAAATTTTACCGATTCAAATGAAAATATTCACCCGCTGTAATAAATCCACAAGAAAAATCTTTGCTAATAGAGTTGAATAAAATACGCCATCGACTGCACTATTTTGATCATGACAAAATAATATTTATAAAACTGGCTACAAGAAAGGCTCAATATAATTTTGGCTAGGTAAACGAAGAGGAGGGGAAGTGCCGAAAAGAGATCTTGCGCAGAGGGAAAAAAATTACTTGAGCCTCCCATCAACATCCTCTTTAAATTGCTTATCTGCGACGACCAGATTACGATATTTACTTTAAATCCATAAGGAAAGATGCGGGTGATTAAAACGAGGAAATTCCGCGTTACTGCCCCTAAGCACACTCAATATTTTGCTCCCCCCATAAAACAATTGAATAGCACTGCGTGACACTTTTTGAAGCAGCCGGTTATGCTTATGGAGAACCTGAATTTGTGGAAGGAAAACAAAGAGTAGCCAGGGAAGAGATAATTTTAAAACATGCCAAGTCTCATTTCCAAAATTTATCTGCAATTCTCGTCAAGATAATACAAAGGAAGACATTCTCAACGATTTGTTTCTAAGAGCTTCGTAAATAAACAGTAAAGCGATGTTACTTTTTACTTCGGCTATAAAATACTTTTTACGAGCGCGAGTTCAAAGAATAAAGAATGGAAACAAAATGACTCAGCACTTCTCAACTAAAATCGTTGCAAAAACAACACAATTTAAAAATTATTGCATCAAAAAATCTCACCGTTAATCATTTATGTTAGTAGTCGCGGAGATTTCAAGTAGAAGCCATTAGCAATTTTCCATGTCCTAATCCTAAGTCCAGAAAAGACGGCACTAACTGCCGGAAATTACACCTCCCGGGAGATTTTGGTGAACTGAGCTTCGGGAAATGAGCGAAACTTTTCTTTCTTTTTTTAAAGGTCCCAAAAAAGTTGAAACCAAAACTTAAATTTAAATTACGAGCAAAGTTTATTCACAGCTTTTTATAAGGCTTTAAGCCTTCTGGAGTGAGGGCGTTTAGCGATGCCCTCGGAAATGAAGACGGGATTAAGCATGAAAGTCAGTGAGATCATAGTATATGTTTGAAAACAAGCCATTAAAGTATCACATAAGATTAAGGAGAAAGCTGTATCTTTATGTGATTTTGGACATCAATTCAACAAAACTAAAAATGTTGCCTCAAAATATTTTCCCCTTATTTCCGGAGGCAGAATGAATAATTGTAACGGTAAAATAATAGTAAAATTATATTAAGGTTGAAGAAATGTCTCCCAGCTCTCCTCGGTCGTCTATCCAACTCCTACTACACTCCCGTTCTCGCCTATTTTTATTCACATGGAATTTTCTCGCTTAGTTCCACCACTCACAACCTTCCACTCCTCTACCTCCCCGAACAAGAGAAGATCGTAATCGTACCGAATGTGACACACGGCCAATATCAAAGCGGAGAGCATTGCTCGAGAATTTCGGCGGACTGTTGGAAAATGTCTTACTTTTTTTCGTAAGAACCTTAAATTTCCATTTATTTTCACTGCTTCACCGATTTTCCAATGCGGCTTTCAATTTCTCGATTTTCCCAGTAATCTGTGCGCGTACTCCAACTCTTTTTTTTGCGAACTAGTCGACTGAAAAGCCACTATACTTGCTGTGGGTGATTTCTGGAAATAAAAATATTGCTCTTCGTTTTACTATTTATTGCTCTCACTTTAAAAATTCATCAGAAACTACGAAGACAAAATAGAAAGGGCGAATACATATTCTTTGAACCTGAAATTAAATCACGGAACTGAGAAACTATAATAAAATCGTGCTAATCCACGGGCCGGCATGTCACTGATCAGTAGCTCATATTCGGGGGTGAGAATTACGTCACTTATGTTTTCCTAGTTGGCAACAGCGAGCACAAGGAGCTGCTTCAAGGAGAAATGCTCATGTGGAATCTCAATTATAATCTTTACAAAGACGGTAATTATGAGTTTGAGTTTTCACATTTTTTCAAATGAGGAAAACAAACTATGGAAAAGTTCGGAGTTTTAGCCTGGGGCAACACACATGAGTTCAGGGGGTTAAGAACTTTTTATCCCGTCGATGGTCATTTGGATGACCGAAATACAGGCATGGGAGTCTTTTTCTTTTGCTTTTTTTTACATTTTGAATTTCTCTAGACTTTCAGCAAAAGAAAGTATGATTATTCCCTTTATTCGAGCTCCACAGTCATATTAAGAACATATACTTGTATACATACCAAACTGGGCAACCTGGTAACTCGATGGGTACAGAATTAGGAAGCTAACAAAACGCTACTGCGTTCACATATAGGCGATAAACCCAGAAAACCTCAGCTCATTCCATTACGGGAGATTGCGTGGATGTTAGACCGTTCAATCAAAATGAAGGCGGCACAGGAAAAGGGGCATTACTCTCTATCCTGAATGAGTGAGTTAAACGATTTGAATACTTTAAGGGTGCAGTTTGCTCCCAACCATTTATCTGCCCTTTAAAACCGCGGATGATTCTGACAGAAATAATGTCAAGTCCACTTATAAGTGGGATGATATTCAAGATGAGGAGAACGGCTTTCGTAGAGACAATTTTTTTCCCTTTCTATTTTCTCCATTGTAAGATACCTAAGCACCCAAACTTTTCTTTCCCTTCTCGCAATTCGTCCTCCTATCTCGTTTCTAGCACTTTAGCACCTCGTCTCCCACACGAACGTCCGTAACTCTACTGACATCCCGACATCTCTCCCTCCCGGCGACTCGACCATGCTGCGACCGTCTCCTAATTCCCTGCTTCCTCTTGCCCGCCCACTCCTCCGACGCTTCCTTCCTGCCCGCCACAGAGTTCTCTCAGGCCAGCAGCGCTTGGGAGGGCGCCAGCATGATGCGGCGCGGTCGGGATCAAGGTTCTTAAACGCCGGGTCAGTCGTCCAAAAGACCTGAGCCAGGGTCGCGGAGCAAAGACTTTAATCACTCCTTTATGGTTCCCCGAATGGCCTCATCCGAGTCCACCGATGCCAACGCTCCCGCCCTCTCTCTCTCTCTCACTAAAACGGTGGATGCCGTAAAGCTTTTAGACCGGCGGCGATGCCCCGGACAGCGATAGAGTACCAATCCCCCCTTACGTTTCTAAATCGTCTCACTTTCTCTCTCTCTCCCTCTCTATCTATCTATCTCTCTCTCTCTCCCTCTCTCTCTCACACACCTCTCACCCACGCCAGAGTTCTTTTGAAGGGAAAGGGCGCCATTGCCTTCTGGATAAGAGAGAAATGAAAAAAACGGCTCTGAATTTGTCTTTTCGGCTTTGTGGAATGCTCTAGAAGACTGAAAAGGCATCGGAGGAGTTGATAAACAGTTGAAAGATGTGCAAAAGTTTATATGAAGGAGGACGGCATAAGATAGCACATGTTTCATTTCCGCCGTCACTCGGTCAGTAACCTTACGCAACGTTTGAGCAACAAGGTTCTTTTATATTATAAAAAATTGGAACAAATGATAAATCCCATTGAAAGGAAAAAAATCTGCTGAGGCCATCGTATTAATAAATTTATGTGGTCTGTTGTAGCAAAACTGTGCTACTAATCCTACGCTTTCCAAACCGGGAGTCGCGCCACCCAGGGGTGTCGCGTTGTAGCATCAATGTGAAACTTATCAATATCATTATCAATGAGTAAACCTAGTTTTCTATCCATGAAAGTTATGTTAAATGTATTATACTCCTACGTTACAATAGAATCTATATTTCTAAACTACTATAAATAAATGGATGTCAGGCAAAATTTTATTTACCAATAGGAAAAATTTGGAAAGCAATGCCTTTGTTCAACGAAGGTCAAAAAATGCTTCCAATCTTGTAACATCAGTCATACAAAATGAGGAACTTGAATAAACTTAGACATGTAGCAAATAACATGGAGACGAGTAAATTGCATCAGGAAAAATGAAATATCTGTCTCCGAGAAATTCTTTCTGAAAATGCTGTCGGGAAAGTAAATGATTAGAAAAATAGGATGCATTCCAAAGGTTAATTGAATTGCCAATTAAATTGTCATTTCTACTATGTAACGCTCCTGATTTGTTTACTGTGCTGGAGCTTGTCACTAAGGGCATTAAGGGTAACGAAGGAAGATCAAATCAAAAGGTAACTTTAAATTATAAACAATGAAGCCCAGGTGTGGAATGATCCGCATTTTAATTTATACTTTTTCAACTCAATTATCTAATCAGATACACCCTGAGATAAGACCTGGTTTACTTTCACAACTTTGAAGTCATTAAGAAAAGTCAAATATATCAGCAGCATCTAGAAAGAATTTTAAAAATCAGACTGACAAATATGCGGCCATTTTATTCTTATTATTATTACCGGGCCTACGTAATGTCAAAAGAGGCCGTTGAAGTTCAAGTCTTAGATCAACGCTGAGTTGCATCTTTGACATTCATTGCATGGGCTTCATAATTGTACAACGAGCAAGGATGCACTATGAAAAATAGTCTACATGAAAGTAGTAAAGTTGGTATTGCTATAGTGTATTTTATTTCAAAAGATTACAGAATACGCTTTGAATATTCCCTGATACATGGAAAATTTCTTCATTCCGTTAAAAAGAGACTTAGGTTTTTACTACGATATTACGCCTGGCTCAATAAAATTCATCACACATATGGTATAAAATGTAGAATTTTTTAAAAGTACATATACTCCATCTGAAGTACATTTATGTCCTTAGGCCACTGCTAGATAAATATCAAGGAAGGTGACAAAAATTGAATTAATTACGGAATGGTATGCATGTTTACTATATCACTCACATATTCGTAGCATCAACCTTTTTACTGAGCAAACATCCAAAACAAACAACTTAACAATTGAACATCAAAACCATACGCATGGAGCAAAACTTCCAAGGAACAACTTCAAAGGTGAATGTTAATATTGATCATGCATTACAAAAGGTTTTCCGAACTATTATCAAGAGAGCATCGGTATTTAGCTTAACGAAGAAAATAACGTTCCCAAAATATCCGTTGGAGCGATTATCCCGTATTTCTTCTACTCTTACCGCATTACCGCAATGACAAAAAAAAATATCTCGCGAAGCAGGTCGCCCACATTTCACATGCTGAAAAACTTTTTTGATTTGCATTTGGTATTCTATAACCTTTGGTATGCGTCATAATCATTTAAATTCCTTGCAAACAACACTGCGCAAAAAAAATAATACGCCGATTTCTTTTACGTGCATCAGCCGTTTCCCCATACATCAGCTTCAACACCAAGAAAAAGCATGCGTTTCGCTGAAGTGACTAAGAATGTTGTACCTTTCTCTGGAAACGGACGCGATCAAAGTTTTGTGATAGCGCGAGCGCTCGCGTAATCTACCTTTTTCAATTGCGCTTCTGAGAGCAAAAACATAATAGTAATTCTTCATTCTCTTAACTTTTGCTTTTAAAATTAAATTTTAAATTAAGTACATTTTGAGACAGTTAATGAGTATTGTGCTTCAAAGAAAGTGGTTTTCTTTTTAAATAGCAACCATTACAACGAGAAGGAATGAACCGTGATCCAACCCCAGGTATTATGCCACCAGTAGGGAGA
This sequence comes from Ceriagrion tenellum, assembly GCA_963169105.1. NCBI lineage: Eukaryota > Metazoa > Arthropoda > Insecta > Odonata > Coenagrionidae > Ceriagrion > Ceriagrion tenellum. Next base: position 79,112,454 of record OY720632.1, read on the forward strand.
GAAAATTGGCACGCAAGGCGCTATGTCGTCTTGAAAGAATTCCATAAACCATTATAAATATTCCACTTTCAATTTGATATGGGTTTACATAAGCCTTGAGATTGAGTTATTTTAAATGCAAGCCACCCATTACCAATAAAAGTAGAGTGAAGTTTAGTCAGTGGCCCTCTAGGCTTTAATAACAATGCGAGAATAAACTGCTCCAAAAAATAATTGTTCGTAATCCAAAGATCAACGTAAAAAATTTATGCGAATCGAGTGAGTTTTTTTAATAAGCAAAATAACTTAACCTTGTTCATTCGCAATTCATTCACGCCAAAAAACATTGGCACCGAAGTCAAAAAGAAATAGAATGAAAAAGTACAAATGAAGGAGCAAATAGTTGGTGAAAAAACTACCAGGAATAGAATAAATATTGAAAGGTTAGAAAGAAACTTCTGACCGAGGAAACATACTATCCTTCCCAGGAGACGCATATATTATATTGGACGGTGACTCGTCAGTTTTACCCTTGAAATATTCCTATTTTAACAGATAATCAGTGTGATTCTTATACTCGTAAATTTTTCATTTTAGTGCAACGTTACGACACGTTGTCTGCATACAGCTCAGTTTTCTACGAGAGGTCTCGGAAAATTTCATGGTTGCCATTATAATCCCACGGGGAATGACGAAAACCAGACGTAAAAACCTAACAAGCGTGATACTTGGAAGAGACGGTACATTAAGGCATTATTAGCGGGCCCCTGGGATACTTGTTTCTAAAAAAAAAAGTCGTTCAAATTGCCCAGACTGGCCCGTGTTGCACGAGGTGGAAAATTAGCGGCGCCATCAAAAATTAAGAGACGTCCTTTTAAAAATTAAATGAGAATTAAATACAAAGAAATTAAACTTTGCTTCCACTCAGCAAAGCCATTACATCCTAAATTATAATTTATGAGTAAAAAATTAGCATCTATTATTCTAAGAAGAGTTTATAGATAAATGAAATATGAATAATTAAAAATTTTAATCGACACTCCAGGAATGAAAAAAATTTCGCAAAGACTTTTTCATTTTTTATCAACTAATTTGAATAGAGCCTAATAAAAATAAATTCTCCACAAAACCTAACGACGAAGTCGGATAATAAATAAAATGTCATGCACTCCTTTTAACAATATAAGTATAACAAAAGTAGTACAATGATCAATTACTTATGTGATGCAATGCTAAAACTACTATATCATTTATGACAAATTATACGTAAACTTGTCAAATAAATAACCCAAATAAAATAATTTTTAATCACTCACTAAAGGCGGACTGGGAGGAGTTTGAATGGCATAAATTTCATTAAGTTGGTATTCCTGCGGTTGGTAAGTAACCGAGGTGAAATTATGGACGGCTAGATATGTCGCGGTAAATCATCGCGGTGTCACGATGTAGCGGTCGTTTTCGAGATTGTAAAATACTCTCTGAGCTACCCTAGAGTTTCTTTGAATGAATTTGCAATGCAATTACTTTAATTCAGCTAATGGTAAGATTCACCTCCATAAAGAAAAGTCCAACAAAAAGAATATATAAAGTTTCATCCCAATAACTTTCTGTTGAAATCAATTCAAATCCAAAACTTGACAGATATTGAGTACAAGTCTGAGAAGCGGAAGCTGTCTTATTTTTCCAAGGAACAATTCAATTTTTTTTTGTTCAAAATCAGCATTGTATGTTAGGCAGCCTCCCCACAAGTATGTGCTCCTCGAGGCTGTCTAAATCTCCCGATTAATAGTGAAAATAGCCTATTGTACGATAAACATTGGAGTGATAGATATACCATCATTTTAATAATATTAATTACTAGAAACTGATGCTAGGCTGCATATGTAGACACTCTGGTGTCAACTTCAGGTGAAACATATGACTGCCTGCGCGTAGCACAGCTTAATAAACCCTATATGGATTAAGGAACGATTTGCTACCCCAGGCGAATTAAGAAGTAACACTCGCCTTTGCAGAGATAATATTGTTAGCATTGCTATACTACTCAAAGGGAACTTTGGATAGATTTTTAAAATTATATTCAAACGCTGTATTAATATTTTAATAATCTTTTGTTACACACGATTCCATTTTCTAAATTCATGCTTCCTACCGCACTTGATTTAACCCATTATGCATCTTTCACTTTACCTAGCTATTGAATATTTTTCCATCTTTCACGATTTCCAAGATGTCTTTGCCTCTTCCTTTAGAGATGTACGCTTGACTTTAATTGCATAAGTGATCTTTTTAATTTAAACTACGGTTTTTGGGGGACCAGAGACTGACACCGCTGACATGGTAAAAAACATTCTTATGATTTTTGCCCCTAACCACCAACGTATATTTGTACAACCCATCACTAGTCATGACCATTCTTATCTTAATCTAATATTACACATATCGAAGCAACATTTTCTGTTTTCTCGCAGTAAATTAAATACGACTCAATGATATAGATACACATGTTCAAACAAGATTGTATTTCATCAACTTACCTGGATGTAGGGCTTTGGTTGGGACCATGCACGTATTTTCAGAGAAAAATCAGAGAAAATCCATGAAAAAATAAATAAGCAGAAAATATGAATAAATTTCCTGCCAAATATTCCGCTATGTTCGGATTCCTAACAACTTCAGCCGCACAATGTCATTAAAACCATAAGTAATATGAGTACTTATGTAGAAATAGACCTCGATATACCGAAATAAACATTCACATTCCACCGAATTCCTCTTCTTGATTTTACAGTATTTCCTTGCAACAATATCGCTAAAAGCGAACCCTTTTGGGTTGATAGGACTTGTTAAGCTCAAAGTATAAAAATATCCCTTTCTGGCATGATACCTTATTCAGAGGAATTATCATTTTTTTAACTGCTTGAGGAACAACCTGTCCACCCACTAACAGTAAAACGCCATGAGTAGGCATTTCGATATGTAAATAAATTAATTAGTCAACTTTAATTGCATTCAAATTGCAATGCTGAGGTATTATTTTCCAATGCTTATATTTCTTTTTGTATTTGAAAAACTAACCTTGGCAGCATCAATAAATTAACCGCTTTTAGTAAATTAAAAACAAAACTAAAATAATATGGCTACAGTGGTCTCCGCAGGTCCAAATTGGAATTAGCTTGGATTTGAAGGGTTAAATTTGATTTTTTTACTCAAGCGTTATTCTCACGGATGACTTCACCATTTAAGTTACAAAGTTACAGTCTTGGCAATTCTAGCAATAATATTTAGTCTCCATGTTAATATTAGTTGTTGGTACAACACTTAAGCCAGCACCTCCAAGAGGCCAATTTAACTACATTAACAATGAGACAAATGGCAACGGGTCAGGTTGGGGCGATGACCGGGTTAGCAAAACTTGGTGGTATTCGCCAGCGTAGATTTTCACGTCCAAGGGAACGGCCAGCAGACATGAACGGTCGGACAACGGGATCGAGGTTGTTCCCCCACGAAGCTCCCGCGGGAAATACTCGCCCATACAATGGCGAGTACTTCCAAGTTCTGCGATAGCAATACCCCTTGAGCCCTTACCTCCTTGAAGGCGGAGTGGTGAGTCTCGTGGCGCGTATCCGGCAGGAGCATGGTTCTCCGGCGCCGCTCGGTATGCGGGAAAGTCGCCAGCACGGCCGCCGCTGAGTCACCGCCGGACGCCGAACGCGGGGGTCACCAACTGCCGCCGCCGCCGCTCCAACCGACTCCTCCCGCGACTGGAGAAAATGAAAAGCGCGGGCGTCAGGAGCGGGTGGGAATGCAATAATGGTGAGGAACTGACCACCCAAGCACCACGCACAAGGGGGAAACACACCACCTCGACCGCCACAACCGGGAGTTACTCAGTTATCAAGGTGTGTGGGAACGGGATAAAAAAAGACTTGCCGGGAGGATCGGGCGTGGGACTTGGCGGGTGATGAGCGAGGTACACACTCGGCGGCGAGCTCATCACGTTTACGGCCATTTCGGAAACTAGGGTTTTAATTGTGCCGCGGCACGAAGGGATGAGCCTCCCCGCCGGGGGAAATAACCCTTTCCTCCTCCCCCAACACACCCTCACAGTACCCCTTACAGCCGACCCCCGCGGTTCTCCTCCTAACCCTTAAAAAATGTACGGGCTCTGAGTCGGAACCTTCTCCACCGAAAGCGCACTTCCCCACCCCAGGATTGGGCGAAGATATTTTTTTCTCAAAATTACCCGCGCATGTGCACCTCGCCGTCTAACATCTGAAAAAATTTCATTTATTTATTTATTTTTTTTGGCTTCTACTTAAGAGGCATCGACGGCTTTAACCATCCGCCGTGGAATTATTTCCCGGTACGAAATTTGCTCAGGGAGATCTAGCGAGATCAAAATAAAAGAGTAAGAGGGCTTATCTTTGTGGGTCAATCAGAATGGATTTTTGAATTATGTCCACGGATCCAGCACCTTCCCGTCCCTTGATATTTTATTTTTAAATACCCCGGATCAGATTGCGGGACACGGGTGATTGGATCAAAGAAATTGAGAGCCTTCGCTACCAATTTGGAATAAAACGACGCACATAATTCAATTTCTCGAGATAGGAATTATTTTAATCGTATCTAAAATATAGCTGTCCTCAACCCATAAAAATCCCTTTGCCAATTGTCCGTCCTTGACAAAATTAGTCGCTTACTTGATTATTTAATATCAATCACGTAATCTGAATTGCATGCGCAGCGTTCGGTGAATGTCATAGTGGACGAAAAAACAAAAATGGAGTATCAAGATCTGAACTTAAGATTCAGGAGCTTTTCCCCAGCTCTATCTTGGACAAATAAATTTCAACCTTGGACTAAGTCTAATCTGGAGGTATATTGAGTCGCCTCTCCCGTCTCAGTGCACGGCAGAGCATCAATTTTGGAAATCTACTGGCGAGACAGGAGCTAATGTGCTTAAACGTAACGCCCGCTGGACAAGGGGCTTGCCATCATTACCGAAGTAGGAGCAGTTATCCCTCCTAACCATAAAGCTACAAGTAGCATACGCCTGTTGCTATTTCGCCATTTCGCCCACATTTGCCCCAAGCTAAATAGCCTGAGGAGACGCGGAATTATTGGCTTCCCATTGCCCTTAAATATCCTTGGAATAACTCTTAACTGAATTAGGAGAAAACATTTTTCCACAAACCCATTTCCAATCTCTTTTCATTTAACCTCTAATAATTTAAATCTATTGAAATTATTACAAAGCCTTTGCGACAACATGATCCTTATCACTAAATAAATATATTTCTAGGCCACTGATCATTGTGCTATATTTATGATGACGCTTAAAAAATTGAGGCTTTGAGAGGATTTTTGGAGATTTTAGGGTTCTAGTATTAATCAATATGTACTCAAAAGAGCCAGTTACGGTAAATTTATGGATTTGCGTCATCTTCCCCGGGCTTCTTCCCATTTTATCCAAAAATTAATTGGATATATAGTATCATACACCATAAATTCTATAGCATATATATGAAATTCGCAATGTAGTCATCTAAATAAAAGATCCAACTCAAATTTTGCCAACACAAGGCACATCTTGCCGTGTTTAAATAGTCCGTTGCTATAGTATTCCGTTGAGTTCCAAAATGAGGCAAATAAAAATCCAGGGTTTACTCTTAAGGGTATGGTGAATTTTTTTGGTTCAATTATTAACGTTAAGCAACAGTGCGTCGTTGAAATTAATCGTGAAGTATTAAAAGGCCAAAAACCTTTCAATATTCAAATCACTCAATTCTTTTTTCGGTGCCACAACCAATAAAGATTCCCAACAGTCCGAACTGTGCCAAGCTATGGCTTTGCCAAATAGGGATTCGACTACATTGTATCGTGAGAAGTTTTTAAACTGGATCTCAATCCTCAGGGCGACATTGAAATTCTCACTGGTTTCTGTTGGTACTTGATTCGAATTGATTATTTATCTTAGGCAAAGACAATGTCCCGGTTGGAAAAAGGCAATGATTAATTAAGTTTCCCCTCATATTCGAGACTTCATACATGACGATGAATTGATGCATCTTGTCTCAGTACGGATCATTTTATCGCCTGTCATGTATAATTAAAACCTTGCTCATCTAGCTTATGATCCGATTTGGGTATTGCAATAGGTAGTCAAACCTTTAATTGATACAAGTTATTAATACGAGAATGCAGAAATAATATTACTCTAAATTGTCAGTTATAAACGTGTATATTTTGCAGGCTTAACCAATTCATTAAAAGTTACTCATTTATCCGGGTATATTTCAAGTGCAATTGACGCTTTTACAATACACCACTGTAACAAACTCTTAATTCCGCACATTATCCACTCGTTACTGTTCCATCCTTTCAAATTCCATAAAAATACAATAACCCATAGCCGACGGTGAACTCAGAAATTTAAACCCGGACTTACAGACTTTTTCGCATCACCGAGGCACATTAACTGATGGAGTTAGCTAGTAGCACGTTTTTTGACAGTAACCTACCTGTATTAATCTATATTACTCATGCCCGCAATCGGAAATGTTTCATATTTTTCATAGGAGCCGACGTGTTTTGTCATGAAAGCCTAGTCCGGCGGAATGTTCAACATTACTATTGTAATTATTTCTAAATATCGACTAAAATAACAAATTCAAATGCCAAGCAACATAAAACGCATTAAGGGGTAATATATGTAGATTTTTTTTCACCATAGAAGGTACTTGGCCAATTTTTCCCTCACGCATCATCAATATTTTAAAAACGTATACCTAAACTACTTGCACGCTTTTTTGGTGTTTGTTAAAGGATAATCAAAACGTCTCATACACTTAATACCATTAATTATGGTAAAAAGGGACAAGGCTTTGAATAAACACGAGTTAAACTTTACTTCTAAACCATTTCTCACAAATAACCTTCATAAATCATTGACATCGATTAATAATAATCCAGTGAAAGTGAGAAAACGCGAGCGAGCGTGTCAAATTCGGCCGTATAATAGCAGGCACCACCACACAAAACAAGCTAATTTTCGTCAATCGTCAAAAATAAATTTCCTTAAAAGCACTGGAATAGCATGCCGGGTCAATATCGAATGCCTTGTGTTTATGGAGAATTTGACTATCGTTCTCTAAAAAGACAATTTCAAATCTAAACTGCACATTTCTTCAGTGCCCTATGCATAGGATCTTCTTCGCGCTAAAATTTGATAACAAGGAGAGATTTTCTACAGAACTAAAAACTTATTTCCGTCTCAATTTTCCTCTCTCGTGTAAAACAAATTTATAGCAAAATTATTCTAGATTATCCAGAAATAAATTGTCCCCCTGATACCCGAGCAAATCACCTGAAGTCCTGATTTGTTTTACCTAAGATGTACTTCACAACGTTGACCACAGGATATATCACACAGTACATGATATTTTGTCAGCAAAACATAAATAAAGGCCTTCGCCAGTTTTGCTATAGCCACTAGGCCACAGCAATATTTTTGACCAATTTTCAATAAAACTCGCGGATAAAAATAGATTCGCGGCCTTGAAATATCCAACTCTCTTACTCCTCAAATACTTGAAAAGCAGCGAAAAGAAATTTGTCCAAACATCACACGCCCTTCCTTTGTCAACTGCTTTCTTCGCCCTTATCATCGCTTCGATCTCATCTAACTTGAAGTGGCTGATATCGACGGAAGTGACACAACATTTTCAAAAATAAAAAGGCGGCCAGCCACGAGGAACAATCGATAGCTCTACGATGGATCAAGGTTTTAACGGGGGCAGCGGGAACTCTCCACTGGGAGGTGGAGACCGCAAAATTCCATCACGGCAGGCAGCGGCTTCGTTAAAGTTCTCCATCGGATTTGCATGGCAGGCCAGCCGAGGATCACAAGTGTGCATGGCTCGTCGTAATTACCGAAGGGGGTGATTAATCAGTCGAAACTCACCGACAAGCTACGCGGTTTAAGTGAAGGGAATGCAATTTCGAAGGGCCTTCACGTCAAGGAGGACGTCCAGTGTGATGCGGGTCGGGAAAATTGTTCGTGGGCCGACAATGGTGATTCCAATCAACGTTAATACACTTCTCCGATAACATATTCCAAAATATTTTATGTCCTCCACCGATTCAGCAAAACTTTGAGAAAAAGTTCCTTAAGCCGCTGCCTGCCGCGGGAATTTTTGAAATACCAAAAAAAAATCTACTTCCATATTCTTCCGGAAAGAAAACATAATATAATCCCCACCTTCAACTATATAATCTATATTACATAAACCATAACGAGTGATATTAGAACGAAAACTAAAATGCTTACATACATCACCAAACCACGAAAACGGTCGATCAAAATAGAAAAGAACTGAGAGAAGTAAGGATCAACCCAAATGATATTTGGCACAAAAGGGTGTTTCCAATGAAAGTTGAACTCAAGTGGTTTGAGGAAAAACACAGTATTAATGCCAGAAGCACTTAGTCAAAACAAGGGAGGAAGAACTTAAACTAGAGAAGGAAGAAATTTATGCCAGAGAAAAAAAGACTAACCCGCAAAGGTATTATTCCCACATTCCGCGGTATACCAAATTCAAGAGCAGAAGAATATCCGGAATAAATAACTTTTAAATGTGATTATAACAGAGAATCAGCTAAATGCAATTTCTTACCTACGAGTAGCTTCTACACCTGTGTAAAAATCAAAATACTCGTTTACAAGGTTTCTGTAAGGAAAAAGTGAAATCCTTCATTTTCTTGTACACCGTTCGTTTTTTATACTGAAAAGAAACATGTTTTCATCTGATGATATACGCTCAAAATTCGTGGATACACACTTTGCCTCCCAACTTCTCAAACAGGAGCAGATGAATGCTGTTTCATTTTTCCATTTAAAATAATGAGTCTGAGGAGTATGTTACCGTAGAGTAAAAAGGCCATGGGTCGAGCAACATGAAACGATTCAGTGAATTATTAATCAAGCAAGGAGCCGGAACTTGATTTTCAATAGTAACATTCAAAATGATTCAATAAATAAGATAATGGATAATAATAATTCAAATAATGGTTCCTTCCCTAAAACCTACTTACTCCCAATACCAGTCACATTAACGAAGCGGCTAAGACAATACATATACCCATCAACTTCCAACATGAGTTTTTCATTTAGTATTGTACAGGTAAAGGTAGGTTTTGTCGAATATCAGAGAATCTCCTCCCGATTTTCTACAAACTCAGGGTCCTATCTCCATCTAGTATATTCTTTTTTGCCTCAGCGTACGATCTACCCTTCTTCATCCCGTTCATGAAACTTATTCCCTTTCTTTCCCCTATCCGCATGCCCAGCATCCTTCCCTCTATCACTCTCTTGAGCAAACCATCGCCCTCGTCGTATTGCGTCCTTCAGCCATCTACCCTGCTTTGATTTGTAAATAAATTCACTTTGTAATATTCCACAATGGTTGTGGAATTGTGGAATATTACAAAGTGAATTTACAACAACATACATACAACCATTACTTACTTTCATTACTTACATTCTTACATTACATTACTTACATTCTTATTAATATACAACCATTATGGAATATTACAAAGCGAATTTATTTACAAACCATTGCAATGTTGTTCCACCAAGTGAAAACTGAGAATTTATTCTATATCTACCCTGCTTATTCGGGAAAATCTCAAGGACCTAATAATTAGAGGACTTCAGATGACATTGGCAATGAATTCTTTTCTTTCGTGATGACCTACTGAACTGAAAAATCTAAATAATCAGAAGTCAATGTCAAACATCATCACATCCGAAATAAAAATATACAACCGACATTTAAAGCTATCTCAAACGTCATACGGCGATTATTCTTCAAGGACTGAAGGAAATTGATAGGTTTTCTTGATTTTTATCTTCCAGTCTCCGGGAATTTAGATAATTTGGCTGATAATTTAATTATATAATTTTTACAAATTTTTTGAACACCAGAATTCTCACCATCTGATCACATAAGGTAAAGATCACCCCAAAACTGAAAGTCAAATGAAATTTCCAAGTTTGCGAAGATAGTTCCCTTCCCGGACCCCTCTGATATTTAAAAAAAAAAGTACGGTCGGATACTCATAAAACTATTAATTTCATTAAGCTTGGCGTCTAGAATGAGGCCCTTCTCAGAGAATTCGTGATTTCCATTTGGTAGCCTAACGCCCAACCCATTAGGCTATCATGCCAAAATTTTGGTGACAGCGTCCGTCATTTAGTAAAAAAACGGCAATATCGGTCTACTCTGCTAACTTTTTCGAAGCTCTGCGTTTTGTCAATAATGTCGTCATAGGTAACAGCCTACGCCAATGACTACCAAAGAATAATATGGGCAAATATCTTCAACCATCTAACCCACCTATGTAGGCGGGAATCTAACCAGCAGCCCTTAGGATGGCAGGCTAAAGGATTTTACCCCGCCGCCACCGGATTTCATTTTTCAACATTCCAATAATTACCCAAGTGAAGGATTTTCTCCGTCTCAGGTAATAAGTCTTTTACATCACATATCCTCTAAAATATTTAATTTTAGTTGTTTTCCATCTTTTTCTGCCACTCTTGTTCCCTCATTTGGACACCCAGTTCCAATAGTATAATCACCAAGTCAGTCTGTAAGTAATTACGTAATGCAACGCAGAAATCAAACCTCTTAGGAAACATACGTTTTAAATAGATAAGGTAGAAATTTATAACTTAATAATCATTTTTAATTTTATGGACGAGTTCGTCGAGGAAGAATTTTGAAAAATCAAACTTCGAGATATTTCACGTTATGTGATGAAAACAAAAGAAAAAACGCCACATATTTTACGATCGGATTATAATCTAGCATTCGTTAAAAAGTTATTTACACATCACAATGTTATTCATTGACAGCTCAGAGCATTGACGGCTCCGATAGCAGTCCACAAAAAAATAAATCAGCATACACAATGCAAAAATTAAATAAATTTTTCTTTAACTTAATCCGTCTCAGGCGGTATCATTACGACTAAATTAAACTCTCATTGTCTTAGCACCTTTTTTTGGACAGCGTTATGACTCGGAACGATTTAAAAAGTGTATAATCTTTCCATTCCTCCAATAATTTAACAAAAGCAGTAGGACAATGGCAGTGCATCATTTTCAATGCCCCTCGCTAAAGGTGATGTATAGATGATGGAGCTAATCCGAAGCTATTCTAGAATTTTAGAGAGCCTTCTAAAGACTGTGGGCTTTGCTATGATTGCATACATTTAAACTACTTAATATATATAGTGTACAACATATGAAATTAATTCAAGAAAAAATTATTCCCCCACTATCTTTAGGTCGTCATTCCAACGGTAAATAATTTACACGCCTTTGATGATCTCAATAGTTTCAGGCTCAACTTTTTGAAAGTTCATTCTCAGTAATGAAAAAAGAAAACTTAGGTAGGTACCTGAATATGACGCCGCTGCGTCGAAACTGGTAGTATCTGAAAATTAATTGGTGGCATAAAACAAAGTTTTCTTTTTTCATTATTAAATTTACACTCCTTTCAAACTCATTTTTTACCTGTTCCAACACATTTCAGATCCTTAAATGTGAACTCTAGATGCGGAAAAGAAACACGAAGGGGTGATGTTTACAAACGATACCTGTCAAATTCGCCAGGCGTGAATTAAATATTTAATGGAATCGATTTTCTCGCGCAACATTTTTTTGTCAGCAAACATCCGTGCTGACTATAGACATGCACCATGGATTCAGGACCAACTTCCGAGGCTGTCCGTATTCCAAGGATTTTCCCAGAATTTGCGTGAGATTACCTTGAGTCTCCTGGCACGGAGCCCTAATACATGTTGGTAGGAGTTTAACCCGCAGAGGAAGTTTAGCTTTCCGAGTGTTCCAAGAATCGGGTTAATTTCTCGTAAAAGGGGTCTCACGAGAGAGGCGACGCCGAACAAACCATTTCACGCGCGTAGTCTTAGCCGAAGTCTGAGCGCGATTAAGAGACGAGAAACCAGTAAAAATTAGGGCAAAAAATCATCATGTGCCTAGCTAATTAAGGAAAAGGTATCATATGATGCAGAAATGAAAATTTTGCAAATATTCACAGAAATGAATTTACTGCGACCTAGGTTTTGATGGTTTTATATCATCATCACCTGATTTATTTCTTTCGCGTCATCGCCACATTTATTTTTGTGGATACTTGCAAATTTTTCATTTCTGCATAATTCATAAATTCCACTCAATATCGTAGGAATCTTCGGATTTTATATAAAAGGTATCATATCATTCCCAGTCATTACAAAACACAATCGGTCATTGTACAATAAGCAAATTCAGCATAAAAAATTGCAACGTGTACCATTTACAAAGTGAAGGGATGTATTCGTGTATCTTTGACGCGAGACAAAACGAAATATTGGAAATAATTCATCGTAGTCTCTTGTGCTCATATTTTTATCGGATATTCTAGTTGATTGTTTTTTTAAGGAGGAAAAACTAAGCGCTGAGGCCATTTACGCCTTAAAGGATAGATATCTTGGCTGGAATGGGGAGAATTATTTAAGCCTGAATCACACGATCATTTTTTCCGTCCCTTTTAAAGAATAGCTCCAATGATAGCTTTTCAGGGACCGTGACAATGATAGCTCGAGCTATCATTTTCTGAATCACATGGTCATTTTGGCCGTCCATTTTTCCATCATTTTTTCCGTCCCTTTTCGCATCATTTCTATGTTAACTACTCTCATTCCATTGAAAGCCGAACGTGGCGTTAGAGTTGCTCTTTGCGGCCGAGCACTCTGATTGGCTAAATGGTGGAGTCAGCGATGCCTTCAGGGACGGAAAAAGGGACGTGCCCAGGGATGGAAAAAGCTATAGGGATCCCTATCGCTGGAGCCATCCCTGACTTTGTTCGAGTCACACGATCATTTTCGAGCGATCTTTTGAGCTATCATTGGAGCTATCCCTTAAAAGGGACGGAAAAAATGATCGTGTGATTCAGGCATTAGAAACTGATAGAGTATCGCTAAATTTAGTCTCTCCTGCACTAATGATACTAAGGAGTCCAAACCATAGACGGAATGCAAAATTTGAAGTAATCTCCATATTACATCCAAGGAGGGATTGGTATTTCCCAATAAAAATTTTCCACCACTGCCGGGATTCGAACCGGGAACCTCGAGGTAAAAAGCAGGTACGCCAGCAACCAAACTACGAAAAGATGTAGATGTCGCCAAGGTAAATACTTCACACCAGACCAAGATATGTAGCTCCAGGAATTGGAGCCAAAAGTTACTAATTCAATACTTCTCTATGAACATTAATCGCCAGGAATGCAAGTAAATTAAAATCACAAGTTTAAAACGAAATTTTTGGGATCCAGCAGAAGCGAGAGTGCAGTTAATCTTCGGTGAATGAACACACAGTTCATGAAAAATTAACTCTAAAAATTAAATATTTGTTCATTTCTCAGTTATACGTAAAAATAACAAAAAGTCACTTCGATCTAGTCGCTAAGAGGCTTACGTTTTTAAAGATGCGCCACTCTTGATTAACTCCTTTATTTTCTTTAAATAGAATACCACAAGCTTACGAAAGTCCGCAGCAGACAGGCCTCCACACTTCAATATGTCCTTCCGCACACAAATCAGTCAAAGGCCCCTTCCCGACCAAATTACAAAAAAAAACAAATTTCAACAAATAAGCATAAGAATAACTATTTTAAAATAATTATAATTAAAAATACTAATAATAAAAAGTCTATAAGTATTTAACGTTACACGTTTAAATTCCATTGCCACCACAGCCATATCCAGAAACTGAAGTTGAGCTCGTTCCGTTACTCATAATATCGATCTCATGCCTGCATCATCAAATATGTCTTAACTCAAACCCTTGAGCCATGAGCATAATAACCTAGTCAGCCTCACTGATACATTGTTAAGTTTTTCTACTGAACTCTTGAACTACTCTCTTTTCCTTTGAGAACATAATTTCCTGCACATTGGATTACATTTGACGCAGTTTAACGAGAGAATATTTTCTATGCTATTTTAAGAAACATTCAGAAGAATAGCTTTGGATCGACGCTTTTGTGGGACGATAAGAAGATAATGCCACACTCGGTAATAATAGTTAATGATGGCTACTGTTATGTTAATGTATTATCATCAAACGTTTTCAGTATTGAACATTAGTCCCGGTCCCTACGAGTAATTTTCAAACCTAAGGAATTTAAGTTCATAAGTCGACGTCGAAAGTGTTACTGTAAAACAAAAAGTACCCAATATTGTTTTTGCAAAAGTGTTCAATAAATATGTGCGCATTGTACGCTATTGATGCGTATGTGTACTGCACCAGGGAGATTACGGTTACTTATTTTACGTTGCCGTTATCATTATTCAAAACGCAAACTACTCGAGAGGGGCAATGTTAGGAGATATTATTATGCACACATTCCATCAATTAAACAGATTTTTAAAGCCCCAGGAAAAGCATGAAGAATAAAGACCACGTTTTCACTCACATGAACTCAAGAATAACAAGAACGCGAACGCACGCTTTATGGAGAACCGTGATCACGCCCCCATGATTCTGTACCTTGCAAAGCCGCTATTATTTTTTTAAACACTCAAATAAAATTTTTATGATAATATTTTCATTGCATACACGTTGATTTAACTAACATCAACCATTCAGACCGCATATTAGTCGAATTATCCGTCAAATAATTTTGAGTATTCACCAAACTTAATTTTAGTGGGCACTGCGGAACACAAAATTTGGGAGGAACGCAATAAAGGTATTAATCTATTCGTCGTCTGTATGAGACGGTGACCCATGACTCTTGGCCAGCTGAAATTGTTTTCACAACTGCTCCCCCAGCGCATACCCATCTCTCATCTCTTTGGCGTAGCAGAAGCCGCCACACGAATACCAATTTGACTGAGCAATATGCTCGATGCCACGCAGTGGGTTCCAACTGGCATGACTAGCGTGACTTAGCCGTGAGCTGGATGGATCCGTCATCTCCCATTCCAATGCTGCGCAACACCCCTTTAAATGGTTACAAAGGCCAACCTGCCCCTGGCGAAAAAAAAATTGAGCACCGAACCCAACTATACAACCACGTCAATTGTGCGGATCAACTCTAACTTAAAATTTGTGATCGAATGATTATCAACTCAATCGACAGTCTCACGGGACAGCACAGTACAAAGCCCTGGTGGAAGCGAAATGTCAAAATAGCACAAAAGGAATGGTGGGAGGATGCCTCGACGGGAAGATCATTCGACTTTTGATAGTAAGGACCGTGAATTATTCTTTTGGGCATTTCACGTTGGATTGACGTGATTTTTGAAAAACTAGAGCTTTGCGAAAAAAACTATTGTGCCAAGGGAAACAATAAAACAAAGAGAGAGTCGCACAACAACGGAAAATATAAGTAGGTATATAATTTACATCAATTCGATTTGAAGTCTAACCAAGGTTTTCATTAATAAAAAGAGTTCTTTTCTGTTCTATGTCCAAAAGTAATTTCCTCAGAAGGAACTGCGCCCCAAGATTAGGGGAAAAAATAATTAGCACATAATTAACACGGATGTGTTCCACAAAACATAAAAATCAATTACTTTTTTAGTTAAAATATAAAGATATTGTTGCACCAAATACTGGCTGTGCCTGAGAAAACGAAGAGATTACCACACGAGTACTTCCTCTTCTTTCTTCTGTTTTCTTTGTAAGCAAATGTAACTGATGATGAATGATTGTACTTTGAACCAGCAGTGTAAACAGAATAAACCATCTAGCTAATATATTTAGTACATTGAAACGCTGATGTTGTAAAGAAAGAACTGTAGTAGAGTTTTAACGGCCCCAAATTTCCAACTCATATAAACTTAAAATTATCTCGTCGTACTTGTTTACCACGGAGCATTAAGGGATTGCATCTCTGCAAATCAAAAATTTTTCTTAAAAATGTTAATCCATCCAATTTTGTTCAGTTATATTTAAATTAGATAAGTTTTATCAATGAAAAAAATCATATAAAAATATTCAGTCCCAAAAAGTCAAGGTATTAATTAATCGCAATGAAGATAAAAACGTACCGTACGATAACTTATAACTTAATTCGGAAGGAGTCATAACGCAGCCATCAGCTCAGCTAAGGCCAAGTCAGACCTATATTTATTTGGAATGCCAGCGGCAGATCAGCACGAAAAGAAGAGAAAATTCAATGAATGCCTACTTTATGGTACTCATCACACGTCGTAATCATCTCTATTCCCAGTATCGGATATTTAGCGAAGTGGACCAATGTCACTTCTTTGAGGCCACTGATAAAGATGACATACCATGAATATACTATGAATAGACCACTATAAAATTAATAATGAATTATTTTTTACCGGCCTAATTCAAAATATTTATTTTGACAATCCTTCCCAAGGAATCACATACCTTTGGTCGAAAAATATTTATTAGGCTTAAAAAAAATTGAGGACAAATTTAGGAAGAACTAGCGCGCAACAATGGGCCTTAAACAGATATTTGAAACCACTAAGCATGTATGAACCCGCAGCAGAACATTTTTTACCAATCAGGAGCATAATTTTTCAAATAAATGACCGTGATAATTTGCTTCTTATTCAACGGCCTAAAACAGCAGTTTTAAACGATAAAGTATATATCCCTCAGTTTATAATCACTGCAAATCAGATGCTTACTTTAATCAATTGTTGGGATAATGTGCATAGAATTTTGAATTCCTTCGGCAGGCATAAACTAGCCGTTCCTTTATTCTCGTCAAAATTAATCGTATAAAATGGAATATTTTGCGTCCAAAATGTAATAACAAACTATTCTTTATAATCTTCTGAGCGTGTCCCTGGGTATTGAAAACTGCACCGCGATTACGCAATGATTAGCTCAAATAATTGCCTCTCCTCGGAGAGTGGATGACATAATATTTTCGAAGAAACACGTCGCAACATTCTGGCCTCGTGTCGAAAAAAGGAATAACGCAACACCTTAGAAGAAAGAGGATATTGAAGATCGCCTTACAATGATGCCGTACGCTTCCAAAAAGTTTCTTGCCATAACTTGTACACGCCCATTTTCATCCTCAATACGATTTTTTCCAGGCAGGCTGACACTCATATCTGTTCATAATAGGATATATTACTACATTACGCGCACTTCTACACCATTATTTCTCTTCCAACCCATTTCCATCATTTCACTACCATATCATTTGGCATAATTTTGATATAAACAAAAACTTCGATTTACTTATGTATTCTATTTCAAATTTTAAATTTAGAACTACTTCCAAGTAGAATTCATAAAACAAATAATTCGTAGCACATACCAACGCAAAATAAAACAGTAAAAGCGAGAATCCTGAAAATGACTCCTCAAAGATAGAAGGACTATTTCAAAACCAATAGCCGTGAATACTCCTATGACTGTGTTTGATCATCTGTTTAATTAATATACATACCCGTCACGTAATTCAGGATCAAATATCATCGCAAACATCACAAGTGATAAAAAATATCTCGCAGTTAAAAGAATTGTTCCTTCGATTAAGACATTTCACCCTATGCTAAAGAAAAGAAAATAAAAAGATCGCTTTCAAACAAAATGGACTATTAATAAAACCATGAAGGTGAAAATAATCGGCGAATGCAACTCAATAATTCCATTACAACTATCTACGAGCAAAATATTTAAAGATGGCCAACATCCAAAAAAACTTCAACCATCAGAAATATATCATTGA
Source organism: Ceriagrion tenellum (assembly GCA_963169105.1). Taxonomy (NCBI): domain Eukaryota; kingdom Metazoa; phylum Arthropoda; class Insecta; order Odonata; family Coenagrionidae; genus Ceriagrion; species Ceriagrion tenellum. Next base: position 79,130,243 of record OY720632.1, read on the forward strand.
GAAATATATCACGGCAGCTTTAGGAAAATATATCAATGGAAAAATTCCTGGAACGAGGCAATAGAAATATATCATAATCAGAAATATATCACTTACAACTTCGTGTTGCAAGTGCTTTTCCCTTCAGCTTGCTGAAGAGGGCCACCTTGTGGCCAAAATACGCGTATCCGACGCTCACCCTCGTTTGTCTTTGTGTTTATATTTTGACCACGCTCTTTTTGAGCGATTTCTCCCAGAAGTTGGGCCCGTCTGTGTGTGTGAGTGAGTGATTTGAGTGCTTGTGAGTGTGATTGTGGTAATGACCAGGCATCCTTAGTAGGGTGTCATCAGCCCTATGAAGGATCTCAGGTTATAACCTAGGCATCCTTATCAGGGTCCCATTAGCCCTCGAAAAGGATCCCAACTGGGTTGAGTGTGTGTGTGTCTGTGGTGGTCACTGGCGAGGAAGTAACATTCCCGTAAACCATCACAGGAGGGTATTCTGGTAGAGAGGATGTGGCTGGTCCCTGCTGTGGAATCCCCTTTTCCCGCAAACCAACACAGTAAGTGTTGTGTGGTTGCATGTTTGACGAGTGGTGCCATTTTTACGGCCACTGGAGAATCTTTTAATTTTTGCTATCTTGAGAGGCCGTAGAGCTCAATTTCCTTTGATTTACATAATGATATCGTAAAAATTTTCGCGAGATATTTATTTATCCCTCTTCAAATAGTCTTGGAAACAGCACACAGGTCTATTACGATGGGTTCCACTCAGACTAACGTTCCCCTTCCATTAGTCACCCTCTGGATATCCAAATGGGGGACTATTTTACCGAAAGGACTGCCATCGCGAAGTGTCACCTTCTGGAGATATTTATGTAGTTGCCCATTGCAGCACTCCGACTCTCAACCGAGGCTGTGGCATTTGAAACCTGGATCGTCATGATCTGGGCGGGCCATCAGTGCCTTCTGCTGAGAATGCTGCCCCTCAGCTGGGGTGCTGGGGAGCCGGGTAGTCTTGGATAACATGTAGGGAGTAGACATTCTCGTTGCCTCGTTCCAGGAATTTTTCCATTGATATAATTTCCTAAAGCTGCCGCAACACGACAGGTATCCTCTACATAAAAGGTTGAGTGAACGTACGTGTGATTCAGTTGCTAGGCGTAGTGATTCAGACGTGCACCTTAGATGGCAAGCGAGCTCCCATATACGTTCCCCGGAATAATGGAATAACGGGCGCGGGCGGGCGAATATATTTTTTTAAATACACGTATCTAAAGTGAGGCTGCTTAGTAACAGTTCCACTGGCCTCTCTAAAAAATCTCGTGTACAATGGAATCTTTCACATTTAGGGATTGTACATGTTTTACCATGATTTTACATGCATTTTTTTGTCATAAATGAGAAGTCACTCATTAATTTATATTAAGTTACTTACTACAGTGGAACCTGTAGTAAGCGACCACAAACGGTTACGATGAAAAATGGTAATTGAGAGGGGTGGTCGTTTGACAGGAGGTCAGTTTCTTGGAGTACATATTAAGCAAATGAATAGGCGTCTGAATTTGAAAAGATGAAAAAAACTCTTGAAGCGACTGTTTAGTTAAAACCTACACAGAGGGCATTTATTTCCTCATAATTTAGTTTTCTCCTAGGAAATTTCAATTCATATTTATTTGATGTACAAATAGAGTGACATCTGAATAAATCGGCCACCGACGGTTCCGCAGCAAGATGGTCGTTAAGAGGGGTGGTCGCTTGATAGGAGTGGTCGTTGTGAGGGGTTTCACCGTATAGTCATCGCTTTTAAGCTTCTTCATCGATGCTTTAGCCTGTTTCTGCGGCTTAGTTGCCTGTTGCAACTAGTCAATAATAAAAACACTAAACGAATACAAACAAACATACCCAGAGTGGGAAAAATACACTCAGGCAGAACTTGAATCCGCGACCATTTGGTAGTCAGGGACTTTACTACGGCATATTCATGCCCAAATATTGCACTTCGCTTCAGCACTATGCGTAGAGCACTCACATCTTGAGTGCATTAGCCTTATTTAAAGTCGAATCAACTGAAAATGCTATTTCACATAAAGACACACCGAAATGCCGACCGTTTGATGCATTTCTCAAGGACTTGGCTCACATCTACGCCCATAGCCTTCTTTCCTAAAAATATAAACGAGACCTTTATCATCCTCTCAACATCTGATGTCTTCCATTCCTCGCAGATTAGGCTTGTATAGGATATATCCCGTACACCCACAGCCTCGAAAGCTCAAGAGTTTGTCGGGCATGGAACCAACGACATCGGCACTGCGCCACCGAATCGACCGTCTCCCATCGCACCTCCCAATCACGACGCAGCAAAAAAAAATAAATAAAGCAACGAGGATGAGACTTTTATTCTCGGCGTGGATCCGGGGGAAGATTGCGTTACGGCATCATCGAAAAAAATTCTCCATCGTCCCGAATGAATTCATTTCGAAGGCCAATTCCCATTGGCGGATGTCTCTCGTTTGATCCGCGTCCATGTAACCCGCATTGCGTCCGGAATGAATCGTCATGTACCCACCCTACTCTCTCCCTCTAATAGTGTTTCCGGCCGAGAATACTCTGCCAACTGTTTCCGAGAATTTTCAAGACCTGTAGTTCCCGATTTCCGATAAAAATAAGCCGATAAAAATGCTCCGATAAATCATTTATGTTAAAATACTGGAAAAATCGTGTAGTGCCAACCTCTAGCCACGGACATTTAAAAGTTTATGGAGGCAAACATCATTCTCAGTAATAGCTCTGATACCTCCAACAACCGGGACTATGCAAAAAAATTTTTAAAAGATATACTGGATCTCGTAATACCCAAAGCCAGTATAACATATGAATTGCAAAAAGTTGCAATTCTAAACACGCGAAGCATTATTTTAAAAATTATGAAAAATTAACCTATAGCTTGGCTTTACGTCACTGTTGATTAATAAAGAAAAATATGTGACCATAAAATTCTAATAAATATAGTGCTCCAATGGATGTGTGCATTTTTGAGCACCACACACCGGAGATCGCCCGAAAAAACACAAAGGTGCATTCCAGAAACAAAAATCATTCCTGATCAATCACGGTGCGGAGGTTTAAGGGAAAGCTGTTTCCACGCCAGTGACAGAACCACCGGATACATTCCCTCAACCCAAAAAATGGGATAATTTAGGGGGCTATTGGGCGAGTTTGGGATGCTGGGGTTATATTTACAGAAAATAACTTCTGTGACTGCCTTTTAGGATTTGGCGAAATCCTAATCCCGAAATTTTGATAATGTGGAATCCTATTCATCAAGAATAATAATAAAACCTCAAGTATGCCTTGAATCAGGGCAGCACTGAAGTTACGGAGAAAGTAAGTGGGTGAAAAACTGTAATGACATTATACGCTGCATTTGAAATGGAAAAGTTTTATAAATGCCAAATATCAATAAACAAGGTGTTTCGTTAAAGTTTCAAGATTTAAGAAGTGTTCCATCGCAGGAAAAGGTTAGAAAATCATGACTTAAGAAACCAAATAAAAATAATATCTTATATCAGGGCCGAAGTGTTGCTTTCCAGTGTCCTGGGAGAGAGATGCACCAGTCAATGAATTCCGCTCGACCTCAAAGAAAGAACTTTAGACGCGTAATACCGTCTTCATTTGCGACAATCTTTTTAACAGGAGCGTCTTTGCCCCTCTCCAAGACAGCGCATGCCATAACTACGCATACGACTGCTCCGCTTACACTCTATTTTATTCATAATGCATGAAATTTATGGAAAATGAAGGATGACGCCGGCCCCGATGACAATAGAGTTACGGCCTTTATTATTGACCCGCAGGTCGTGGGTTCGAATCGTGTCTGAGTGTTTTATCATCATCCTGAACATGGTTGTGTGTTATCGTTTACGTATAGGTTGGTGCACGAGATAGCAGCGTGTTTTCGCTGCAATATAAGTTTATTTGAGATAAATGGTATATAGCAATTAATCAGGTAGCATTTTCCTCCATTATCTACGAACCTTTACCAACGCTGGGATTATTTATTAATTCTACGTTCGAAGAAATCTGACGGCCTTTCAGCAGAAGTAGTCGTCAAACTAAGGGTGGTAATCCAAAAAATACTACGAGATTCTGCATCAATCCAAAACAATAGAAGTAAAAGTAATATGACATAGCAATAAAAGTATCAATAAATTAAGTTGGTCGTAATTGGCAAGAGCTGTGATTATTATAGAAAGTCACTGTTATATCCTCTAACGTAATCTTCCGAGTCTCTGGCTAGTATCACAACAACGAAACCCGATGTTTACCTAGGTATTCTGTGACTTCGACAGATATATATATATAGTTTTCGGCGGGTTATTTTTCGTGTTATTATGTTCGGTGGAGTAAACATCGGGTTTCATTGCTGAGGTACAGGCCGGAGACTCGGAAGGAGAACAGTAAAGCATGTCGGTATTAGTATCCATCACCGATGGATACGTGACTACCTTGCTGCTGGGCCATGCGCATAGGTATTACGGAGAACGGAGAAATCCCAGGATTACCTACTTCTGCATGCCCGCTCCCGTAGGCTCCGCTCGCCCTCTACTGGCAGAAATGCACTTTATGGTGGTTAGAGAAATTTTTGTCCATGTGCATAATTTCGTGACACTTTGCATGCATGCTCTTATTAGTGAAATATAAAGATAAACCTGAAAAAATGCATTTAATGGGTTTGTTTTATTGATCAGTCAATCCTATTTTAACGAGTAACCTCTTGGAAAATGAGATATATTCAGTATAAATTCAATTACAAATGAATAGCTATTCTTTAAACTCGAAAGAATTCATTTTATTCTATCAAAACATTTATATTAAGATGTTCCCCCGAGTCAAAGATTAGGAAAAACATATTTACATATTATTTTCGCCCAAATTTATCCCCCACTGAAAATACCCCGCTGAACACTATCAATATCTGTTGCTCTGAATTTAATGACCAAGTCCTCATCGAAAGCAGCTCATCATTCGGTGAATTTCGCCAAAAGGACCTGGATCCGATTGGAGCTGAAAGACTGGTATGGCAAGAGGGATGCCTACTCCCACTACCTCAACCACCTCCATTTGGAACTATCACCGGCTGCACGCATCATTCAGTGGTGTTCTCTTTACCTTCTGTCCTATACCCACCCTTCCATTCAACTATATGTATGCGGCTTCTCCTGTTTCTCATTGTCTTGTACCGGATGATGACTCTGTGAGTCGAAACACGTAGTACTGGTAATTTAAAAAACTGTGGAAAAGAGCGCTTGTTGTTCTCATTATGACAAACGTCCTCTACATTACGCCTGATTTAGTGAAACTTAATACCTGTCGTAACCACAGCAAGATTAAATGAAGGTAAAATGAGATTCTTGCATCACTTCCTTTATTGCATGTATGGTAAGTTCTACGGAAGAAACAGATGTACCATGTATGGAATAAGGTCCTAGTGTGTTTCCGACTTCCTAGAACAAATATCAAAAGGTAAACTTTATTACCCGTGATTACCACTCTCGCCACCTTCAGCTAATGAGTAGTGAGCCCTTTATTGTAAATTATTACTATTGTTTCTGGAATTCTCAAAATTCTTCGATAAATAAGATAACCTCGGTATCATTTTCCAAAGATTCCAAAATTTTGTGAGTTCGAAACCCTTTCAGGGGTTTCCCGTTAGATCCGCGCCCATATATCCCGCATTGCGTCCGTGATTGCCTATGGCCCTCCCACCCTACCTCTCTCTCCATATACTTACACAAACACACAAAAACTGACAAAAACAAACACACACACACGCAGCCATCATCATCCTTCCTCGCGTGCTCAACCCGCGCTTCGCGTGAGATCACGGGGGAAGAAACTTCGGCGTAACGGGGAAAAAGGAGGAGGAAAAAAGTTTGGGTTTATTGGGAGGAGGAGTCCGCGACGGGTTTTTTATTCCACGGAGAAATGAGCTGGCATGGGGAAATAAAGTTGTGGGCGCACCGTGTGGCTACAAGGAGTGAGAGCGATTCCAAGCGAAGGGCACGCGGTGGGGAGAGAAGCCGTGACTTGAGGGGTCCGCGGTCGTGTCGCTCCTGCTGCACTGCGCCTCAGAGTCAGTAAGTTTTCCCGTCAGGGTGGTGCAATGGGCCACCGGACGGTTCGGGACGGAGGGGATGAACTGGATCGGTGTTAGCAGAGGTTTAACTGCCGAGAACGGCGCGACTCAAACGGGTGTAATGAACGCAAAGGTCAAAACGACTGACCCCGTCGTTCCGTGCCACAAACTCACGAAGAGTTAGGTTGGGAAATCCTATTATCCCTATCCATCCCCGGTTCATCGACATTTCGTAAAATGATTAACTTTGCCGATTCCACAATTACTTTTTTACGAAAACGCCACTTCGAACAGGTTCAACGCCTTCGCGTCATTTACACGAAAAACTTTCAAACTATTCAAGTTGCACACCACCATTTGGTACCCTGATGATTGATTAGTGGGTAGCGGAACAACCCGTGTATTGATTTCTCCTATCTCGCGGTTACCCATACAAAACTTCTCGGTCTCCTCATCTCTTGATCCTGCCGTAACAATTGTTTTAAATCAAGTGACAGCGGAATGAAAATAAACGACGAATATGGGATTCAGCGGTGACAAAAAATTTGATGGCAGGCATATTGAGGAGAGAGGGCAAGTTGAAGAGGGCGACGATGATGGGAGCGTTAAATGATCGAGGAGTTAGAAAGAACGAGGAAAGACAATAAGTATTTCAGACAACATTAGGAAAGACATAACGTATGAGAGACTTGATGACGAAAAAGTAGAGTTAGGTGCAGGAAATTGAAAGGTGATCCGTAAAATGAGAATTTCAGTCGGCAAACCCCCCACAAACCACTCATCAGCCAACAGAAAGCCCATTCTTAGGGACAAAGAACACTGTAAGATTACCTCATTTTTACTAACTGCCGTCCACGGATTTTCTACGTTATGTCGTCATCAGACACACCCTGATAATGAAAAACTTGTCGTTACCTTTTTCAGTGTTCAATTAAAGTGTGGAAACCATCCAGTGTTTACATACTATTACAAGTACACTTGTATTTCTATTATGTAAGCTGATAGAAGCGGTAGACTTAAAGAAGTTTGAGCGAGATAGTTCCCTAGTCATAATAGAGGCCATATTCGAATTTTACTTCTTAATTTCATCATCTGTAGGAGGCATAAATTAAATATTGCATTACTAATGGTGCAATTCTATACTTTTATATGACTGAAGTTATAAATAATTACATAAAAATATCTACATGAGTTATAAATTTGACTCAATTTCTTCTTTTCTTCACACAGTACGTTTAAAATTCCTTCACAGCAGAGGGTTTTTTGCGATTCTGAAAAACTTACTGCGGTGACAATGTTATTTATTTTCTAAAATAATTGAGAAAACATACTATCTACAGACTCCTAATTTTTCCACGAGATTTGGGTGTTAAAAATACCTCTTTTTTTTAAATAAGGTATCTCTGGAGTGGATACTTGTTCCATTTCCCATATAAGAGGGCTGGTATTATTCGTCAAAAATCTCGGAAATAGTTCGGCAAGCTAATACTCTGGTATCTTTGGAATTTTGAGATATTTTTCTTTAAAATAAGACCTAATTCATTGATTTATAGCTGAAATGATATTTCTCTCAAAAAGCCGACATAAGAGGCAAATAAGTGAAACTGCCGAATTTTAAGGTCAAAAAATTCCTTCTTTCCAAGCACTCTTTCTAACTACATAGGTACCCCAATTGCTGAAGCTTTGATACATACAGCCGACGAATCAACACTTGACTACCGCGGCCGGCTACAGTTCCGAATCCATTTGGCAAACCCTAACGCAGCTCAAAATCTCTATACTTTTCCTTCCTCATTTACGCTCTTCTTACAGCATGCTCACTCCTGTCATCCTCATCAACATATCCTTACCTCGAAATATGCCCTCCAATCCTTTATACCTTTATTCTGAAACTTTCCTCCATAAATTTACAATCCTCGCCTACCTTTGATCTCCCAATTGCCAGTCAATTTTTTTCTATACCAATTCGCTAGTAGTAAAAATGGTTTGGAGTTTTAACCGCCTAATGGCCAGTAGCAGGAACGACACACATGTATACTATACAGTTATGAGACCCATAAGTCATAGCAACCATTCAAGAAGAGTTGCATAAACATTCGATAAATTTATTGGCTTCATAATTTATGGCATGGAGTCATGAGTGCCATAAGTAGCCAAGATGGCGGATGCGCAGTCATCCGCTTGGAGACTTAATTACTTGCTAAAAGAGAATTTTTTAGACAATTGACCAGTTTGTTCACTCTTACTGGCTAATTATTACGTGCATTAGCAATTATTCATACGCTAAGCTTTCGTAAATTTTATAAGGCGGTTGAAGATTAGATCAAATATTCGAAGCTGTTAACAATTGGTAAATAAGTTAAGTAACTAGAGATGTGTTCCTGCTACCCGAATATATTTAAGAGATCTAACAATATGGATCTCATAACGATTGATTCCAAAACTAAATGTTCTAGCAACCGGCCACAAGACACCTGGCCGGCAATCCGGGTCCAAATCTCGATCAAATCAAATTATTTTTTCGAGGCGAATTTCGTCCTTTTTAGAGCAACGTCTCTTGATCAAATTAGATACCATTATATGCAAGAGATAAAATGGAAAAACAATGTTAATTATTAAATGTTTGTATCAAGTTTACTCGATGATGAAGTAAGAAGAGATGCCGGCTCAGATTTTGAAACTAATCCATCTGACCCCACGGGTACCACAACCCGCATAGCCCATGTGTGCCACGGGAAAGCTACCAGCAGGTTTGGTTCAAGGTTTCATGGCGCTGCGCTGGGCAAATAGTCTTGCCAAACTCCCCACTGGGGGCCAAAGCGGGAAAGCATGATGAACGATGTGGATAGTCATGAAATGTTCTGTGAAAATCCGGTCGACAATGCTAACGAATTTTCCCAGGGATTTTCCCCATCGATCCAAACTGGGCCAAGGAACATCTCACTAGGCTAAAATCCAGAGAAGACTTCTGACGATAGGTATATCCGTCAGTGTATGCCGAAGAAGAAGAACATAATTGAAGGAAAAATAGAGGTAAATGCCCCCATAGGAAGACCCAGGAATAATTCCATGGACATAATAAAGAGGGAAGTACATGGGGAGAGATACCAAGAGGTTTGGAACTAACATTAGATAGGGAAGGGTGGAGGGCTGCAGTCAACCAATCTCAGGAATGAACAACCAATAAATGATGATGGCGAAGGAAGTCTCCAGGAGGGAAATAAAGAAAACACTCCGCGTTGAGACCTCAACTGTTCCATCAAAAGTAGGCCACTGACTTTGCCGACAAACCAACATTCTCCGAACATAATATTAAAAATGATCCAACAATAAAAATTACAATAAAGTTGGAAATATTTTCACTGTAAAGAAACTTTCACAACGTATTCACCACACCGATTGAATTTACGCACAATCGATATTCCTAATTTGCCAAAAAGCATCTTGCGAAAATTATCAAGGTGGAATTTAGGGTGAAATAAAAATTATAATACAGAAGCAAGATCTGGATTCAGGCTCTACGTTCAATAGCTACGAAGAGACGAATCTCAACCAATGAAGATTATGAATCACAGCATTTCCCACTGCTGAGTCCAACGTACTGACTCATTTTACAAACTAGTGCCACTAATTTACATTCATTGATTCCGGGCGAGATCATTACAAATATAGATGAGATTTTGTCTACCATGGTCGTTTATATAAATAAAAGTTCATGCATTTTAAATGTTATCTCACCTATACACAGTTACCTTTTTTGCCCGAGATGGCTTTACCCTCTAGATCACCAAATTATACATCAGTAAATTTTTAACATAGTTTTACAGCATTTGACAAACCCATCAAGCCAGTGAGTTTTCAAACCTTAAAATTCGAAGATATTTTGCACCATCACTTAAGGACCTTTGAAAAAAATAATCTCCCAGGTTTTGTCCAAATATCGCACAAGCACAAGTATTATTTCCCCATCATAGATATTTACTTTCAGGAATATACTTTTCTTCCCAATTGAAGAAAATTTCCCTTTCCTTCTGGATTTAATCTTCGTTACTAAACATCACGGCGGTGTATAAGCCCAATTGACAAAGCATTCGGCTTAGGGTCATCAGAATTTTATGTATAAAATCACGGCGACACCTCTGAATACCTTCACCTTGACCGAAGCCCGAAGATTTTGTGAGATCCACAATCTTCTAACAGCAAAATAAAACTGTCCTCACCACTTCGAAAGCATAAATTTAATTCACCGTATTATTTATTGATAGCGTAACAGGTAAGTCGAACCCACGCCAAATTAATCAACTCAAAGTAAAATGACTGGCTATTACCTCAGCACGCAAATATTACCATTTTACGGCAAACAAATGGTAATACGGCTGACATCTCACAGTGCTGAGTGTAAGGAAATGACTTAGATTGCCCACTTGGTATATTGGGCTTCACGTTGAGTCGATACCGAAAGAATAATGGATCATAAAAGTGCAATCACACATTAATATCCTTATTTTAATGGCAGAAAGAAGAGTTACAACCCACTTTTTCCCAGGAAAGTATCAAGAATTGCTTTTACTCGACGCAAACCGTGCCATCGTAACAATTTCGAGAGTAAAAGAATTCACCACAGCATTAAATTAAATTGAAACACATCATCAATTCGACCGGAGATTGGTAAAAAAGAATTGTGACATATAAGGCTGTACTTTTCATGAGAGCTAAGACCATTAAGCCAAACATTTTCCATCAGAGTAAAAACTTCAACAATAACTGCTACGGCACTCGCTATGAAAGCTTCCAAGCACGGTGACGGGGCTACGTTTCCTAGGAATCCGAAGAACTTCGTCCGCGAACGCTGTCATAAAGTCGAGTTCGGGGAAAACCCTAAGAGAAAGAAACATCGCCCGACTTGGCGTGATTCCTATTCTCCGATATCCGTTTCGCAAGTTGGTAAGTTCCGGATCGAAGCAACTCGGGCCCTTGATTGTCCGCCACGCACGCACCACGCCCACCACGACCTCTTGCCACATTTTCACCACCTCACTTCCCCCATTGCCTCCACTTACATTCCCTGCTCTCACTCCTCATGCTGACCCTCGCATGCATCTACATATGAACAAAATAACCGCTGTGTTCAAAGCAAATGGAATTTCTACACGGCATCATGTTAACTCGGCGATATAGACGACAGCTTATGAATTTTTAAACTCGCTTTACAACATTTGAGAAGCCCATCGAGCCTGTGAGTTTTTAAAGCTTGGCGAGATGCGTGCGCGGCGTGAAAAAATCTACTCTTACTCCACTCGCAAAAGAATAAAATAGACCAGCTAAAATATTAAGGATGCCATATCTGAAAATATTCGTTCGGAGTGTGGCACTGTATATCTCATTCACAAGTACCACTGAATAAAAGGAACAGAAGAGAATTGAAGCTTTCAAAACTGGCAAATTATGAAGATCGACGGGGAGAATAGGACCAGAAACGTTGCGCACAGGAGAGTATGAGAGTAAAAAATCATATAAAGTGCTATTAGAAAGACAAGGCCCAGATGGATGTACCAAATAGAAAGTGTCATGTCATAGTTAGCCATAGCGAATTTGTAAGGAACATAATAGAAGGGAAAGTAGACAGGGAAGCCCAAAGAGGAAGAATGCGGAACAAATGTAGAGACCAGCTAAAACGAAATATTAATCAATAAGAGATAAACGGGCATTTAAGAGCTAGCAAGAGTAAGTATAGAACGGAAGCTTTCTTCTTCCAATGCATCTGCATCCCCTAACGGATGTTTAAAATCACATTTTCCATTGTTTCCCTCATTCCTGCGGCGTTTAGCAGTGTTTGAGTGCCATGTAACTCCGTCCAATGCATGTTTTGTTGGATTCAATACATGTTCTTTCTTCAAACTCCGCTCCTGCCTTCTATTTTGCCTTCAATTATCTATTTCAAACATTGCTATTTTTTGCATGAAATTTCCTAAGTTTTCCTCTTCTTAATTAAGTTTAATAGCTCGTTGAGCACATTTAATAACTTTCTCATTTGTAATTTTCGCCGTCCACGGTATCCTAAAGGTTCTCCGGTATATCCGCATTTCGGAAGCATCAAACTTGCTGATAATGTTTGCTTTCAGCATACAACCTTCTACACCATGAAGAATTTTCGACCGAGCGTAACATTTTAAAAACCACACTCTTAGGACCAGGCCAAAATCCGAACATGTAAGCACTCTTCTAAATTTTAAAAACCCAGTCAAGTTTCATCAATGAATAATTATTTCATCTATTTCAATGCCTGCCTGTAATATGCCCTCTTCTAGATTAATACTCCGTTTTAGCTGGTTTATTCATTTGTTCCGCATTCTACCTCTATTAATTTCATCGATGAATAAATTTACTTACTTGTCAGATCTCCATTCATCATAAAGCCACGTTCCCTAATATTTAAATTTCCTGATGTTGGCGTTGCGTTAAATGTTATGCTGCAGTTTTAAAATATATACAAATTTCGTGAGATGTTCGCGAAAGGAAGACAGCTGGGAACAATCACAGGATTGAATACCTAATCACGGTGATGTATCAGCACCACATGAACATGAGCAGCGCGGGCGAGTGAAAAAGATACACACTTAAAATACTGTCATCGTCAGCTGCGATCAATAGCAGTTAGTTTTACATCTCCATATTATTTGCGAAGTAAATTTAATAGGATTTTGGGGACCTTCGACTACGTCCGTCACATAGCAACATGCACAGCTTATTTTCGAGAGAGAGAGAGAGAGTGATGGAAAAATTTTCATGAAAAAATGAAAGATAGTTGAATAATATACCATAAATTTTAAACATATACATTATACATTAAAATTGAAATCTCAAAGCTTTACAAATACTTTAAGGTTAGGGTGTAAAAGTTTACCTTCCGCGCTCATTAAAATCAAATTTAAAAATAATGAGATAGGAAAAGTGTCATGGTTTGTCAGCGACGAGGAAATGCTTTGATAAGACGAGTACTCCGGATAATGGCTAGTTTATCTCCCAAAGGCAGATTAATCTGCTCGGATATCTGCAATGCCCTTCTTCTTCGACAGTGTTTAACAGCTCCTGTTGAACTAATTTTGAGGATTCCGGAAATAGCCACGGTATTACCAAGATAGAGTCACTCGCAGACGCACTCAAGTGCGGAATTTCACCAAGGGCTCCATCGATATGGTTAAAGCACTCGGCACTAAATTGAGGTATCCGGGTTCGAGTCCCGGTTAAGGCCAATAATTTTTCCTCTGCGGAGTTTAGTCCTTATCGGACTCCATAAGAGCTATAATTTTCTCACTATTTGAAATCTACAAAGGGTCAATGACTTCATTTGGTTGCCATTTTATATCCCGGGATAAATCGTCCCTTATACCTATCAATCTTTCACGGAAGTGACATTTGCAAACGACAGAAAAAATTCACCTTTTCTCATGTTTCACTCACTTTGCCTTTAAATCCACGCAATTTCTAGTTAAATTTATGTAAAAGTTAGGTAAAGCATAATTTCGTTAGCGATATCTACGAGTAACTCAAAGTTACACCATTTTGAAAGGATTAAGTCATTTTACGGCGGAACTTTCTACAAAGAAGACTAATTCTGACTCGCCAATTCCATTAACTTTTTCTCCAACGATACGCTTAGGTGCAAATCTATCTAGACTGGCGCTCTTCAAAATGTACACACAGATGTTTCCCGAGTTCAAGTGAGTTCAAATCATCCGCAACTCTTTCGGCTACCAATAGTTTTCCCCACCCAAAAAGGCCAGTGAATACGAGTATTTTCGGTAAACGTGAGATGAAGCGTGTGAGAGTAGTGGGAAAATAGTCGTACAAGAGGGCATACTCCGATCTTCAGGCGCCCGCTGCCACGCCTAGGCATGATCCCTCCGCGTTTCCCCTTAGGGCTTACTTCCCCAGGATGCTTTGGAAAATTCAATCCATTTGTAGGATAATATCGATTTTTGATCAGTTTCCAGAAAAAAAGCTAGATATTTCAATAGTTTCTACGGGAAAGATCAGTTCAACTAACAAATATGGGGGTCGGGATAAGATGGTGTCAAGAAACAATTTCAGAGCTTTGATATACTTATGTAACTAAGGTAGTTTGAGCGAGATAGTTCCATAAACATAATGGATACCATATTCGAATGATACGTTTTAATTTCACCAGCAGTAGGACTCATGAATCAAATATCGCATTATTAATGGTGCTATAATATAGTTTTATATGGCAGAAATTGTAAGTAATTAAACGAAAAAGTCTAAATAAGTTATTAACTTGACTCCTTTTTTTCGCGCGGAACGTTAAAAACTCCTTCAAAACAGATGGCTTTTTGTGATCCCGAAGAATTTACTGCGATGGCAATATGACTAATTATCAAAAATAGTTGAGAAAACATACAAACCACAATTTTTAAATATTTTGACTATATTTAGGAATAAGAACTCCTCTTTTTAAAATAAGCTTTCTCTAGTGTTCACACACGTTCCATTTTTCATGTAAAAGGGTTGGTATTGTTTGGCAAATACCTCGGAAAGTAGTTTTGATATTTTGGGATCTTTGGAAGGGTAGGATATTTTTCTTTAAAATGAGACCAAATTCCTTGCTTTATAGGTGAAATGATGTTTCGCTCAAACTGCCTTAAATTCGAGTAAGCCATATCTATAAAATGGATTCACTATGTCATAAATTTAATGGATACCTTCCATTGTTTTTTTAAATAAAATGCCATCAGTTTGCAGCTAAAAATAGGTTTACGGATAACTGGAGACAAATTGTAATACGGAACCGATTTCCTTCGACAGTAAAAATAACTTGAGATCACAAGAAATAATAGCTGCACTATCCCTTAAACTCCGGACTCATTAAAACTTTTCAGCCAAAACATATGATTCGCTCAGCCCATGAAGTCCATGAACCAAGAATGACAAATATATGAATTGAAGAAAGAATCGCAAGGTATTTATATGTTTAATAAATTAGTCGTGCGACAAAAATTCAAATCATCCATCAACCCACCATTTCGACCACGCCAATTTACTTCAAATGCCACGCCGGAAAGAATCCTGTCCACGTTAAAAAAAGTAAGCACAGAGTACTAGACCATCCGACGAGTTTTTCCTCCTCCAGCGTACTATTTCCTGGTTTCTTCAATCCCCTTTGCCATGCACATTTCGTGCCCGAAGAAAAATGTTTACCCCCATCACGACATCCTGTACGATAACAAGAGAAAAAAAATTCATCGTTTGCGTCCCCCGCGGACTACCATTTCTCGATTTTTCCCCATCTCTCCCCTTCGCTAGGAACAAAGAAGAGCTTCCCTCCTTTGTGCGCGCGGGAAAAATGAAAAAAAGGGAAAATATTAAGGCTTCGTGAGAGGGAGAGGAAATGAATAGAAAAAACTAAAGGAAGAGTCCGCAGCAGCGGGTTAAAACAATTTCGCTTCATCCCAGCATGCGCCTTCCACGAGCACCCGCGGCAACACCAGAGGGGGTGGTCGCAAGTCGGAGAGAGAGAGACTTTCTCGTTGTGGGAATGAAACCATCACGGCCAGCTGCTCTACTCCTCGCCCCTACCCCCCTTATCGCCGCACAAAGCTCGTTTTTCCACAAAAAAAACACTTGCCTTCCTTCCGGGGGCGAATTTTTCAGCGGTGGAATACTCAAGACCGGCCGGTCTGACTCCCCGGGAGACAACGAAGCTCCCTCTGCGCAGCACTCTCGAATCCTAATCAACGAAAGGCCAAAGTGGGGCGAATCAGTAACTTTTGTCGCCCGTCTGACGAACTGACTCCCCTGTGACCTCTAACTACATTGACGAGTCCGTGTACATTACCTTTCTCGAAAGCCGACAGTTTTAGCGTTCTGAAAAAGTGGTTGTGCTTAAAAATTAGCGAAAAAAGTGGCTTTACTGGCGCTCTAGAAGTCGAATATGACTAATATAGAGCGCTTTCCATTAGCTCCAGTGTGCTGTTTAATTCGAAACAGAATACCGCTTTAACTTTCCGTAGCTATTCGGTAACTCTTGTCGTCCGACGAACTGTCTCACCTGCGGCCTCTAACTACATTGACGAGTCCGTAAACATTATTTTTCTCGAATGTCGACAGTTTTGGTGACCTGAAAAAGTTGTTGCGCTTAGAGATGAGCGTCCGAAGTCGCTTGATAATCGTTTTGGAAGACTAAAATTGACAAATTTAGGTCGATTTCCATTAGCTCTAGTGTGCTGTTCAACTCCAATTAGCCAAATTAGCCAGTTGAGTCCCTGATTATCCAACGCCCGCTTTTGTAGTCCAGCCGTCGTAGCACCAATACAAAAATTAAGCTCTTTTACATTAATCGACGATCGGTCGATCGGCATCAATTTACTCATCCGAGATCTAATCTTGCCTCCGTTTCGTTATTTGATTTTCGGTCAAGAAGGAGGATTTCTTCATCAAAAATCGTGAAACGCAAATATTCTCGTAGAAAATTCAAGGTGAACCCCAAATGGTGATCACATAATGTAATCACTATGAGGATTTTTATTCACGTGAATGGCGCCTGCTATATTTTAAAATATGTAGGCAACAAATCTTAAGAGAGCAAAATCCACCTCACAGGATTGCAATTTTCCAAAACAGTAACAATTAAAGTTTACTTCATTAACCCAAAGAATGGCGAAACTTAGAAAAAAATAAGCGAGAAAAGCGGGTATTTCCTAGTGGTATAAAACAAAGGTGGCCTTGAATCAAAGCAACCCAGAGTCCTATTGGTTGATCCTCGAATCGATTGCGCGTCCTATTTAACAAGCGTCGTCAATGATTATGATCCCCGTTCTTTGCTAATTATCGTTGGCGAAACTATTTGCTTAAATTCACGAGTGATCAACGACCAAGTATTAACAATTCTTGTTGAAACCAGAAGCCTTAAAGTTGCTCCCCCGTAATTCTGTTCTGTTAATCGTACAGTAATAAAACATACATTAATATAAAGTTCAAGCAATGGCTCACAAGTGTTATAAAAGACACTTTCACCTCTGGCCGTCTTAATTCACTGTCTACGCCATTTTTTTCATAAAAGAACTTGTTTCAATAGCTCGGAAGGTAGATCATACCGAAAGCACCCTATAATATGGAATTTCGAATGTTCAAAAATCGTTTCTCCTAATTTCTGTTACTTAAATAAGTACTCATAAATTAACAGGACCAAAAAGAAATTCCTCCGCATGCCATGTGACCCAGCTATAGTTATTGGGACATCAGGTATATTTGATCCCAAAAACAATAAAATACTCGAGGATATTGGGATATAATAGCATTCCATATACTTTAGCTTGAGTTTATAATAAGTGCAGCTATAAAAATATCTCATATGAAAACAATTCCAAAAAAATCTAAAATGATGCAAATCTTCTGAAACTTTCCTCTTTCTTATGTCTACAAGATAATGTACTTTGAGCTCCTACCCTCTCAGGTTCTTTGAGGATACCTTGAGAGGAGTACAAAAATGCAACCGCTGAAGTCATAAACGCTCTGAAGAGGGACGAGCATGACACATGTTGGGTTAACCACATTAAACCCCAATAAAATGTGAATACGAGCTCGTATTTGCATTACTCAACGGCCCCGTGGTAACGGGGTTAGGTCCTCGCCTGCTAAACCTAGGGTCGTAGGTCCGAATTCCACCTAATTGGAATTATAATCACCACTCAGGGCATGGGCGTTTGTGTTCTTCTGCTGTTATAGTTATTCACCCGACATAAATTGGCCAAACGCGCTGTATTCGAGGTAGTAATAATAAAATAAAATAAATTACGCAGTGAAATACTACCGAAACTGTGAAGCCATCAAATATACTGGTTTGAAGGGAAATAAATAGCCATCAGCTTTCTCATCTATTTCCCTATTTCTATACCAAGTACCCGAAGACATCCCTCCTTATACTTCCACAGTATTTCACCAAAGCAGAGTTGGATAGAGAGAGACCAAAGTTTTGGGAGTGATTTTGGAAATCTTTCACCACGTATGTCGTCTACTGCTGTCTAGTCCAAGACATTTTTCCCCTAAACCGCAAAATATTGCGGTCGTTTACCGATAAAAACGCTTCTCCAAGCCGCACCAGCTCACCACAGTCGTCAAATCTTTTGACGTCCGAACGTACAAGGAGCAATTTCGTGGTGCCGCGAGATCCAAAAATACTCCAACCTGTGACTAGGGATGCGTGCCTCCCGACTCTTTATTCCCAAAGGTTTACTGCAAATTTCGTTCGAGTGGAGGCTATTTCTGCTCAGCATTGAAACTACGGTCGAGAGAAAGGGGCCCGAGACTCCCAGCTTCACGACAAGCAGGTGTTGATTTTGACCGTGGAAAAGCTAACTGCCCCCTCTCCGTTCACGAATATTAATGGGAAAATGTCAAGCGAGTTATTTATACGAAAGATAAAATTAATTCCCTTGGGCGAGGTCGCGTGCGTTCAATATTAAATACATCGATGAAAATTAAACGACTTAATTTCATGTCCGGCGATTTTTTTTTCATTTATTTCCTGAAATCGCCAGAAAATTGATTCGATGGGTGATTTCGCTCCAAAATAAATTCGATATAATAAAGCGATGGAGCCCACGCTTCTTGAAGAAAATATTGAAGGAGATAGCCTGCCGACAGCTCATTTTAAACATTAGGAGAAATGGCTGATTTCGATCACACCTGATCAACACGTGTACTGAGAAAAATAATCCCTTCTCGAACATTTCCATACACATTTTTTCCTCTGCATATCACACGACAGAAACAAGTAAAAGGGTTGAATTAATTTTGGAAAGTATACGAATTACAAAGGACTTATATTTTCATTCAGGTGGAGAAATTTGATTACTGCCGACAACGCTGAGGAAGCTTCAAAGGCGAACGCGAGAATTTCCAACAAAAAAATGCAGCCTCTAACGCGCAAGGCACAAAGGAAAGAGAATTCGGGATCACTTGGTCATCCCAGATTCCGGCGGAACGCGAATTCGCACGAAAAAAAATTTCTCAAAGGTAATGTTCAAAGCTAATATGGTTAAACTTCATCAGTGTGTTGATCGTGATTAAAGGAGATTCAAAGAGCAGACGCAAGCAGCAGAACTCTCAATTATGCCTCGACATAACGCCACCTTTCCAGTATAAGGGGAGAACTACTTGATAAGGTGGATGAAATAAAATCCATGCTCTACCTTTCCTGAAAAATTCCCTCAATTATCAACACCAGAATTGGTTGCTATTCCATTGAATGTCAAGAAAATATCTCTATATCTCCCTTACTGAATTAACAATGCGGAGCAGCAAAATCATTTGGTCTATTTTTTGTCAAATTCTCAAGTCCTATACAGACCTTATTGATTCCTTCTTCAGCCAAGACTGTTGCCTCTTCCATTTCGAGCCAACACCAACAACACTATCTACTTTTTGTTCCCATCTCTTTACTGCTCACCTTGCACTTCTCCTATAATCACGGTACATACTTCATATTCTCCATTATTCATTCCATTATCTCCATCATTCACCTGCCAGGATTTCTTAAAACTACTCTGTTTGTTCCTGTACTTGCCTAAAATCTGTTGCCTCTTCCATTTCGAGCCAACACCAACAACACTATCTACTTTTTGTTCCCATCTCTTTACTGCTCACCTTGCACTTCTCCTATAATCACGGTACATACTTCATATTCTCCATTATTCAATCCATTATCTCCATCATTCACCTGCCAGGATTTCTTGAAACGACTCCGTTTGTTCCTGTACTTGCCTAAAATCTCACTAGTCTCGTCTTTTCCACCATGAAACAATAGAATAATACGCTTCCATCCTTGAACTGGCCCATTAGTCGTCTTTATCGATCTTAAGATTAGTGATCTAACTTTACTTCTTAGAATATATTTCTGATAATATCATTAGCTATTTCAAGTTAGACTTAGCTTGCTTTAGAAATTCAGAACTGTGACATAGAGAACATTATCATGACACTTCACTCCATCTCTAGGCCTGACAGAAGCGATAAAATAAGAGAGATTAATTACCGAACAGATAGGCACAAAAACTCCTTCTTTCTACGCACAATAAGCAACCACAACAAAACTGAGCTCCACAAATTACGCTCCCATAATACTCGTCACCATTCCACTTCCCTAAACCTTTCATCATTACACTGCTGGCGTCCTAAAACCCCCTGCCACACGCCCATGCGGCGGCTCGCACGGTAGTATGTAGATGTAGATTAGACTGGGCACAAGCTGTCCTAATCCATATTCTCCAATCATGATATTATTTACACTTTCCCCTCAGTCGGTAATCCTCCTAATATCACCCGAGTGATTGCATTTCCTTAGCAGGTATGCAAACTAAACGTATCATGCCTAGAGATGGGCGCCGCGCCGCCGGCAAATTTGGCCACGCCGCCGCCGAGTCAAAACTTGCGGCGCGCCGCCACGCCGCCGCCGACAAAAACTCCGCGCGGCGGCGCCGTGGCGTGACCTACTGGAGTGGACCTTATTTTTTGGAAACCCAAATTTCTTTCGGAACATACCCTGATTGGTGCCATTCGGTTAGGAAGTATCATATGTAAAATATTGCCATTGGAGAAGGAGCAGACGTGCCGCATCGCTCCTAAAGCCCTCGGGTCCTAATTATTGGCCTAATTACTAATCGAGACCTTTTTAATTCCTTTCTGTAATTACAAATACACTTGTGCCAACGCTTTTTCCAATCCTCGAAGCAATTCTGATAAGCACTTTTTGGTATAGCCTTGAGCTCTTCCAGAGGTGCAGTCTTTATCTCCTCAATCGTTGCAAATCTCCGTCCTTTCATAGGTCTCTTCAGTTTTGGGAACAGGAAATAGTCGCAGGGGGGCAAATCCGGTGAATATGGTGGCTGAGGCATGATTGTGGTGTTGTTTTTGGCCAAAAAATCTCTCACAAGCAACGATGAGTGAGCAGGTGCATTATCGTGATGCAAAAGCCATGAATTGTTTTTCCACCATTCCGGACGTTTTTTTCATATTGCTTCTCGCAAACGGCGCATAACTTCAAGGCAACACATACTCCTTATTGACCGTACGACCTTGTGGTAAGAACTCCTGATGCACTACGCCACGGTAATCGAAGCAAACAGTGAGCAAAATCTTGACATTTGATCGAACTTGGCGTCCTTTTTTCGATCTTGGTTCTCCTGGGTACTTCCATTGGGACGATTGGGTTTTGGTTTCGACGTCATAACCATATACTCATGATTTGTCACCAGTTAAGATCCTTTTGAGCAAATTAGGATCATCATTGACGTCATTCAACAGCTCCTGAGCGATTCCCATGCGACGGTTCTTCTGGTCAAAATTAAGCAGTTTCGGAACGAACTTCGCTGACACACGTCTCATGCCCAAAACATCCGAAGAAGTTGCATGACACGAGCCAACCGATATGCCAACATCCTCAGCCACTTCTCTAATAGTAATTCGACGATTTTCAAAACAATATTCTTCACTGCTTCAACGTTTTCATCTGTTGTTGACGTGCTGGGGCGTCCAGAGAGAGGTTCGCCATTGGCATCTTCTTGGGCATCTTGGAAGAGCTTGTACCACTTATAAACATTTTTTTTACTCAAAGCAGACTCACCGTCTGCCACAATCAACATTTCAAGTGATTTGGAGCATTTAATTCCATTTTTTACACAAAATTTGATGCAAATTATTTGATCCATTTTTTTTGATAGCAGAAAATCGCCGAGCACACCAAAACACGTCTAACATTTGTATCTGTCAACAACAAACTAAATATGCTATATTCTTGAAACTGTAAACATATGTTTGGGATATGTGTACCAAAACAACAAAACAAAATAAATCGAAAATCAAATGTATGTTGCCCGCGAAATTTGAAAAGTCACCTAACTTTTTAACACACCTCGTACATGTACGTACATTACAGCTGTAGTACAAAACATCAATATTGCTTTGTGCCAATATCCTTCCCTTTGTTCATTTCAAAATTTCTTCCTGTTTTTCAAACTTCTGATGTATTCAGGTTAAAAACGTTAAAAAACTTTAGGGCCCAAATACACAAAGGATTTCTTACACTACGTGAGATTAGGTTTTGGAATCCGTGTATTTAGCTTTCTCCTTTAATAAAAGTATGGACGCTTCGAGAAACCGCGGGTGAATAAAGAATTAAATACTAAGGACTATAAGCCTTCGACTTTGAAGGAGTGGGAAAAAGATCTCGTTATGATAGTAACCACCAAGCTTCAGGATACTTTTTCATCAATAACTAAAAATATGAATCCCAACGGCAAAAATAATTACATTAATCGCCATTACAACATCATAGGTCTGCTAACTCAAGAGAAATTATGAAACCACTGACCCCTGAACTACTCCAGAAAATTGTATCAGTTGAATCTCTCTTTGGGTCCCGGCAGGGTTATCTGGCGAAAATATTTACGGTTGAGTCAAACCCTTCCCAAAGGGTCGACCGCAGAACCGTTGGGCATTTTTTTTGGTGAAAGAAGTTATGATTAGGTGAAAACGTATTTAGAAAGTATTTACTTCATCCAGGTATTTCTAAACGAAGGGATGGGGTGGAATAATCTTCCTTGCATCAGGATAGGTTCCGGGTTTTTAAGGTAGTTAGAGCGAGATAGTTCCCAAGTCAAAATAGAGGTCACATACGAATTGTACGTTTTTATTTCAGCATCTGTAGGAAGCTTGAATTAAATATTGCATTATTAATGGTACAATAATATACTTCTATATGACTGAAGTTGTAATTAATTGAGTAAAAATGTCTACATGAGTCATAAATTTGACTCAATTTCTTCACGCAGTACGTTCAAAACTTCTTCCCAGAAGAGGGTTTATTACGATTCTGAAAAAATTACTGCGGTGATAATATAATTTATTTGCTAAAATAATTGAGAAAAAATAAAAACTACGCACTGCTAATTTATTCACTAGATTTGGGTGTTAAAAATATCTCATTTTTTTACATAAGGTCTCTCTGGAGTGGATACATGTACCGTTTCTCATGTTAAAGGGCAGATATTTTTCGTCAAAAATCTCGGAAAGTAGTCCGGTAATGGGCTGATTATTTGGTATCTTTGGAAGAGTTGGATATTTTTCTTTAAAATGAGACCAAATTCATTGATTTCTAGTTGAAATTATATTTTTCTCAAACCATCTTAAAAAGTTAGTTGTTCATTTGGACGGATCAAATAATGAGTTTACTTCGGCTTCCCTCTTACGATCAAAATAACCATGCCTAATACGTGGTGCAAGCCCGCAATTCCATTATATCTGAGCGAAACGCCCTCTCAAACCACGATAATCCGGCTGGCACCGGTGAAATTTACAGGTAGGCAAAGAATAATCGACGAAGGTCACACGCATTTGACATATGATTCGAAGGCACGCCGAAAAATTCGAGACAGCATACTGGGGTAAACAACCGTCAGGAGACATTAATCACTGCGCTAAAAAAGAGGAGTGGAAAAGTTTCGTGCCGTCAAGCCTTTGGTTGCGAATGAAATGGCTTCCTTCAATTAGAGCAGATTCAAAAGATAACCTGATATATCTACCGATCATGATAAAATTGCGAATTGCGTGGCTATAACTGATAAATTCAAGGTACCTAAAGTTATTAAAAGTACGGAAATATCCGCGGGAAAGACCTTCTTTGTTGATTGCAGCTTTCCAAATAAATGAGTTCAGTTTCCAAAGTCAGAGACGCAGCCGAGGACACGTTAGTAAATTACACAATGCATTAAAGTCGCAATTATTTCATGTGTGTAATTACACTCCAATCGTAAAAACATTGACCTTGCAGTACAGTTTAAGTTGAATGTGGTATTTAAATCACCTCTATTGAACCATTATGTGCGTTATTGTTTACACTAGATCTAATTCAAGACATTCATTCTATTCTTTACAAACTCCCGTAATATCAAATAATTAACTTCGTTAGACAAATCCGTGCATGAGCGGTACAAAAGAACTGAGAAATTTCCAAAACTAAAAAGAGGTGCTTTTATTGGAAATCAAACCTGGCAATGAAATAATTTGTACTTCCTTGTTTGAAGACCAAATTCTTCTCCATACTTACTAGAAGTAGTATTTTTGGAATATCCTTACTCACTTTATGGCTATAAGGCTCCATAAATAAAGTAACTAAGGCCGTTTTCAAGAAGGTTGAGTATTTGCCGCAAAGGGATCCCAGTCGTAGAAATTGACAAAACTTTGAACAGCCAGGAGAAAGAGAAGACCCGAAAAGATTCTTGTTCCACTATACCTCGCGATCTTGTACCTTCGACTAAAGCAGAGTACTTGAACGCAACACCCGAAATATGAGAAAGAAGAGTTTTTTTCCTACTAAAAAAAGAATTCCGATCTTTCCTAGACTAAGAAAGTCTAAGCACGTATTGCATAAGGCTTCTACGTCCCTTTCCACTCGCGTCGGGCATAAAAAAAAAACAGTTTTTCCCCTCGCAGAAGCTTTTCTGAGTTCGTTTCCCACGCCCACGGAAGATCAATGAACTCGTGTCCTATGGACCAGGGGCCAGCAGCTAGGACGCTGCAAGCGAATTTGCACTGAGCTTCTTAAATTATCAGCATGGGAAATCCAAAGAGGATAAATGAAGCAAAGAAAAATGTCATGATCTATGAAGTTGACAAGAAATTCATAAGTTCATTCAATTCATCAGTGATATTTTCAATGATTAAAAAATGTTGTCCTCATGTTCAAAATTACTTTTACCTGTAGTCACTAGGAAATATATAAAACAAATAAAGCACGATATATTCATTAAAAATCTGTGGGAAAATACGAAATTGATATAAATCATCTGAGAACAAAAATAATGAGATCCTCGAGGACTAGGACGGCGGTACGCAATCCGAACGCTAGTTTCCTTTTTTCTCTTCACCAACTATCAAATAATAATTTTACACTCCAATTTTTTTCAAGGCTACACTTTGAAACGAGTTTAAATACTGCAAGCAATGACTTTTTATGAACTCCCCCAGTGGGGAAAATAGAGTGGATTATTTTCAGCAGGAGGCGATTATTGCTGGCTAATTTGAAGAAAAAGTTTGGAGCTCTGTCGTGAAAGACAGGAATCCAAATTAATATTCTCGCATTATCGCAGTGACTCCGTTTCTCATTGCACGGAAAAGTTCAACAATGTGACATTTCCGCATGGTTTCCGCTGCTTACCGCTACTTACCGCGCAAATTCACCGTGTTGCTATGAAAAAGAAATCACTCATATCAGATCCTTTCATCCGTGATACAATGTGATTGAGTAAAAATCAGTTTTATTATGGGCAGTAACTATTACGCTTTATTTCTGCATAAGGTAATGAAAAAGATAAAAGAAATGCTCATGGAAACTTTTCCCATTTTGTGAAGAAAAGAAAGGAGTGGTTTTCATCTCCACCAAAATTAGGTTTTGTGACATTAAGAAGAGCGTATACGTTACAATTATCAGAACGAGAATATTTGCTAATTAACAGAATTTACTGATGCAAAAAAAGGATAATTTTTTATTGTCTCAGGAAGCTATAATACATAAATCAGGGACGTGTAGGTAAAAATGTGTTGGTAGGATGTGTAGGTAGGTTTTATAAAAAATGAAACATATACTTTTCATTCTGATATTTCACGTGGAATTCCTTTTTCCACTAATTAAATTCTTCTTCAGAATAAGTCATTATGGTTCGATTTCTTGTAGTAAATATTTTCTTATGGATTTTTCATACCTTGATCAATTCAACTAGTGCTTTATCCAAATGTTATTTTATTTCTGTAATTTCGTCATTTTAGTCGGCATGCCATTTACCTAATAGCTAAAACTACATGTTCCATTTAACCACTAAACTAACATACCAAGGAAAACATCGCCTGGCATTCTTATTTAAGAAGATAAGTATTGCCGTATGTTGTCAATCATGAGGCCACACGGTTATTTTACACATATTTCATGAAAATCACGTAGCTTAATGAATATACATTAAGTTACATCGTTATAAATACCTCCTTTAAATACCAACAGAAAAGCAACTCGTTACGGAATAGAGCTCGACAGTTGTTAAATATTTTGTTATAAAAATAATGTTTATAAACCTTGTGTACCCATCACGGAATGTTAAAATAAATTATCTTTCATATTACGTTTATTCCGTAGCAACAGGGTCTTTGGATATTGAGATACATCGTCTCAAACTCGACTGCCTTTAATTTCTGCATGCATATTAGTTGAGAGTACAGGTTGGTGATTTGTTTTCACCTTAAATCTCCCAGGGTCCCAGAAAAGAAAAGGTCATCTCCACTGCAATGACCTCAACTCGCCCTGAGATATAGATCATTTCCACGACAAGTTAGGGGTAGCTACATTTGAACATTCGCTGCAGAGATAGTGCATTCCACGTAAAATCCTTCCTCGGGAGCTCTGTCGTGACAGACAGGAATCCAAATTAATATTCCCGCATTATCGCAGTGACTCCGTTTCTCATTGCACGGAAAAGTTCAACGATGTGACATTTCCGCATGGTTTCCGCTACTTACCACGATTATGATAACGAGACTAACCGCGCAAATGAAGGCGAAGGGTATAATTATCGATCACAATCGCGGGAGTAAAAAATTACCAACCATTTATTCCATAGAAAATGTTGGGGATCAGGTCAGTTGGGAGCACTGGCTTCCCTTCTAGATGATCTGGGTTCTAACCCCGACAACAACGTATCTTTTTTCCAAGGAATACCGATGCCTACTTGGGTTTCTTTTGATGAGCGCTGCAAGTGCAGAACGCTTTATGACTGTCGATCTCTATTCCGCAACGAGTAGTTTTTAAGGCGAATCACATTTGCTGTTTGTTTTTTATTCGAAGCCCTCGAACCCTATACATTTCTCATAAACACACAACTACCGAAAATAGCAAGAGTTTGAAACATTTACAAAATCTGGCATATATCATGAAGTTACAACATTTGGCTTCCATGAATGTATTTTTAAAAGCACAAGGACATTCGCTTCGCAGTTCAAAATTTATGCTACGAAATAAACTTAATATGAAAGACAATTTATTTTTGCATTCCATGATGGGTACGAAAGTTTTTTTAAACATTATTTAATTATTTTTACGGGGCTTCGATCGGAAATTGTCACAGCTTTCTTCTTGCGGTAGCACCATTTTTAAGCTGTGACAATTTCCGATCGAAGTCCCGTAAAAAATATTAAAATAATGTTTAAAAGACTGTCGTGCCTATCACGGAATGTTAAAACAAATTATCTTTCATATAAAGTTTATTTCGTAGCTATTGGGTCCATGGATATTGAAATATATCGTCTCAAACTCGACTGCCTTTACTTTCTGCATATATATTAGTTGGGAGTACAGGTTGGAGATTTGTTTCCAGCTTAAATCACCCAGGGTCCCGAGGTTCAATGTAGCCAATAACAGCAGGAAAGTTAGCATAATGCTAGGCAGTATCTGAACTGCATATACACGAGTCCTCCAATTCACAAAATGTATACTTTACAATAACTAACTTAATTTTAGCAGGAGGTTAGAGATGGTTTGCGGCGTGGCCCAGAGATGAGTACACGGATCGTAAGTTTAGTGACTACGTTCTCGATGACGCCCATATTGTCAGCTAAATGAAGAACGCTATCCGGTTATGAAGCCGGGTTTCTCTCCATCCGTCGTCCATTCCTTCAGAAATCCTTCCCAGGCTACTCATCAAACCGTAACGGCACAAATGACCTCAGTTGTCGGTCGCTTCCCCAAATAACCACAGCATGACGTTTACAACCCTATAACTCAATTTCAGTTGAGTCCATACCAGGGGTATCCCTTCATCCCTTCTCCCAACACATCATAATACCCTTCTGACGAGAAAACCGAAAGGGCTCCACTGCAACCGAATTAGGCAAGCAGGTAAAAATACGCGCCTTGGAGCGAAGCGCTTTAATCACTCACGGGCCGCCATAACATTCCTCTGAAGGCGGGCACCGATGTCAAGCGATAGTGCGCACAGGCCGATTCTTCCTCTCTCAATTTAGTCGAAAGCACAATAAATCACGACAGCGTGGACGGCACGGCGGCGCTGGCTGGGTAAGAGCGTCCATCATGAAATCCAATACTTTCTCGGCGAGTGATTAAATGTCCGTGATTTTTATCGCAATTAGTTAGCGTGAATCCCCCATCATTAGTTAATGTTTCCATCGCTCTCCCTAATTTCCTAGATCACAAATATTTCTCTTTACTTGCTTAATGACGTAACTGCCAATATGTTTGAATTTATTGTATATTGTATTAAGCGTAGCTCTTACGATATTTAGGTAAATAACGTTAACGCATGCATTTCAGGATCATGTTGATACCTATTTACATAAAATGAGTCTTTGGACTCAACTTTTATTTCGTAACTGCATGATCAATTTTTGTTTTCACACACTACACTCTGAACTACTAACTACGTAACCTACCAAACATGGTTAAGAAGTAAAATAGTTGATTCCACTCATTTATCAACAAAAAACAGACCAAGCTTTCGGCGTATATCCAACTTTAAAATGTTCATATGCGCCGAAACCATTTTCGGTTTTTGTTAGTAAATGTGTGGAATCAACTAAGTATTTTCGTTCTTAACCATGTTTGAAGCAAGTAATATCCACCAAATGACGCCTGAGACCTTCTTAAACGTATGCAACCTAACATGTGATAAGAGTTTAGATAAGGAGGAAGGACTAAGGACTAAGGAAGAAGAAAGAACGAAGGAGAACAAATCTTTCCCATTAAAGTCATTCGCCCAGTCATCTCTAATTCACTAATTTTCAAGGAAATCGCAGGTCCGGACGTTGGGAAGATATAATGCATCAACTTCTATACCCAGATGACCATTACGTAAAATGTCGGTCACTAAAGAACATTCGTAAACATTTTAACCATTCTACATATATTCGTAACTAGTATCCAGCACTGACTCAAGAGTTCCAACGTGATATTTTTTCCATAGCTTCTATTTTTTGTGGTCCTTCAAATAGGCAAGACGTACCCTAACCCTATACCTAAGTGTACCTTGGTGAACTCGACTTTTACAAAACGAGTTTGAGATAGTCTCCATAAATAACAAAAAACTCCGACTAAAATAACTACCTCAGCGTTTTCCTTCGTCACAATCGTTTCATTGAGTGGAAATTTGGGCTTATAAATACGCCGATTTAGCATCTACCAAAGAGACTTGAAAATAAAGTAAAAAGGACTTTCTCCGGAACTAAATTGGAAACTATGAACCCTCAATGACCATGAAACCTTGCCATCTCATTAACTTAGCCTATTGTGTTTTCCTTTTAAGTATAAATCACATGTAAATTAGCTAAACACTTCCTTATTTCTCACGAATAGCCGCGCCTTTTGTATGAGCAAGCAAACCGATTATTGAGCTTCCTACCCTAATACAACTGAGGATATTTTGGTAGCAGGGAACTATGTATATATACTTTCACGACAGATCGATGTCTAAAAATAAAATTTTCTTCCAGCAGAAAAAATCGAACCCGGACAATCAACATAAAGGTCAACCATACAATTCTCCGAGCCAATACATTTTTCCTGAAAAAGTTCAATCGTAGGGTAGGAGGCTGTCAGGGGAGCTAGATTCCAAACTGGAGGAGATTAACTCAAAGACTCGATCTCACAATTCAACCAACTAAATGATTGGTATAATACCACATGATGATGTCCAACCTATTTGAATGTTAACTCTAAACTCAACACCTCACTCAGCATTATGAGCTGGAGTTACCAACGAATAAGAAATAGTACCTAATTTACCAAGTCGCTAATCAGCGATCTTGCTGTTATGGTTGTTTAGAGTTCATCCTTAAGTAATAATTTCAGAATACGATTGTTCCCAATGATACGGCAACGTGTCAAACTACAGGAAAAATATTAATATTTTCATGGCAATTTTGCTTCCAACTGCAAGAAAATGTATAACACTTGACAAGATCTATCATCTTCTTCGCGAGAACTTTGTATGGTCTAATGAATACTTCATTTTTAGTAGGTAGTTTAGGAAGTAGCCGTTTGTTTTTGGAGAGACAAAACATCTTTATGTCGGTTCATAAAATGATCAAACCACGCACGTCCTGCGACTCCATCGCCACCAAATGAATGTTTTATTCCATTTTTCTCGCACAATTGAAAAGCTAGACGTCGAACATCTTGTCTAGTAAGTCCGTAGAACTTTGTTTCCATTGTAAGAAGGTATTCCACGAGATGTCTCTCTAGCTCTACTGGCATGATTGGTTTTCTCCCTAATTTGACACAGACTGCCTCCTCAGGAGGTAAGTTACAAAAAGCAAGCCTTTGCAGAGTTGTTCTTTGAACAGAAAATATTTTAGCTGCTCGTTTAGCCCCCATGGAATTTTCTCTTACAGCTTTTATGGCTTGTGCCATAACGTTGTTACCCCAGGAATGCCTTTTGGGTTTTTTCCTGGGTGGGTATAGTTGTTTACGTGGCATCTACAACAAAAATGAACACTGCACTTTAGTGGTTGTCATATGAGCACCTTTCAGTAGTAGGTATTACCAGCGCTAAAGTGCTCATATTACCACCCTCGCCATATTGGAAAACAAAAGACCACCAACAATTAACTTTAACCATAAATCGTCATAAATTACTGTAATACATTCCTTAGTATGTCAACAATATACGTTATGGCTAAGATTATGCAGTTAATTAGGTATAGTGGTTATAAAACCAGTATAAATACCTGAATTCAAAAGTTTACGTCGGAGCACAAACACAAAACTTGTGGAAACTCTCTAGCTGAAGGAGATGTCGACGCCAGCGCTTATACACGCATTTCTATGAACTAATACTAGAAGTTCAGGCATTTTACGCTTGAATGCGTATGCTCCTTCTTCAGATATTAAGGGTGCCCATATAACCCACAGGTGCCCATAGTACCACCTTCTCCTCTACGGACTCTTACATATTCTATTAGCCGCTAATTTTGAGAGTAGACATAGTGTGACTTCCCTGGTGATTCGGATAAATATCAGCTATTATCCACAGCGTGAAAGTGGTGCTAAACAACGCTGACCGACAAAGCAGCGCATGCCTAAGGACAGCTACGATAAAGGCTCGCTCGCTCTCGACCTCACTCAACTATTCACGCGAACGTACACATGCGTTTTGAGTGCCTATTCTGGGATAATCGTCGAAAGGAACAACCAGCTGACTCGTCGAGGATGAGGCACATGTTGCAAGTATATTTAGAGGCGCGACGAACCTTAATAATGCACGCCCCTCCCGTGAATAACAACCCTTCAGACAACAGAAAGGATACCGGAGGAGGAGGCTCCGTGCCAGTGCGGAAAGGAAAACGAGCCAGAATAAAACGCCGCTGCTCCCGTAAGCGGCGGGCGAGAAAATACAATTTCCTCCCAAGGGAGTGGCGATGTGTTCCGTGATAACACACCCCCTTTCGGATATATATCCCCTCATAAAGGTCACGGGGACAAGCGGCTGAGTTTTTCAAGGGCGATACGCTAAATGATATGCCACGCGAATGAGCCGCTGCCTTCGGAAACAAGCGACCCCACCCACCCGCCCCCCCAAACGAGGAGAAGCACCATTTCACACAAATTTCCGCCCCGGATGAGAGGGAGGGCGGGAGGGGGGGAACCTCGTTGAGCGCCGGGTAAACACGGGGACATTGACGAGCACCATGCTCGCGTAAAATAGCGCGCGTTCGTGGATCTGCATTACGGCTAACGCCCCACTCCAGCAACGGTAATTTATCCGTGAAGACCTCCGTAAATAAAGACGAGCGCGCCAAGATTTATTTCAGGGCCGGCATTTCTCCGAAATACAACATTAGCAGATGCATCACGACCTGCATAAAGCTCTGCAGCCACTGTTTCCACAATATTTACCACTCTACGATACACCGATTTCTTTACCTTTCTCTTTGAGCCTAACTTCTCAAAACAAAAGAAAGACAATCAACGTGTATCGCTCTCTCTTTCACCTCTCACTCTCTAAATGGAGTAAATGAGGCTAATTTCATTCCAAAACCCAATGTAACCAAGTCACGCCGCCAAAAACGTGAAGCCGATACGAAGAATTTTAGACGCCAATACTGGGCGGGTGGGATAATGTACATCAAAAAGAGACTCGTTAGTTCAGCCTTCGCCAATATTAATTTCATGAATATGACTGACAAGTTCCAATACTAAAATGAAATTTTAAGCATTTTATACTCCGAGAAAGACACACTGAGAGCTTGCAAATCATACCGCGATGACGTCTTCAAAAGCTTTTAAGTATAAAATTGGGGATAACTACAACTATAAAGTCATGTTGCAGCACTCACACCCGAAAAGTAAGCAGTACTTTAAAAAACTAAAAAGAAAGAGAAAAAACTATTTCCGGCAAATAAAAGCCGCGAAGACAAGAATGAAAAAGCTACTATGTTAAATATACTTATTATTTCCAAAACGTGGCATCAATCCCTGAATTACACCAGAGAAGGATGTTTCCACAACGACCTAGAATAAGACATTAAATTTAAAAAAAAATCCGTGTAGGCATACCCCTTTTAAGAAGTTTTATGACTTATTCGTGGTAAACCGCACGCTCCCTCCCGACTGGATAACAATCTTTCACGTTACAGACCCGAGAGTAGCTATCACTCCAGAAAGATGGCGATTTTAAATTCAGTGATCCGTTAATTCGTAAATGATGGATCATACCACGAATTAACAAAACCATATAATCAAAAGAAAAAGTAACAACAATGCCGGAGAGTACACAGTAGATTTTTTATTCATTTGGGAGGTTCAAAAATTGGCGAGACGAAATGCCAAAAACTGCCCGCAAAGGAGCAAAATATTAAACATAATCACCACTGTGATTTTTATGACAGTCTGAAAGCACTCAGAAAATCGTCACCACTCATAAGAATACGCCATGCCGCACAACCTTGTAACTAAAAAACTTTATAGCGGTTGGGAACTTTAATGTGCGGCGCAACGCCAAAACATTTATTGAGCGGCCAACTCTTCCAACGGCCTTGCAACAGATGATGGTCAACACTGTCAGGCATTACATAACGAACCGAAAAATATGACATTTTAAAGTAGTCTCTTCTTTAATTAATTTAGAGAGTATCACATCCATACTAAGCGAAAAAGAACCAGTAAGAGCAGATAAAATCCCCTTGACGTAAAACGTGTTACTCCACTAAATTTCAGCCATCACCGCATTTGGCGCAGCATGATGCATTCTGTTCCCCGATTCATAAAACGACAACTATAATTTTTTCTAGAAATGTCGGCCCAAAAGCGATAATTCTGCAATGTATTCACCACTATTTTTCAAATTATACGAACAAATCTTAAACACGCTTCGACGGCAACGATAAGTGGATGGCGAACAAGAGGTGGTACCATTGGAGGCTAGTTTTACTTGCGTTTTATTCTGCCAGATTCTAACGATAAATTTGACACATTTTAACAGACAACCAAGAAGAAACACCACGACTTACTTGGATTATACAGAGGGTACACAAAAAAACCGGAATAAATAAACATTTCATTCACTCAAACTAAATAATTTCTGAAAAACCTGGGTATAATTGTTAGTCACTACACTCACGAAGCTCGGCTGAATTCCAAAAATCTTACTACCTACTCCTCTCTTACAACACGAGCAAGTGACACGTCAAGCATAAAATGCATCATATTAGACGTATGAAAGTTGTCAATCTGCAGTTATAAACGTTCCCATTTCAAAAAGAACAGAGAAGGGATGGATGAAACAAGCCGGTGAAAAGAGAGAGACTCATCCATCCGGAAATCCCGGCAGCAGGCACCTGTTAGAACCTATCATGAGAAAAAGTTATTTCCGACAGACATTAATAGAATTTATACTTTATAGCTCACCCGGAGCCATTTCAAAGCCATGAGGCTTCACATTTTCCCGTCTACGAAAACATTTATGGTCACGGCAGTCAAAACCAGGAAAAACTATGATGATGGAATAAGGGAATGAGACGCAAGACAGTAAAATAGAGCGGTTTTATTTATCATTACTAATAGCACCTTATTATATTTATTCTGCCAGCTTCTAACGATTTCGGTGAGATATAAGATCGTAAAAGTCATTGTCACAAACAATCATTACCACAAGAGAATTTTCTAAAGCGCTCTTCTCGGCGAACAGCACCGCCAAAGCAGTTCTCAAACCATGGAATAACCAAAACACATAAGTGGACCACTAGGATCAAAAATAGAAGCCATCGCCCCGAATAACACCATCAAAATTTCTGAACCAATCGTAAAAATTAGCCCGGGAACTATATTTATCACGCTGTTTTTATCTCCTACGGGGCTTCCCATAAACCAAGCCCACACAGGCGACCTCTCAGTCCGACAAAATAGAAGATGTAGTACATTTGAATCGCGATTCTTACTTTTTTGGTCGAAAAAAATCAAAGGAGTGAATCCAACTTTCGGGCATAAATAAAAGACCATTCCAAAATACTTAACTAAATTATTAATAAATAGGGTCACGACCACGGAGAATAAAGAATTCCCACCACTGCCAAGCGGCTGCATTTACAAATCACACGGGAAATATAAGGTAGACGATCAGAGGGCGACAAAATACAACGACGCGAAGTCCCACAAACTCCGCCCCGGCTCTTATCTTAGTCCACGACAGAATTCCCCGGACAAATCAAATGTCATCCAAGGTGGTTCAAATAATCATTAAATAAAAGCACCTATGACAGTATACAAAGAAACCTTACCTCTCCCAGCTGGTTACATTTACAACTGAACGAGAAATCGCTAGAAGATGACCCATGTGCTACAAAAAAACAACACCGGCATGTCTAACAACCTCGACCTCGGCTCTAAGGGATTTCCCATGACGAATCAAATGCCATCCCAAAATAATGACTGAATGAAATAACCTACTGTAGAACTTAAATAATCCTTACCTCTCCCACGCGGTTGCATTTACAAATCAACTGGAGATCTCAGGAGGACGACCCGGGTGTGACAATAACACGACTCCGCGAAGTCCCACAGGGTTGCAACCGGCTCCCTTTCGTAATCCACGCGAAGGGGCTCCGAGTAAAAAAGAAGTCCTTTCCTTCCTCCACCCAGAGGCTATTCTGCCGAGAACCCCACGACCGCGAAAACTTTAGCACACCGGCGTCGCAGCCACGATGGGAAAGGGTCGACCGAGAGGGAGAGACGGCCGCCGAAACGGCTTATCCGAAAATTCTCTTCCCGCCAGACCCGATCAAACTACGGACCAAGACCCGCCACACTGCACGCGCTACTTGGGAGAGGGGAGGAGAGAAGAGCGGCGGGGGGGCGGGCGAGGGGAGAGGTTCTCGGGAGAGGAGAGGGGATGGGAGGGAGAGATGAGGTGTGGGAGGAGTGTCAGGGCGCAGGGAAGGGAGGGGCGTGCGGCGGAGGGTGTCCAGGGGCGGGGAAGAGTTAATGGAATGGGAAGACGGGGGTGGGTGTGAGTAGGGACCCGCGGATTTATTCAGGAATGGAGGGATGAGTTTAAAATAAGAATTGCCCGCCGGCGCGATTGTGGCAGGGTGGGAGGGGGAACGGTGCGGGGGGGAGGGAACGGGACAGGGGGGTGAGGGGGGAGGCGCTTGAGTGGAGAATTGGGCAAGTGGGAAGGGATTCCGACGAGCACACCCTCTCTCTCTATCAGGATTGCACTCGAGGGGCCCTTAACAGGGCTCGGGAATGGGGAGAACTAGGGGCAGCGTGAGGGGAAGGGGGGAAAGGGATAGAGGCCGCCTTGCCCAACACACACATACCTACACATTCAGTCACAAAGGGTTCGGCGCCTGCGCTAACCGGCGGACAACTATCAAACCCGCACACCTTTTCTTCTGTTCTTTTCCAGGGTGGCCACGGGATTCTTATTTCGGATGTTTTATTTGGGGTTGGGGCGCGAGGCGGCCGATAACGGCCAGTTTATTTGAGCCATTAAGGGACAGGCGGATTGTCTCGTAATATTCAAATTAGTAAGTAAGGAAGGGTTATTTAGGAGATACAGAAAGGCGCAAAGAAACCTAGCGTAGGCATTAGCCTACCCTCGAGGAAAAATCACATGCTCCAAATTTTAACACACCGTCCGATGGAAGACTATTTGGATTCATTCAACACTAGAGATGTTTTCCACATTATACACAAATAGGGATTGCAATTCTAATGAAAAATCTCCACCACTGCCAATGCCGGATACGTTCCTTCGATACGGGAAACCAGAACATCATATCAGCTCGATTACCACGCTGGATTTGTTTTATAAATCATTCCCAAGGGCACATAACCCAGGAGGAGAGGTAAGTTTTGTACTCAAAGAAGGTTAAAAACATATTGCGGCACCGTATTATCGACGGAGTAAATAATTCTGTTATTCGTACATGAACCCCCCGAAAACAACCTAGGTACGGAGATCTTATCCCACTTGACTGAACATACATGGTATATATACAAAAATTTTAAAAAATACTCATTACCCCACTTATTTCGGGGTAAGTGGGGATCAGGTTGGTGTGGTGGCTAAAGTACCGGCTAACCATACGGGCGGCCAGGGTTCAAATTCCTGTAGAGGAGGATGTTTTTCAGAGGAAACCCAATCCCTGCTTGAGTGCCTTGTGGAGGACACTTCAAGTAAAGTACTCCGTCTGTCAGATGAGAAGTTGAACCGTAATCCCTTGGCACCTTTCGTTAAGAGCAGGTTCCAGCAGACGCCGGGTTCCTATCCACACTTCCCCCCTCACCTATCCCCTATGTCGCAAATGACCTTAGCTGTCGGTCGCCTCCCCAAAAATCCAAATACAAATCGGAGTAAGATAAATTTAAAAATTTAATAACTGCTGTTATGCCAAGGAAAACTAGCTCTCGTCTCATAATTTCCTCCACACTGTCTGATCCTCGCATACCTCTTTCGCTTCTACAAGGCTCGGAAGCTAGAAAATATTGAAAAAGGAATTGAGCAAAGGAAAATAAATACTTGGGTGCTGTGCGAGGTGAGATGGAGAGACAGCAGAGATTCGCGGATGACCTGGCGTAAGTTACCAGATCACCGCAGAGAGTGCAAGCTTTAGTAACGTATAAAACATCCAGAGTGGGAATTAATTAAGATAAATCACAAGAAAATTTAACTAGTGAGATTTTCAAGGGCAAAGAGGGCGTGGCTGGTCAAAACGTAGGAGAACAGAAATTGGAGAAAGTACAGCAATTAAATACTTCAGTTGTACGTTTAAGAAAATGGGAATGGTAACGAAGACATTAGAGCAGCGCAAGCAAATGACGAGTTAAGCAAAGGAAGCAGCTGATGACGGGATGATTGTGTAAAGATATAAGACTAGTTTGATAAGGAGAGTAGCCCTTAATGGGGCATAAGATATCTGAAGAAGGCGAGAATGGACAAACTTCTGGATGAGATTAGGAGGAGGCAATTTGGTGGTTGGAAGAGGTAATGAGAGATTTAGGGTTCCTTTAGGCCGTGATAGAGCACTTTGAGAGAGACTTTGAGCAAGCAGAGAAGGGGAAGAAAGAGATACGGTAAAATGGACGTAATGAAGAAGGGTGGGACACGTTAAGATGAAGAAAAAGACATAATAAGTAAAAAGAGGCCTATATTTGCAAAAATCTATGGGAGTTTTACGGACTTCCATTTTAACCTACCCTCACCGTTGTATTACCTAGTAATAAAACAAGAATTCATTTCTAAATATGCTCCACATACCAACGACAAATTTCCTTTGGGCATTTGCACGCCTTTCAATCTCTCCATCCACCTTCCGCATACAATCAACCTAAATACACAAAATCGTCCTCTCCATCGATTTTGGATATTTTTACACACAAAAACTTAAAAAGACTTGGTTTATCGGTTATTTGAAGAGGCAACCAACAAGTGATATCACTTGAGCCATTAAGGGTTACATGCAGACATAGATTCTCTACATTCAGAACTGGCTAATGAAAATAGTACAGATTCAGGAATTAGAAATATAGCGAAACTCAATTTGTACGGCTTGCCCACGATATTTTAGTCTCCAGTGAAGATAACGTTCCAGTGGACGCATTTTTCTTGACTTATAAAAAGCATACTTATTAAACTAAAATCTCACAGCTGAGACGACGATGAAATTTCCTGGATTAGAGAATTCCTGAGCGATCGCGCACAGAGGGTTGAATTTGACGGCAACATCTCTGACAAGGCTATAGTCATATCAGGAGTCCCACAGGGAAGTGTCATAGGTCCACCTGTGTTTCTTTTCTATATTAACGATATTCGTGAAATAGTAGACACTAGGCTTCCACTATATCAAACGACGCTGTAATGTACAGAGAAATCCGTCGCAATAATGATAAGGAGGCGCTAACGAAGGACCTCAAGGAAATTCAAACGTGGTGCGATACGTGGCTTGTATAATTAAAGTTGAAAACATGTGTTACAAGGATCTTCTGGAAAAGAAAAAAAACTTCCCTCTATACAGCTGTTACAAACAGCATACCTACCCAATTTGAGACAAGAATCTGTGAAATAACTCGGAGTTAAACTAAATAATGATCTCTCGTGGAGAAAACATATGATTCAGGAAATAACTGACCAAGCTAATCGTACATTGGTATTTGTTAAGAGAGTACATACTCGGAAAGTGCGACGATAAAGTCAGAGAGATCAGCTTCTTCTTCCTTGCTAGAACCCAACAGGAATACGCCGTCAGTTTTTAGAATCCTAATGAGGTAGGCTTACAAACAGAACGCTAGCAGAGAATATCGGCAAGATACGTGAAAGGTCGTTATGGTAGTATCGTTACTGTTACTGACCAACAGCTGTAACAACTGAGATGGGAATCGCTTTTTGACCATCGATTAAAAAGTACACTATATATTTTATGGAAATTCACAATTAATTTATTGATCAATTTATTTTCTGACGAAGTTATTTACATCTCACGAACTCCAACATTCTTAGGTAGGTCAGATCATAAGAATAAAATTAGGGAAATACTCTGCAGAACAGACAGGTTTAAAATATCGTTTTTCCCGCGATCGATAAGAGACCATAAAGGCTGTCAATGAGACTTTGAATATAGTTATTCGACAGGTAGTATAGTTGATTAGCAGAGTTGCTCCCTAATACTTGTTTCTTAATATGCCAAGTAGTACTAATTAGTATCATGTTTTGCATGATTCCTGTATGACTCTTGTATCTCATTTACGTAGTTGCATATTACATTAATTCAATAGTTTCTGTAGCACTGGTATCATACCTCTAGCGTAATGCATGATGGTGAAAGTTACTTTTAGACTATAGTTCATGTTGGTGATCAATAACTCCCCCGCCAAACACGCTTAAGGTGGCTTGCAGAGAAATACGTATCGAGGGAGAAGGGAAAGGTGGGTTAGTTATAAATGGAAGAATTACATT
The DNA here is from genome assembly GCA_963169105.1 of Ceriagrion tenellum. Taxonomy (NCBI): domain Eukaryota; kingdom Metazoa; phylum Arthropoda; class Insecta; order Odonata; family Coenagrionidae; genus Ceriagrion; species Ceriagrion tenellum. The sequence continues at coordinate 79,169,885 of OY720632.1, forward strand.
GCGAGTTTGGGTATATTAGTGGGAAATCAGATTTCGCTACCTACTCTTCATGAAAAGCACCAAGAGGACCACAATTTGCCATCCCCATGTTCACATGAAGAATAGAATTACAATATTCTATATAAATATACTTATGTCCAACGTGGGGACATGTATGCAGTTTTTAAGAGGCTTAAACAGGGACAAAATCGGGAAATTCTTGAGGTAGAGCTAATGATATGTTGTTATTTCATCATTTCATTACGATTACAGAATAAAACTACTACTTGCCAATTACTAAACAATAAAATTACTACAAAATCGGGACATCCTTGAGATAGAGCTAATGATATGTTGTTATTTTATTATTTCAGTACGACTACAGAATAGAATTACTACTTGCAGCTTCGGTAGCTTGTTTTCAGCACTTAACTCGTTCGAGTTAGAATCTCGTAGCTTAAGTAAAGACTGAATCCGTTACTGTTACCACCGAGTTATTCTTCTGAGCCCCCGGGAGACGTTGAAAAACAACGTTTGGCTTCTACCACTCGTATTCTTCCAAACAACCAAGTAATTAGCACTTAATAGGCAGTCAAGAGTTTTCATGCATCTCCTCGTACGATGGGCAGCTATCTAAATGGAATTATTCCGTGACATTTTTAAGAAAGCCGGGACAAATGCCAATTAACAGATCGGGAGTCCCGATTCGGGACACCGCGACAGAACCTTCAAACCATGACTATTCCAGCCAAAACGGGACACATGGTAAGCCGAACTATATGAATGTCTGGCCACATAATGGCAAAGGTCAGATGGGAATTTCGATAAAATATCCCCGCCACTGCACCCGGGCTCTTGGGATAAGAATCCAGATGCTTTGACGAAATCATAAGCAAAAATAATCTGTACAGATGCAATAAGAAGTAAATAGGATCTGGCCAAATTAGTGATCAAATATTGGTCAAAGTAACGATTTCTTAACGGCATAAAATAGATAAGCCATTAACCGCTATATACAGAACTACGTTCGTCGCTCGACAGTCATCGTGGCAATATTCCGCGACACAAAAAGGAGAAATTCCCCCATTATGTAGAAAATCAAGTGGAATTCCCAGATTTTTGTATGACGGTAGCACATTAAAAGTTGGATAATTACAACACTTTGTATTTCCACACGGATTTATTATAACAGTCGACCGCGGTTTGAACGCAAGAACGTAATTATGAAAACTATTAACTTCTAAACTCTTACGCAACCGCGGTGAAATGCGGTCTCAGGCAATTTGAATCAAGTAGAAAATCACCTAGTTCTATCTGGTTAAATCCAGTTCATCCCATTCTGGGTGGTAACAATTAGATTCAACAACACTTTTCTCAGGGCTCCCTACTGTTCTCTCTCCCCCCCCCCCCCCCTCACTCGTTCCGTTTACCTCCACGCAAACATCTGTCGGCCATCCGCAATAGGTGGAGTGGGCGGCCGGCAGAGGATGAGCGGGAGCCACCACGGCGAATAGGGCGAAGAGGCCCGAACTTCACGGGGAAAATGCTTGGAAACACGGAAGGTAGCCCCCCGCTAAATGGAGCATTTTCATGTACTAGTAAGTACTGACATCTCGACTCCACCTATTTTTACCCGCAAAATTTAAAAATCTCAAAAGTCAGCAAGTAGGTGTATTAAAAATGTGCAACACAACATTGCTAAAATGGCTATCACAATCAATACAATTTACTCAAAACAAAAATATACGGCTCGACTTCCCCAAAAATGGTTTATCCGAGCATGGGTCATCCTAAGTCAAATTAACCACATACCTAACATTCTCGAAATAACCTTCAGTTTTCACAGACTAGGCACAATGAAAAACCTCATAAAAATAGCTTTAGATGTGCTTTAATTTCTTTTACCATCAATTTTAATATATATTCTAGAGTTATAATCCAATTAATACTAACAAAATGCCGATTTTGTTTTTTTTTTGATTGAATGATTTTTACTTCAAGAACAAGCTATAGGGTAAGCAAAATATTTTTCTTAATTTAAAAATATTCATTTCATAATTTTCTAAACAAAATCATAATTTTGCATTCGTTAATGCTCTACATGATAAATTTTACATTTAAGCCCATTACAAGCCCTTGAACTGGGGAATTGTATTGACTCCCTATTTTTTGTAAGCTCATTTAAGCAATTAGTTTTCATATCACATGAAAATCTCAGAAGTATGTTGGTTATAAACAGTTGGACAACTCAATTGTGGATAACAGAAAATTTATCCATGCGTAAAATAAGGATAATTTAGTGATTTCTTTCAAGGAGCCAAATCACATGAAAATTAAAGGCAAGGATGTGTGCAAGGTGGTGGATTTGACATGTATTATCTTTATGCATAATGCCACTTAACATTTATGGTTTGGCATAGATGCACTTAAGCCTCTAGAACCAGGCTCCTGCATTTTATATTTGGAATCCTTAAACATGAAAATCAAAAATGAAAAGTTAAACTTGTTCGAGTCGGTTGACTTATCAAAAGGTCAGTTATTCACTCGTAATAGTTTGTATTACTGATATGCAGATATTTCATATAGCCACAAGTGCCAAGTAAAAGTATATAATTTGCCAAAAATGGAAGATGGAGGAATTTTTGTCACAAAGCAAAATTTGCTAAAACTTTAAAATACATGCGTTTAGTGAAGAAGTAAGAAATCCTACAAGGTTACACCCATTGACTGCTCCAGAAATTTCTCTTTCTTAGATAATATTTCCCCACCTCTGTTCCATTTCTCCATTCTCCTTTCACAGCATTTCAATTGCCAATGACTACTTATGTTTACTTTACAAATCATAAACCATTCCATATTTCCCCCAAATATTTCTCATCAATGTTTCATTCTTCCCCTATATAATTTTGGTAGACACACAAAGACTACGAAAAGAACTGTTGTATCTGCCTCTTTCTCTAAAGGCAAAACTCCACAACTCAACTGCTCTGAATCATCAACACATCACCCTTCTTAGCTCTTCAAAACTAAAGGTGCCCCCACTGACTTTGGCTCCCACCACTTTATACCACTCAGCACTTTGCATATAACCCTCTGCTGAGGTACCTGAAGGTGATGGTGAAAGGTGAAGGTAAAAGGTGCCTGAAGATGATGCCTCTGCATCAAAACGAGTCATACCTTAAAAATAAATAGGTGGAATCAAACTGTTTTCGTTTTTATCATTAACCCTCTCATAGTCACCACTTCTAGCATTTTTTGTCCAGGCATGTCATGTTTAACCCTCTTCTACCCACTTCATCGTCTAATACCTAATTTTTCCAACATTAGACTAATCAAATACAGCACCTCTTGATTTTAATGACAGTGACAAGGTTTTTGCACGATAACAACCACACAGACATTGCCCTCCCCACAGCCAGAGATGGCACCAGCTAAAGGGGGCCAAGTTACCCAGATTAATGATCTTATCGAATCAGTCAATATATTTTTTGAGTTCTGAACAAGCAGAAGTTTCAGTGCAGGCTCTCAGAGGCTTGTTTAGTATAAGTATTTAGCAGAAATATAAGGAAATTCTGGGGCAGGTCATAATCACTAACAAAGAACTTGTCTAAAAATTATCTCATTTTGTGTCATAGAATACTCATAGATTATATTCAGATGGTCAATCACCAACTTCAACAGGGTAATGGATAATTTAATACACAATTAACAGAACTTCTTCAATGAAACTGATAGTGTCTACATATCACTCCAATACAAAGCCCACGAGGAGAAGAAATAAAGAATTAGGCTTACCAAATGTGTTATCCCATTGGAAGACTTGCAAAGTTGCCTTGCATGCACTGTTACATAACTTCTGCCCCATGAAAATCATGGAGTAGGATAATATGAGGCAAGCACAGACATTTTTCATTATGATGACCATTTAAACAGAGAACTTCATTGATATCCCCTAATTCTTCCATAATTCTTTCTAAAGAACATAGCAATAAAAGAGAAAGAAAATAAAAGTAAGTATTTTATTTCTTCATACACACACAGCACACTCAAATGCAGCACATTATCTTTTTGAGTTCACAGCAACAGAGTCCAGCACTGACCGCAATGTTTCCTAGGTCCACCTTTAACTGCTCTGAGTTGAGGCACTAGAGAAATGTACTGCACTTGGGTCATCGAAAAGACTTGAGAACATGTGTTATAAAAGAGAAAAATTCTAAATCGGGTAACTCAACACAAACTTCTGCACTACCTGGCGTTCGAGGAACGCCAGAACTTGATTGGAGACCACTAGTCTCAGGTTGAGTTCTTTGCTTTGGAGTTGAAAATATGGGAGAGTTTTTATCTTGACTAGGAGTGGAAGGGTGCACCCTTTCTGCCCCAGATGAGAGTAATCTCCGAGCAACAAAGGGCTTTGGGGGCCCCACAGGTGTCCTCTCCTTACCAGGAGTCAGACTCCCTATGCCCCTTGACTTTTCATGCACACACTTCTGGGCAGTGCACACATGCTCTAGCTAGAGAAAAAAACAGAATTTTTTAATCGCAATGTCTATCAACCATTGGAGAGATTACATTTCACATTTAGTGTCATATGAGAGTGACATGCATCAATAAATTAGATGACAAAATGAAAATCAACTCACACATAAGCCCTCAATAAAATTTTGAACTCAAAGAAATTAAAACAAAAATATAATACCAAAATTAAAATCAAATTCAAACTTTGGTGATTACAAAGGCATTTATTTAGCAGCAGAATTGCTCCACGAATTCCAAATTTCATAGATGCTGGATTGGCTCAGAGAAACACAACCCTATACATATCAAAGGTAAAAATAAAGGAAATACTTACAATTTCTCTGGCTAGCTCTTGACGGAGGTGAGATCTTTCGCCACTAGTTAGATTTAAATTTGCAGCGATAACAGCAGCTTGACTGAGAAGGAATGTAATCAACAACTCAAAACCAAAGCATACCACCTCATAATGAGCTAAGTCAGACGATGATTTAGTCAATAATTTTTCTTGCTGAAAAGATATGGAAAAGTTGCACAGATAAAACTTTTTTTGGTGACTGTCTCTAATCTAGAAACAATAAAATATTGACTCATGATTAAATCGTTAATGATAATGTTCTAATAGGCAATAGCAAAAGCAGAATTTTCATTAGTCCAGTGAAATAACTGACAAGAAGCATCAATACCAAGCAGTGCACCTACTTAGTACACATGCAGAGAGGTATTTTCTCCATGCATCAACCAAAATTACCATGTTGTGTGCGCATTAAAATTCATGGACTTATATCTATAAATAACAGTTTCCTCACATAGTGATTACATCTTTCAAGAGATTCACATAACATATTAACACACAAGACACCCTACTAAAGGAAAACTATCATCAATCCACATGATTTGAAAATATAACCAACTTACCTTTGATATCTCATCACAATATACTGATGCAGATGACAACAGAGTGCCATAAGTCAAAGTTGGAACAGAAATTAGACTGTTACTAAATGTCTTGTCGCCAGTTAGATCAACAACTGGTTCCCAACTGGAAAGGTTATCTTCTGGGTCAGTCAGTAAATATTCCAAGCTAGGCGTCAACTTCATCAATGTGTGTAAACATAGGCTTTTAATCTCAAACAACCTAGAAAAATTCATTTACATGAGAAGGAAACATTATTCATTAATGGAAGTAACACTTAGAAGATCTAATAAAGTGTACATACCTGTGAACAGTTTTTGTTTGTTCAGTAGACAGCTCCCGCTCAGAGGAATGCTTTACCTCACTTTCAGAATCATATACCACTAATTCAGTGGTTTTTAGACCTTTTGGGTCCTGGAGAGCTATAATACTAGCATGGAGGGTAACAATTAAACCTTTCTGAAAGTAGAAATAGATAAATATTGGTACATATGTAACCATGAGAAACACCAATTCCTTCATCCAATCACCATTTACCATACAATCACCTACTTACAATTAAACTTTTCAGTGTTTGCTTTTCTGTGAGATGAATATGATAGAACTTAGACAGTTCGTTAAGCAAGCACAATGTTTCATAAATCATGTCCAATGTTGCTTCATACTGATTGAAACGCAGCATACCCAGAGAGCTCATGAGATGATTATGATTGAAAAGGATGAAATCAAAGGCAGAGTTCATGAAAGTATTCTGGTGAATATGTAAAAACCAAGCACAAAGCTTGATACCAAGGTTGTAAATCTTATTCCACTGGTTCTTATCCTCTTGAGCCTGGTAGGAATAAATTGACAATAAATGTCAGTCGCCTTACTGCTGAACATGATGAGTATGAAAGGCAAAAGGGAATAAGAACTCAATGATTCCAGCACATTTGGACACTTACATTTTCCTTACAAGTCATTAGGGGCAACCAAAGATAAGATCCAATGTTTTGCATTACTAATGACTGGCCCACAGGAGTATCAACAAGAAAACAAAATAGGTGAAAAACACTGCTGACATACTTAAAATTTGATTGAGTCTGAAAAAGAAGATTTTTGTAAAAATTAGAAGGGCAGAAAGGATTCCCATTACTATCAATTCACACTCTGAGCCACTATCAAATCATACTCTGAGCTGAGAGCCTACAAAGCATCTAACCTTAACTTGCAACACATTAAATCTTAAAGTTTATCATATTTTTAGTCTATACTAGTCTGACAATTCATTAACAACACAATTCAATGTTAGCTGGATTAATGGTTCACATCCATACCTGTAGGCAATAGGATGTGGACACAAGAAGTTGAGTGTCGATTTTTGTGCTTTTAACCACTCCCACCCAATTACTGTTGCTCTTGACAATTTTTAATAATTTATGTAGCAATGTAACAGAGGCAGCTGCACTGTGCGATGTTCTGGACACCTTTCCATCTGATGCCTCCTTCAGGACACTGAGGGATTCAACACTGATGACATTCGAAACAGCTAATATTAAAGATTCCAAGGAAGCTTCATCTGAAATGGAAAGAGAGGAACTATAATGTTCGTCTACAAACTTAGAAACATTGCCTTGAAAATAATGACATAACCATTAAAATTGATCATTGTCATTAAACTAGAGTAGAATTGTACAAAATGTTCTTTTACCAATATTAGATTGGTAAAGGATTAAACTGACAAATTTACCCTTCACAATTTCTTCAGACAAAAAATCTAATGAAATCATAGCTGTAGCTAAGACGGCATCCTGTGCACGAGGATGCAGTTGTTCATAAGCTGTAGAAACACGATACAGTAAGTTGCCAAGGTCTTCGACTGCTACAGATTTAGAAGAGAAACACTTCCTAGAATAAAACCGAAAAAAGGCAAGTGATAAGGACATTAATCAATGTTTACATGAAAACATAACAAGAAAAGACAAGCAATGAAACATACTCTTTATAAGTTTTCAAGATGAGTAAATAAAACTCAGACAGCAGCACAATTGCTTTCATGTCACTCATTTGATCAAGAAGGTTGAAAAATGTGCCCACAATCACTTGGTATGTGCTCTCTATTTGCTGCTTACTCAAGGAAAAGGACTGATGAAGCACAATTGTAATGAAATTTTTCCAAGATGTAAGGATGGTGATTTCATTGGACACATCTGTTGCCTTCTTGCCCTTAGTAATTTCCTTGTCCAAAGAAGTGATGATAAACTGAAGAAAGAGACAATGATTCTGTGATTAAAACACACTAGCAAGTTTGACCAATAAAATGTTTAGTTAAAGAGATCATGAGAAAAATGTTCTCTGGCAAACACTAAAGAAATATGTAGTAACATATCTGAACCTACCTTGGACCAATCCAGAAAATATGTTTCATCCTTGGAAAAGAATTTTTGCAGAAGTCCTTCAAGATTTTTAGAGATAAGACCACCTTTCATGAATAACTCAAGGCTCAGTATGTTGAATATAAGAGCGCACGCTCTTATATTTGAACTGCAAATTAATCAAATTATAACAATATGAGAGTTATATGGTACTTAAAGACAAAATAAGAATGAAAACCATAGAAATGCAATGCAAATACGTTAAACTAGAAATTCTCATAGGCTTGAAATTAAAATCATGTTTAGGTGTGATATCTAATCACCCGCAACACAAAACTATCATTCATCCTAGATAGTGAATTTTTTGCTTGGAATGCAAAAAGTAAAGCTTTCTCCTTTCTTAAAACTATAAGAAAATCACTTTTAAAATATTCTGAACTAACCATGGTGGTAAAAACAAAGGCAGTAAAAGATCATTCCAAAAGTCTTCTTTACTTCCCAGATAGGTAATAATGGTCTCTTTCTGGGCTATCCACAAAGCATGAATTAAATCAATAGAAGAGTTGTACAGAGGACCTTTCAGACGCTGCTCATCCTAAAAGAAAAAAATTACAATGATGAGCAGTTTTCTTTCCAATTAATATTAGCTTCATGGATTACAATTAGGTAACTATGCAAAATAATATAAGTACATATGTTCATCACAGACCACATTCACTTAAATGACAGACAAACCTTTTGTGTAGCCTTTAGTATTGAACACACAAAGTTTAGACATCCACCCTGAGGCCCACTTTTCTTCTCTTCATCCGTTCTGTATCTCTTGAAAGTAGAGGTATGCTGAATATTCACAAACACCTCCGTTAACCCAGGTTGTTTTTCAATGCAAGCAGTAATGAACTCGAGTATGGCAACTTTTAAGTCAACAACCTCCACCTTTGATTCTAACCTCCTCAAGAAAGTATCCCTAACAACATCACCCTCCATCCCAAAGCAGGCTAATAAAGAAACAGGAAATTCCTGGAAGCAAAAAACCATGGATTAACTGAGTTGAATCATAATTAACAACAGTAATCAGATAACATTCAAACACAGTGAACTGTAGTTGATTTTGCACCACTTTTCACATGAAATAAATTTCTTTTGCCAAAACATTGGTTCATGATTAAAACTTAGCCCCGGAGGTGATCAAACAGTATCAACAAATATTGGTATTTTATGAACATGCAGCATTACAGCATGAAAATATACTTTTGAGAATTTTTTTCTAGCTATTATTTAGTTCAAATACCTTGGCAAATCTTTTCAAAAGTTTCACAGCCAATGTCGGTAATGTAGGATTGAATCTGTGGTATATGTAATAGGCTACTACCAAAACCAGCTTCAAACCATTGTTCCACGATGGGGGTCCATATATTTCCAATTCTATCAAAGAGTGCTCATTCTTGTCCTAAATAAAAACAAATATCATTAATTAAGGCAGAAATATAATACCATTCCACACACAACAATGCACAATGATAGCAAATATTCTTTGCAAACATATACTTCCCTCAGAAAGTCTCTTAGAAATCACACAATAATTTAGCAATAAAAGATTGATCAGTAAAGAACTGTCTACATGAAATATAGGTAAATATATGAGATGAATCCCACTAGATAGTGATTTTTCAGGCGTATAATTTCATATTAAGCACATATCATAATTAATAGGTTACCAAGAAAAGTAATTAGCCATTTTTAAATCAAGAGTTTATTTGAAACATTGAATAGAGTTAGAATTATGATGATGGCAGTAGTGATTCTGGCAAAGTTGTAGAAGCTACTCTATCTCTAGTGCTTTTCTTAATGATCTACAATGCCCAAAGCCCATTCCCTTGATTGGAATAGAGCAAAATGAGTCCATGAGAGAAAAAATTATACTAACCTGAACAGCAGCTTTCAACATAAAAACTCTATTGAGAACAGAGAGAGACAACTGCACCATGTTGATGAATTCCACACCCTGACCACTAATCCAGCTAGTTTGCTGCTCCATCAAAGACTGGATAAACTGATCCCCTGTAAAAATAACAAGATACATATGAGACATATACGTAAATACATCAGAATGTATGCCATGGCTCAAGAAATGGATTGCACTTTATAATAATTTTCATGCTTATTTTAAGAGCCAGGTTTCTTCAAACATGAATTTCATACGACCATTCATAGCCTCTTTACTCGCTAATTTCAAGCCTCCATTAATGACAAAGAGAAATATGAAGCCAGGATAGGTATGGCAATATTCAGAATCTCTCAAATAAGCCATGAATAAACACGATAATGACTGATAATCCATAAGTAATTCATGCTAAAATTTATACAGCAATGCCAGAAACAATATACATATTTTTATAAAAGACTTCTGGCTATTTAAGACAACAATTCTAGCAGCTCAGGAATTAGTACAGGAATGCTTTGCATAATGGCACATTTAGGAACACACAAAAGGAGTAGAGGTAGAGGAGAGAACAGTAGAAACTGGAAATTACGAAATTTTGATTTTACGAAGCAAAGAGTATCTAAATTCATGTAACAATACACGATATTACGAAATAACGGAGTTTTGAAATCGTGAACCTCGGGTCTAGGTCCCAATATGAAAAAGTTACTCGTTTTTACAAATGATGACGGGTCACAGCAGCATTTTTAAGCACTCCTTGTCAGAATTAAACGTTGATCAGCATTGCTGAATACATTATGCACTGAATGTCACTTATATGAATGATAACGATATGCATTTCAATGCTACAAAATTAAGGACAACTTTTAATCAAAGGCATAGTAGTTCATAAAATATGACACCAATCAGACCAAAATGCATTCGGCTTTGTTACGACGAGTCCAGAGTTATCCAGGTTATAGGTTAAAAATGAAAAAAAGCTATAGTTACTGTCATACACGTTCAGAATCAGGTATCTTTTGTGATTTCCGAGTAATATTCAACCAAAAAAAATCAGCTGCCCGTGACCCACAAACTCGCGTCAAAATTTCATAGTAGTTTTAGGATGAGCACCTTAACCCACACGGCCACTGCACTTTCTTCCAGAAAGTGTGAAATTTTAAGTATTCGACTGGGACAAGATAGTATGATGGCAATTTTCTCACGAACCCAGGATTTAAGGGCAGAAAGCGGTGACACATTTCCAGTAATTTTTATTCTGGTTTCAGTAAAAATTGTTTTGTCTGCATCCTTAACATCAGTTACGCAATGTCCCCTAGTTAGCTTAATATAGGTACATATATTATGTCTGATATGGAGCATATGATTTTCTTCTAACGAAAATGTATTCATCTAATTTCTATAACTGGTGTAAATGATCATGCAAGTCACACACTTCCTTGGTGTATGCATTAATAAATATTACTGGTATCGCAATACATCGATTACACCAGAGTTACCAGTCCCTGGTTAAGAAATGACATAGAAAGATTTGCTATGAAGCTTCATAGGCTTAGTCCAAACTGCGCAAAAATGTTGCAAAGATGTTTGATTGCCTAATCTCTTACTCACTAAAAAAAATAAAAGTTAGTTGTTTAGATGTAGATTTCCATGCGGCATGGATGGAGGTTGATTCTTCCGATTTATGAGATTCCCACCACAAAATCCCTCTTCTCCATGACATTTATTTCCATGCATCCAACACTTGATTTTATTGCGATTTCCCCAATTTTTGACTTGCTAAATAGCAGTTACAGCAAAATTTGAAGTCAAGAAAATAAAGGGGTTGTTTTCAATTGTAGCAAAAATGAATAAATGTTTAGCTACCAGTAGCTACACAAGGTTTACCTGTGCTTTTTATATTATTGCAGGTATACACATTGATCAGTGTGATCAGCAATATTTTTCAGAAATTTAGCCTTCAAAAAATAATTGAGAGGATATTCTTGCACAAAACTTAGGCATGGCAGTATTTGAAATCCAAGAAGAAACACACAGGAACCACTAATTTCAACATTGTAAATGATTAAGTTCTCCAAAAAGTAATACACAAGAGAGTCTCTGATGCAGGAAATGTAACTGTGTCATGTTTAACAGACAAGAAATGCCTTAAAGTAACTAAATAAACTCACAGAAAGATTTAGGTCACCTTAAAGATATGAGATAATTAAATGGCACCATAACTTTAATTACCTGTTGCAACTATCCTCAGGAGGGTTAACCCAGAATCACAGTTTAGGAGACTATATACACACATTTTCCTCACTGTATTCATCAGATTACTTTCAGTTTCCAAACTAGCCAGATCAACAGTCAAAATTTTATGGAATATTAAAAGACACTTCCGGCCAATGAAGTTGCTGTCCAATGGGTTTTGATAGTGCCATGATAGATAGCATGGGAACACCTCTCTGATTACAAATGTCAGTCCTCCAAATAAGATGGTTGGATCCATTTCAGACTGCTGTATTGAGTAAAATAACAACTCACAATGAATACATATACTGATTGATTAATGGTACAAACATATTACCCTTTAAGTGCTGAAATTAAATGTCCATTTGTTAACCTTCCTGCCGGAATTAAATCTGGTTCTTTACATTTTTCCAGCTCCTAAGACAATAAAATTCAGTGTCTCGATAACTACTGATGATAAATTGTTCAAATAAAAGGCATTACATAGTTGGCTAAATAATAGATAAACTTATACCTTTATTTGCATTGCCAAGAGCAAGTTAAAGAGCCATAGAATAATGCTTCTTTTCGAGAACCAGAAAAGAAAAAAATCAATTCATTTGCTCCAGGAAGCAAAGATATGCAATGGCAGTGAATTTTTAAAATGTATAAATTTTATAAATTTATTCAATGCATCTACAATAAACTTTAAAATTTTTGATGATGATGATAGAAACAGAAATTCAACTGAAGATTTATAAATTATAGGCAAGATTCCTACCTCCACTATGTTTTCAAGAAATTGAAGATAAGCTTTCAGCAAGTCAAAATGTCCAGTCACACATTCTTCACGAGCCAGTTGGAAGCCCAGAATTCCAACATCAAAGGAATCTCCATTGATGTAGCTGATATAGTCCAGTTTCACATTCTTCACATGAGGTAAGAATCCTGTTTTTTTCAACTTCATGCTCACATCTTCAAAATACGTCAGGATCAACGTGGCAAAAATGTCCATGCAGCACGCAAGGACAGAAACAGGACCATTAGGCACCTGAGAAAATCTATTGGATTCAAATTTAAATAAAAATACACAATACACAATTGCTGTTCATTTACATCCACTAACTACCCTGCGAGCCACAGCATAGGCATGCGGCAGGGGGTATTAGAACACAAGCAGTGTTAATATGTTATGGATAAGGTTTTGGTTGAAATTAGAGATGCGTCGGTACCGGTACCCGGTTCTCGGTACTGCCGGTTCTTGGCCCTTAGAACCGGCACTGAGAACGATCGCATAAAGTCGGCACTTACGAACCTGCACGGAACGGTGGCAAGGATTTGAATTTGACTCCCAAACCCCTCAAAACCCCTAAACCCCCTAAAGCAAAACCTGGAGAAAGCACCTGAAGTAAAGCCTGTTGTAATGTGATATATTGGCCGATCATGTTAGTTTGACTTTTTAAACTTGGACTAGTTTTGTTATACTTGGCTAATGAAATTATGGAGAAGATCTGGTTTTATTTACTGAGCTTTCTGGTTTATTTGCCTCTTAAGTAAAATTATTGTCCTTCAGTTGTTGGTTGTTTGTTGAAACTTTCCATTCATTCAGAAAATAAGAGTCCATTGTTGGAACCGAGTATCGAGAACCGGGAACCGACAGGTAAGAACTGGACCGGTATCAAGAACTGGAAAAATTTAGGAACCGACTCATCCTTAGTTGAAATGGTAATGTGTATTATGGGAGTGTATTGAGTGGAGCTCAGTTTTTATTATAGTAACTTGCTGTGCATGGAAAGAACATATTATTGCACCTATCTATTCAGCAATGTATCCTATCGTTTGTGTCAGACACAGGGATGTAGTGTGGCATCAAAATAATAAAATAATTTTTTCAACTTACTTGTCTACCAGATAAAACACCAATTCAACTGTTGAATCCATGTCCTCATCAAGTATGTATTCTGTCTCCAATATTTTGTTAAGAAATTTTAAAGTTACTACACCCCTTTCCACAGTACCTGGCTCAACATTGGTTGACCCAAGTGAAACCTTAAAAAAAGATGAGACAGCAGAGTATTAATAGACAATTTCTAGCAAAACACATTTTTGTTCAAAATGATGGGATCAGTAAGCTAACATAACTATCTAAAAAACCTATAAGACCACGATCATGCTCATCTCATACATGAAAATCAACCCTTTAATTTCCAAACTGCCAAATTTGGTACATACCCCTGGAGCCTTTTAAGCTCATTTATGTCCAATGTGCCAAATTTGGCAAGATCAAAACATAATTAACAAATTTCAGACATAAAGCTTCCTCTAAGTTTGCTTTTTTTGTTTAATTATGTAACCAGATTTACTTGATTTTAAGGAGGAAATAAAATCCTAAATTATAAAGAAATGCCCAAAAAGGATTAACATTCTGGCTCCCATTTTTATGGGCATCTCATGATGTAATAAACAAAAATAACAGCTAGTATTGGGCTTTTCAGAGCTAGGCACCAGGATATTAATAATAAAGCAAGCATCAGTACAAACACCTCACACCTACGAGGAGGTTAACTTAAAATGGCACCATCTGACTTGCTTTAGTCGGTAGGGCAATCTAAGATGCCATCTTTGAATAATTGTGCGAAATTCCACAATTTGAATAATATTTTTAATAATAATAAAATCTTTGAATAATTCATCTGGGGCACCAGAAGGTGCTTTGCCAAGTTAGACCTGGGTCAGGTGGCTCATACTCCCCAGGTCCTTTGTTTCTCCTATCTCTCAGGAAGGATTTTTACTGACTACAAATAGGAGACAAAGCTGGCTCAGGTGTCCTACAAACCTCCTTTCTTCCATTTTTGAGGGAAAAGCAAGTTAGAGACTGGAGCCCCATATCCTAAAATGGAAAACCAATGGAGGTCTATATCATTCACGTGCCAAAGGAGGCAGCTGCTGCTCCCCTCTCCCCCTTTGGCAAGTCCCCCCCTCCACACCCCTTCTTCCCTAACCTCGGTTCCCCCAATTATATATCCTGGCTATGCCCATGCCCATTCATTGACTTCCATCATTTGTCCAATGGACATCATGGAAGTGGCTGAAATAGAAAAGCAAGGGAAGACATGTTCTAGATACACACTTACTTGATTTAGTAATTCTTTCAACGTGTTGTAAAGAACATCCCATATACTGTAACTGCATTCCCAGTGTATTGTAGGAGGAGGGCCTTTTAGAGCATATCCCTTAGTTCCCGCAAGAAGTATAATCCTGCAGTGTTTAAGAGGTTGCCTATTTTGATTAAGAGCCCAAATAGCAGTATCTTCATCAGCTCCTAAGTATGTGGCGACAGAATTATCTAATGGTTCAGCAAAGAGCCTCAGAAGTTTCAAATCTGACAAAACCTGAAACCAGAGAGATTAAGAGTAGGATACACATCATAGGTATTAAGAGTAGGATACACATCTCTCTTGATAGAGCAATTTCTATCAAGAAACATAGGTAAGTTAATTTTGTAAATGGATACACTGATTGGACTGTGAGTGTAGTGGATATCAAATTGCCAAAACAATCAGATAACTCAGCAAAATATCAATTAATTTAATACACAACGGAAATGGTAGCAGAACAGTACCACAAATCCAAAGACAGCAATATCCTAAGATGATAGCTACCATTAATCCAAAGCAGTAAATTATTGATAATCAGGGATAGTAAATTCTGCCAAGTATATATATGCAACAGTGTTGACACTTAAGTTAAAAAAGGGCTACAACAAATTGTTGCAATAAGAAGGTTATCTCAGCAACATCTATTTCATGAGTCTCTCCATTCCATAAAACTTCACACAAGGCTAATACATCAGCAATTTATGGATACAGGTAGTCCCTGTAGGTCATGGATGAGATAAGTCCCAGAGAATATCCATCAGTCAGATATGTACATAACTCAGATCTAATGAATATCATACAAGAGAAATAGTAATATTAGCAATAGTTTGCCTAAAAGCTCTTTCATGTAATTTAAACAATAATTATCCTCATGAGGAGCCCCAGTAGCCCATACATGAGTAGAGAACACCATAAGACAGGCCCATAACTCAAAGAACTTCTATACATTGGAACAAATTCACAATCGATTTATTGATGAATCATTAAAACAAATAAACTCTACAAGCAAGAGTAATTTTTGTACTCACCCTTTTACAGCTGTTATGGCTGCTGGAAACTAGGCCTTGGGCCATTTTCACCAGTGGCCCAAACTGCAATGGAAACATCTCTCTGGCAAGGCAGTAAAGGGCCCCAACACCTTCCTCCATTCCATCCTCCCAGAAACAATCAGCCATTTTTGAATGACTTAACAACACAGCCACTAAGCTCAGAATGTCTGTAGTGTTGCCCAAGTTATCCTTCTCAAATGTGTTCACCAGAAGTGAAATGAGTTGGTAAACAGTAGAGAATGCCATTGAAGAAAACACTGTATCTTCCTAAATGATGGCAATAAAAATAGTTTTTTAATTGGCTGTAGTTGTCAATAGAGGAAAAATAGGTTATTTAATACCTTATACAGCTAATGAAATCCCTTCCACGTATAAAATATGCAATTCAACATGACGAGGTAATAATAGCTCAGTACATGTTAATATACTGAGAACAAAAGCCATATCCAAATCTTCAAGTGTACTCGATGAAATCCTACAGGAGTAAGACATCACTCAAGCACATACAGCAGGTTCATTGCATTTGTTACCATGTCCTAAAACTTCCATCATATGCTAAGACTTGAGTCTATGACATATAGACAGCCTCTGAGAGAGAGAAAATTCACTGAAGGTAACCAGCTTGCTTCTGAAGCATGCTTTGCCTCCTCGTGGAAAATATTTTGGACATGGCAAATATGATATTGTCAAGGCGACTACATGCTTTTATTTCTTATTTACTTACAAAAATCTACACAAACTATATTAATAAAGATGGCTCAAATGAAACACTATCAGTCAACAGGAAACTGGTTTTACTGATATAAAGAAAAATGCAAGTATTTCTTCAGTTAATTTGGATGGATTTGGATATTTGGGGAGGCGACTGACGGCTAAGGTCATTTGCGCCATAGGGGACAGGTGAGGGAGAAAAGGAGGATGGAAACCTGGCATCAGCATTAGCCTGCTCTTAACAAAAGGCGCCAAGGGGTCCACGGTTTAACGTCTCATCCGACAGATGGAGTGCTATACTTGAAGTCCTCCACAAGACACTCAAATAGGGATCGGGTTTCATCTGAAAAACACCCACCTCAGCAGGGATTTGAACCCTGACCTCCCATGTGGTAGGCAAATATTCTAGCCACCACACCAAACCGTTCCCCCTTCTTCAGTTAAGTGAAGCATAATAAGTATAATTCTGCTGAGCAGCTATGAAGTTAATATATGCAACACAATTATTAGACAAGGTCTCACGCAATGCACATAAAGTGCACTAGTACTCATAGTAATTCTAACAGTGAAACATGCATGAAAATTATGAAAAAATCTAAGCACAAAATGAAAATATGCAACCATACACTAACTTCATAATGCACCCGTTTATGCCTAATGTTCCTCAGAGGGATGAAGGAGTTTTTGGAGGGGAAATGAAACAAAATTGGCCCGAAATTGTTCATGCTATTCAACCATGGATATAACATACAACACAGACACAATTAGTAAGCAGTTAATTCATTTTGATAAAGAAAAAACTCACAACAGTGAACCTAATTACCATTTACCTAAGTCATTTTGTTTAAACTCTTTATTAAGCAAGAAAAATTTTAAAAAAATGAATTAAAACTTCCATTCTAAAGGCAATACATGATCAAACATCAAGAGCTAAATGACTGCTGACAACTCCCATCAGTCAAGCCAAAAATAAGCCTGATAACATACACATACCTTAAATAGTGTGTGGTTCAACATCCTCTCCATAAAACTAAAAACTCGTAGCTGAAGAGCTTGCTCTCCCAACTTCTGATACCTCACATTTTGCACTTCATTTGGATTCAAATAAACCACAAGCATCCAGCCAAGAAAGAGAGGGCCATACTGTTCTGAAATTCTTAACTGGCAAATAATTTCATCGATTTGCTTGAGAACAGCCTCATCTTCCCAAAATGTTAGACCAGGACCTCTGAAATACGGAAATATCTTCAGATTCCACAAACTCATCCTAAGTTTTCTTTGAGAATACATGCAATTTTCCTTCAAATCAATTTACATACTCAGGATTCTTCAATATGCTATTGAAGTCCATGGCACCCAACAACAAAATACTGATAGAGTAGCTCATCATCCTGGCAGTCTCCACATGCATTTCATCCGCAGGGTTAATGTTGGCAATATCATATCCAAAGGAATGGTTCTACAAAAAAAATGAGCAAATACTTTTTAGTATTTAAAATCTAAACTTCACCTCATAGCAAGGATTAATGAACATTCATTGAAATAATATAGTTCAAATCATATGAGATCCAACTGGTCTCTAACACACGGATAAACTTCACAGCAATTGGCTTCACTTCATAGACGTTTCAACTTCATTATTGATATAAAATAATTATTGCAACAAATTACAACTGCAGAGAGCTGTTTAAAACAGCTAACTAATGCCTATAAAAGTTAAAATTTTAAACTGTAACTTTGACATGCAGGAATTAATGGCTAGAAAAATGTGGAATGCAGCATTGCTTCAAATTTAACATTACAGAGTTCCTAATGCAGTTACAGCAACACTGCAGAGTAATTGCCTCAAGAGTATTTTATACACCCCCTTCCCTTCATCAAAATCCTCCCCAGGTGCAGTTTTCAACTTTCCTCTCCCCTCCCATATCAAATGCTGCAATTCCAACACTCAGCTGTCCAGGTGAATCTTTCATAAGGACACTATTTTTCTTTCAGTCACATAGTAAACCACATCCATTAGTTTTGGGCATTTAATTTCTCATCATCATCATTACAATGAACGCTTCCGATGAGGCTTACCTGAAAAATCTTGAGTAGAGCCAAGAAATCACTGCATGACAACCCATAGCAGTTCATATAAATGGCAAGTATTTGCGTGAGCTCCAGCTGTTCTCTAAGATTAGAATAAACCCACCGCTTAACCACATTTCCGGAAACAAAATCCCCATGTTGGTCCTTTGACGGTGGAGTCTCATTAGTGATGTTAATAAGTTGAGAAATTAGAGCCTTCTTAAAATCATCTCTGTCGAAACTACTAAGCAACGCCTCGTAATTTTCCTGAAACAAATGCATAATCCAATTCACTATAAGACCTGCGGTGTACGAGGAGAAATAAATAAGCACATAATAAAATTCACAATAATACACAGAATACAAACATGGTATGGATGGTCATCATCATTCCAATAGCTGACTATTAACTTGATGCACTGCAGAAGGAAAACCCTTTCGCTCCGGTAGAATAACCATATATCAATGAGCAACTGTGATTTCTTTTTTTCATTCGATATGAACTTTAAAAGATCATCTTCAGACCCTCTAAATTCTTCAGTCAAGTAGTAGCAAAACAGATCCCAAGCTTGTAATGCATCTAGGTTCTGAAAAATCCAAAAATTCCACTCATATTACGGTTAATTACTATAGTAATAATGTAAATATTTGAATACGCACACAATTCAGACATGTATCACACCGGTGATGCATTACCTAGCTTCCTCCTCCGAATCCAAAACATTTGACCGTAACGCAAATTCATGCATTATAATACGAGAAATATGATCGCTTACCATCATTTTGCTAAGAGTCATGACCAAATCAAAAATTGATTGGTCAGTGTGTTTTTTCAGCTCTGCTTCTGATTGAGTTGATGGAGTTTTATAATGATTGATTCCATTAAATAAATGTTTTCTTGATTTCTCTAGCGTTAAACTCACTAGTTCACCCGACAGAGGGAAATTTGTCCCAGAAATCAATGTCCATAGCTTCTTATTGTGCCTAAATTCATCAAGAGTACGAAACATTAAGGAGTTGGGTTACGGAAAATCAACACAATACCCACTATTTCTCACCCATCACCCGTTTAAGAACTTACTCGATATCCCCTTTCAATTCCATTTCCGCAGACGATAATTGTAAGATGAAGATTTCCAATAAAAATCACATTTTCGGCACCATAATTGGATGGTAAACACACTTCCAATTCAACAGGCGCGTTTCATGAAACAATCGAGCGTTGATATAATTTTCCCGCCTTAATATTAAACTCCTGAGGAACCGTCCTAGATGGGCCAAGTGTTAATTTCGAAGCTACCACTGGATTTTGTGGACAGCATCACCAGTTATTACAGCCCGGGTTCCACATCGCGGAGGCCAATTCCTAAGTACCCATTTATTAAGAAGAAAATGATAACTTTTTTCCTTTCGCATTATATTTTGTCCTCTTTGCACAATGAGTTTTTAAAGAAAAAATACATCAAAGAGAGGGACTCAAACCTTTACAGCACTATTTATTACCATTAACACGACACCTAAAAGCATTATTTCTATGAAAAAATGAAAGGTAAAAATATTATTCTCTAAAACAACAATATAACAATATTGTTACAAATATTTTACATTTAAAACTTCTAGAATGGTGGTCAAGCTCAAAAATTGCACTTTACGTATTTTTGCACTATTAGTGAATAAATCAAGGACCCTGTAAATCCATGGAAGAAATTATGACACCGTCCTTATCTGTATAATGAACATGTTCAACAGGAATTCCAATGCTCACTTTCATATGTTTAGTATTTGATTATTTATATTTGTGCCGTAATTTTTGTAGAGCTATAATTTATTTAATATGTACATCTTGTACTTTTTTTCAATCTGACGTGCTTTATATTGTGTGCTAACTTTGTAACACAGTCTGCTGGGCAAATAAAAGTTATTATTATTTCTACATCAAGTTCTGAAATCTATGGGGTATATATTTTTAGCCAAGGAGAGTCTTTATTTACTACAGTCATTATTAAACACCCAGAGTTCCGCAATAACCCTCCTGAATGCATCAGTCAAACGAAATTCAATTCATGTATGGCTCCATTATATGGATGATTTATGAAAATGAGTTGACATAGAGTAAATACAGCAGAGATCAAGGAGTTCAATCCCCCCTCAAAGAACAGGAAATATCGACTTAATAAACCTATGCATAGAATATTCAGCCACAAAAATACTTTCTATACAAATTTTTTCTTTATTTACACCACCAGGATAGAGGTCTGTGGTAGCAAAAAGAACATTACAATAGTTTTGAGGGATTTGTTTTCATAAATTTAACCCTTTGAGTGTGGCATGACGTGATATCACGTCATGATTTTTTTACGCTGGTGCTGAAGACGTTATATGACGTCATGGGTACCGTGAGTTTTCCAGTTTTCATGAGGGGGCCTAATAATTGTTCCCGGGTGAAAGCTGGAACACTCACTGCATCCTTGACGTGATTACGCGTCATCAGCACCAGCGTAAAAAAATCATAACGTGATATCACGTCATGCCGCACTCAAAGGGTTAACCCCTCCCTCTGAACTCTACCCTCGCTTTTCCTTATTCCCTCCCCTTTCAGGGCTGGTGCCTTAACACCCCCACCTCACACATCTGCACAGAAGTATACAAGGTTTTCCCACCATTGTCCTATTACATGAAGTATTCCACGGGGAAGGTCAGGAGGGATCACTTGAGCTGCCACACAGTTACCCACCATTTCATTCCAAGATATCAATATTTCAGTTATTCCACTGCAGGTATGTACGTGGTCTGCTCAAAAAAATTCCGGGACAGTTTAAATTGTACATCAAAGGGTTACTCTTTCTAAGCAAATTAGACAACATTACTCATGCTGAAGTCTAGCAAGTGACAACCTTGATTGAGATCGTTTAAATCAGTTACAAAGTCACAGAGGTTGATGTGTCCCAGTGACAAGCAATTATTTCAATGAGCAAACTATATGGTAAATCTCTAATTTCAACTAAATAAGACCTCTACAGATATGTATGAATGTTAAAAGTCGCACCCTAGTGATGTCATAGAGCAAATTTTGTTCCCCGCTTGATTACTGACAATCAGGAGAGTAACAGTGCCAAGTCAATCTAAAGTTACTTTTATAGTTCACCCATTCTACCCAAAAATATCATTCCAGCTCTCCCCAAACCTATTTACTCTCCTGCCATGGTCACTGCAGAATTTTTTGTTTCCCAATTAATTTGGTTTGAAAAGTGAACTGATACTACTGAAGTTATTTAACAAAATAACGAGTCACCTCAGGCAATTCCTGAGGGGGCATTTAAAAAGTTTCCAGACATGGAAATGATGTTGTGAATAGTTATCTTAAAAATGTTGAAGGATTCACAATAGAAAAATTTACAAAAATGTTTCATCTAATGTGTAAACTGCAGTTCCAGATAATTTTGAACATCTCTTGCGTAAAACTTGAGAATTTTCTTAATAGTTAAAGAAATCAATCAGTAATTAAAATATTTTAGTTTATATTTATTTAAATACAAGACAAAGTTATAAAGAGGAACATTTAATACATATAAAACAGTAATCAATAAACTTTACAAAGTCAATACATCTATAAATTATAAAAAAATTATTTCATTGCAATTTCTTTCAATATATTCTTTTACCAAAATATCTATACTATTGACCCTTTACCAAGTGATTATATTTTCATTCAAGAGGTTTTGAAGAGAATGATATTTTTCAAATAAGCATACATGTATATCAGTTTTGGTGCATTTCTCATAGCTGCGGACCAATTAGTGGTTACTTTGGATCCAGGGAAGTATAGGTAACATATAAAAGTTGCATGGCAACTATACAATCAATAATACATTTGAAAGAATTAATTAGGCCAACATAAGCACAATCAGTCACATTAGGCAAATGTCAACCAAGTAGTTCAAGACTTCTTCCAACATTGATTAAAAATTCATCCTAGGCATTACAAATATTTAAATTATCATAATTCATCTCATTAACAGTAATCAGTCAAGAAAAAAAATCTTTAAAATTATAAGGCTGCACATCTACACACAAATGGAGAAAAAAATTTGACCAAAATTCACATCGCATGACATTCAAACTGCAATCACATCCAATGATCTTGACTAGTGGTACTCAAATTTATCTTCACCATGGGTTCCTTTCCTAGGCCACTTTATGCTCACAATTTCAAGAAAAATCTATTCGGTTTCAGGATAATGGGAGCCAAACAGATACATTCTCTAGATAATGGCAGCAAACTTGAAGGAGTGAATGCCAAGTAAGTAATAGGAATTCATTGAATGCAAATGATAATCATTAGAATACACTCAGTATTTTTAATATGATTGCTACTGAATAGCAACTCCCTCCCAGCTCATGCAAACAAGTTTTATACAGGGGAGTACAGCTTTTCAGAGAAAATTAATACCTCTACAAAATTGAAACAAAAAATAACTCACAAATCCGAATAAAACCTTTTAGTACCTAAAAGAAAGGCTTGAACAAGCTTGAATACCACTAGCCAATCAATTACAAAATGGACCTATAAAATCAATCACTCAATCAAAACATTTACGCAAACAATAAAGGGCTATGGATGAATTAAATTTGATTCAGATTAATATATCAATCAGGAAAAACAAATGAAATACGGGATGAGAAGGTAATGATATCCAAGTCTTTGAATCAGATTTTCCATGTTTTCCATCAGAATCAGATTTTCCATCCAAAAAACATGAACTTTGAATCAGGTGATTTACAAAACAATACCAATTTTTATTTTATGTACCACACAGTTCAAGTGCCAAAAAACTTTCAAGGTAAGAAAGCCATATCTGTTCAAATTAAAACCTAACCACAGTTCGTTTTTTTTTAAACCAATGTTTTCGTCAAGGTAAAACAGCATGTAAGTGCCCTCAAAGTTTCATCAAAAAGGCCAACCATGTGGATCTCCAATGTCTGTACTTTAATTACAAATATTAGTGCGTAATATCCCCATGAAATATTTTTTTCGTGTTTCATTGAGTCGCAAAACCCTCAAACTGACTCCTTTTTCTTTTTTCTGTTCAGTAACCCCATGCAGCATAGTTCAAGTTCTCTATGTTACAATAGGCATCATTTAATCTCCAGAGTTTTGTCCAGGATAAATCATGAGCACTACCAAATCTGGGTGACTTTGTTTCCAACTCATTGAGTTGTAAGTGTGCATGTTTCAACAAAAAATCTTCATATTCAAGCATATTAAGATCTTCATTCCTCCGGACACTACTGCAATGAAATATGTAAGCATTGCCTCAAGAAAAAAATTTGGCCTTGACCCTCGAACCACAGACCCTTGGCTGCATACGCCAACTCACAGGCCAATTTTTCTCTGCAATTTCTATGTATTTCATTGATGCATTCATGGCAGGATGAAGATCTTTATATAAATTGCTGACCACGGCATTAGCTCTGATACAGGACCAGTGTTGATACAGAATGTAGGTTATGAATCTTCAGGAATTTTCTAAGTTGTCCAGGCAAAAATTTTCATTTTTCCAGGTGAAAATATCTATTCTATTTGTTGGTAAGTATTAATTTTAAAGATGTGAGAATAGCAGCACAATAAATTAATGTATGTACTATGGGGGGAAAGTTTCCCAAGAAATGGAACACCACCACTATCCCTCAGGGGACATTGTCTTACTTTCTGGAGGCATATTATTCTTTGGTAGCGAATAGACATTCAGACTCAGTAGGGTGGTAGACTCAACACCCAAGATAGTGATGGATTTCTCACTGCTTTTCATCCCAGAGCATTATTCATGCTGACCACCAAATGAAGGCACATAAGATAACTGTGTGGATTTGGGACATTTAGTTTCCCACTCTTGTTCTCCTCTCACTTAGGGACATAATGAATTGCTACAAGCCAAATCAGAAATCCACTGCCTCATTCAGGCAAGGCTTTCATAACTGACGACAGGACCTAAAGAGGCACTCCTCACTAGATTACAAAAATCATATTTGGGCTTGGTAAAGCAAATTTCCAGGCCAGTTTCTCATTTCACATGACTTTCCCAGGTTCCCATTTCTAATTTCCACAGGTTCCCATTTCTAATTTCCATCACTTTTTCAGGTATTCCAGGCCTGTGGCAACCCTGAGGACAAAACCTCTTGGGTTGTGACTGTCTTAGTCCTCTCCTCCTCTATGTTGGCATTTTAGATAGACTGCAAGGGCACTACACAAAGTTCCCTTGCATCCCCCAAATTGCCACAAGAATTAGGCATATAGGGCTGCATGGTGGTCTGCAAAAAGGCCCTGCAGGTCAAAGGCCTATTGTTTGATTTCTGTTCCAGGAAGCTTTTTTTCTCATGGCAATTTCTAAACGTCATACTCAAACATTTTTCCAATTAAGTCAGCATACATGTAGAAAATAAACAATGATGAAGATCGGTGATTAAAACATATAGCACTTATATCACTTTTGAAAAGAATAACAGGTGCTCAATTTACCTAATTCATAGTAGCATTTTACAGTGTTCCCATTCCTGGTAAATTGACACTGCCGCTAATTAAAGTGGCAGCCATTAAAAGAGACTTCCATCTAGGTCAGACCTGACTTGAACTACATATTTAATTTACATTATAGAGCAGTGATTGTTATGCTAACATGATTTTGACAAAACAATATACATATTGATAACTGGATATATATAGTTAATGATACTTTTTTT
Organism: Ceriagrion tenellum; assembly: GCA_963169105.1. Lineage (NCBI taxonomy): Eukaryota > Metazoa > Arthropoda > Insecta > Odonata > Coenagrionidae > Ceriagrion > Ceriagrion tenellum. The sequence continues at coordinate 79,195,531 of OY720632.1, forward strand.
GTAGGGATAATACATAGTTCAGATGCCATTTACGTTGTGGGTATGCATGTGACCTTATGCAAAAACTCATATTGAATAATATGATATTGCATATAGGGTAAATGATAGCACATCACTTCTTTCACTCAAAACCACATGAGTTCTCACTGATTTCATCACCAAATATACATTTTTATCAGGAAAGGCGGTGTAACACATAGTATGTATTAACTTTGTTCATTTATACTCACTTTACTCTCTCCACCACTTATCAAGACAACATAATATTATGGATATCAAAATACAGAATATTTTAGTGTGGCACAAAAAGGTACATGTGTAGGATTAGATAGGCTATTGGATACATATTTCTCTCAACTGCAACTTCATATTCTCTTTATTTTCACTAGCTATGAAAAACTTGAAATAAAATGCCTTTCATTCCTTTCCTCTTCTTCAAAGTGAAACTTCACATTCACTACTCACTTTGAGGAGTTAACAAGTCAAGCCAAGAGATTCGACAGAAATATATGGATTTGAATAGGAATTTAATTTTTAAAATGATGACTTTAGTAACTTATACAAGCAATAAAATGTTAAAAACTTATCTGAAGTCATTCTGGAGGATATCCACACAATCATCTCTGGCATAATTAGATCCCACATACGGTGATGGTTTGAACCACTTTATCATGTCCATACACACCAAACAACTATCAAACTTGCTTCAAAAAGGAAACCCGTAAATGAAATGATGAAATAAGACTCTTTGCATGTGCTAAGACTAGGCATTGGCCCATAGTTATTGAAAAAGTACTTTCACAGAAATATGCATTCCTAGGACTTTCAAACATCAATACATACAACATTGAAAAGCTCTTCTCTCATCAAGGAAGTGTAAAAAATATGGTGAGGTTTAATGGAATCACAGTTTGAAAATATTCATCAAAAACAATAGCACTAGCTCAACAGAAAACCATTGAACTTCCTGAAAGGGAGGAGAAATGCCTAGAAAAATATAGTGTATAAAATAATGCAACCACTGAAAAAGGACAAGCAACTGCCAAAAAATACAACCAGACAGTTAATATACTGATGGTGGCCCGGACTTATTTCTCAAAACATCTCATTAACACTGAGAGGGTCCGACATATTCATTGGAATACAAAAGAAATCTTGAATTATTACATACTTTAGAAGCACTGCAATGAAAACATATTTGGCAAAATATTAGGCAAAATAATTACTGAGCTCACTGATAAAACATTAGTCAATCATTTAATTAAAAACTAAATGTAAATATAAAATAAGTCTCATACTTTTTGAGCAAAGTTCATCACTACATTCTCCATTAATGTTGCATTTCATTGTAAAAAAAATCAAATTTTAAATAAACTTCCTACCATGCATAAGTTAGCAGAATTAAAACTTTAGCATAAGAAAATATTAGATAATCTTTCTGCCATAATATTTGTGCTTAATCTTTTTTACTTTATTTTATTATTTAAGGCATAGTGAAATTCTTACCCCTCGAATCACTTCAACCAAAAAGGCCTCGTTTAGAATTTTTTCTAAGGTTCACTTTGGCATGGTTACACACCTAGTCAATATACAAGGATGTAAATATGTCATCTAGTAGGAAGACAATTGATAGGATAACAATTGTATATGTTCATATATGGCATATATATTTACAGCTACTTCAATATTGTGGAAGGCTCCCTATCATTTCATATATTTAATTGTAGATCACACAATGTTCTGGCTATCCAATTTGTAACTTATCCTCCCCTTAGAATTTAACAATATACTTCCAACAATAATAATCCATAAGAATAAATGTCTCCAATTAATTTCATAGTCAGTTATAATAATCTAGGTAACCAACCATTTGCCTTGATAACAGCAGCAGGCAAATCAAAATATATATATGTATATGAATATATCAGTATACTGTAACAATTTTTATATGTCTTGGAATATTAAAATTTAAAACTGGAACTTAGTCACCAGAGCTTTTGTAGCCTTTGCAATGTCATATGCACAAGAGCGAACCTGTTGCAGGCACTGTGCTCGATCTAGACATGACCCTTCCTTTGTTCCCAAAATAATACCCTCAGATGTTGTGGATGAAGGAGATGATAGCCCAGGGGACAGAGATCCTTCAGACAGACTGTTGGCCGGAGATTCATATGCAGACTGTAGGCATACACACTCACTCTGAAGACGGCAGCTGTCATCCTGAAGTTGCTTCAAAACAAAGCGCACCTGCTTATCTAGGGGATTCTGGAAAAAATAAGCCACACAATAACATGAATTAAAAACAATATAATTAATTCACCCACCAGCTTAAGATAAAAAAACACTTCAGCAAACATTAAAAATGGCATATGCTTTTCATGGTTACACTTCAAATGCAATTCACTACCTTTAATCACAGAGCCACAGGTAAAATGGCAAAGTTAGTTTATTTATGGTGTCATTCAGAGAGCTTAAGTTTTCAACAAGAAAAGGATGCAACCTCTCACCAGCACTGTCCAACATGTACTTGGAGGAGGCAATAAGAGAAGCATGAGAAATCGGACTGGATGGAATAAAGATTAACAGAGAAGAAATAAACATGCTTCACTTTCCAGATGATATCACAGTCATAGCAGAAAATTGCAATGATCTTCAGAAATGAAAGGACACTTAATGCAATGGACCAAGTTCTCCAAAACTATGTCATGAGAATAAATAAGTTAAAGCCTAAAGTGCTAGAATGTGGAAAAGATTAGCTAAATGCAGAAGCTTCACTGAGAGGAAAGAAATTAGAGCATGTGGATTCTTCACATATCTTGGAAGTACCATCATGTGGAACAGAAGAAGTACAACAGATATCAAGCAAAGAATAGCCCAAGATAAATAAGCTTTCATACTTAAAAGGCAACCACTGTGTTAAAAGAAGATAGGACGACAAACTAGGACAAGTATAAGAAAACATTTGGGTGGAGTATGGCACTCTATGGATCGGAAGAAGGGGCCATTGGATAAGCAGAGCTGAAAAGACAACAAACCTTCGAAACCTGGAGCAGGAGGATGATGCTGAAGATAATATGGACAAACAAAATAAGAAATGATGAAGTTTAGAGAAGAGGAAAGGACCACAAGGAATACTATACAGAAAAGAAGAATCAAATGGATACGACACACCCAGAGACACAATGGGATTGTGAAGACATAATTGAAGGTAAAACAGAGGAAAGAGTCCCCAGAGGGAGACCTAGGAATAAGTTCACAGACCAAATAAAGAGGAAAGTAAATAGAAACAGCATCCAGGAAGTAATGGAACTAGCACTAGATAGGAAGGGTGGAGGGCTGAAGTCGACCAATCTGAGGATTGAACAACCAATGATGATGATCTCTCTATTTTCATCTTCCCATACTTTTGCCACTATTGAATTAGTGATCATGAACTTGGTATGTTAAAAATAAGAACAAATTCTCGCAGTCTGTTAAGTTGAACTTTTCCTCATTTTCCGAGGACTGAAAAAAAATTCATGTGCAAGCCATTACAAGTTAAAATTCAATGAAAGAGGGATGGAGGTGAAGGTTATCACAGAGTAGTGAGCCTGGTGATTGGCAAGAGCACAGGTGCATGATTGGTACAGGAGAGGTGTACACAGATAATTCGTTGAATCTGGGTTCCTTCCTATGCAGGCATTCTCTCAATAATATGCTAGCATCATCAGGTTGCAGATAGTTTGGTAAGAGATGGGGGAATAAAACCATATTTAATTACGCTATGTAAATCTCCAATTGGCATGATAAAAGTATTCAGGGATAATTATGACTGAACATAAGATGTATGACATACGATACACCATAGCAACCACATACCCAAACACTCATGAAGAACTTATGATTTTCTCCCAAAATTGCTCCCTGGATCTGCCCCTGCTTTAGTGTCCCTTAGATCATATGCCATAGAAAAAACAACTATAAAAAGATGGAAGCCTTCATGGAGGCTAGGCGATGAAAATTTTCCATCATGCTTCGCTCATTTAAAAATCAAAAGAAAATTGCAAATATACACCACGCTAATATAATGTAACAAGAGGTAAAAATTATAAATTCCTAAGTTATATACACCACTGATGAATTCTTCGTTGACGAAATACCTACTGGGCAGGTTATAGTCAGCTTTATTTACACTCATCAGCAGCCAATTCACAGTCATCACAACATCTAACAATTTATAATATTTTCATGCAAAAACGAGCCTCAACTAGACAATGTTTTCCACTGCAGGTTTGGCATTATTTTTTGTGGAGATTTTGAAGGGTTGAAATAGCAATTACATCATATCTCAAGTATACATTATCCTGCTCCTGTCAATCAGGACTATCATAGTTTATCATTTTTAATAACATTAGTTACAGTGATCAGACACAAAGAGACATACCTTAGGGAAAATTGCTGACAGTTCAGCAACAGCATTCCTCACACCTTCAGCACAAGGAACAAAAGCTTCCTGTCTTTCTTCTTGCATGGATGACCAGAGTTCTTGAATTCGCTTTGTTATGTGATCAGTTTTTCTTCTGACCTCTTCAGCAGCTGGCATAGACCCATTATGTATTCCAACACTACCACGACTATGAAGGGGCGAAGACCACGGCACTGGTGACCTGGTGTGATTATGCTGATGACTGGAACAACTGTCGTACTCTCCGCCACTTGAATCCTTGATAGGAAAAGGTTTTGCTATAAGTAAATTCATAACTTCATATACATTTGCCACCATTCAACAGAAGGGATGTAAATCTGTAGAGCTATGGGTGTCTTTTGCTAAGAGTAGGCAAGGCTTGGTTTCTCTATACTCCCCCTCCATTTCCCAACTAATCCTTTCCCACTTGTCCCACCAGCTATCCCAATTGGCACAAAAAGTAATGGACTTCCTCCCAAAACAACCAAAGCAACCAGGGTCAACAGTCAATAAATATCTATCTAACTCAGCAATACACATGAGCAAAAATCAGAACCGAGGATCAAGGGAGACTGACAGGAGTGATCGGGAACAAACACTATGTCAAGTCTGAAATGATGTGGTGGACATTGTAAACTTTCCAATAGCTATAGTTCACAACTTAGAATAAATATGGGTTCAAAAATCAGCAGTTTTCATACTGGCACCAAAAATATGATTTACAGCTTCTGTATCAAGTATTTTCAACCATTTTGTTTTAAGTGAGAAGAGCAGTTGTCAACTGACCAACCTAGGCTATTAAATTTCATCACAGACTATCACATAAATGATGCAAATTTCAAAGCTGAAGGGTACTCTGTGGGCCTAATTGAATTTTCAAGACATTAGCACATTCACAATTTCCTATTTTTAATTGGTGTATGTAAATGAAATCTCTATTTTTCAGTAATACACCTACTAGTTACAGTGGGACTGATGACAGCTTCTCAGCACAGGGCCCAGGGCATAATTGAGGCTGCCTGAAATCAGCTCACCACAGCAAGTAGAGATGGAATATGAGCAAGTGCTAAGTGGAGCCTTTGAGTACATCAACAGCACCCAAAAGCTCCGTAAAGAGCCTAGGTTTGAAACAGTTTACGTGTGAGAGATTCTGCCACCACTCTGAGCGTCATGGGAACTCATTTCTGGGAGGGAATTTTTAAATTATGACAGAAAATTGTTAACATGAAAGAAAAAGATATAAAGCAAGTCCCTAATCTCTTTAAAGATATCTGAAATAATAAATGTATATGACGACAATTTTCAAGGCATGAAATTGAAATATATCTGGTTTCATGGGAATTTTGCCATCCAATGTTGCTGGAAGCACAACCCTACCCTCCGAATTTTAAAATGTTCTCGTAAAAAACAAATGTTTTGATAAGTGCAAAGATTCCTAGACATGCATCCCTTGCACTACATACATGAATGGCTGTATCAGTATTCTTAAGAGAAGGTACTCAAGTTAGAATCAGCTTCTGCAACATTAGAATAATAAACCAGATGAAAATACATAAATTAGAGATAGACTACAACTAAATATCACTCACTGAAGGCTGGTTGGAGGAAATTGCAGAATTTATGTGATGTGAATTTTGTGCACCCCACGCAAGCCTTTCTCTAGTTTCATACATGGATGCTGGCCGCTGCTGTGAAATCCTTGGCGATCGATTTGAACTCAAGTTGGAACTAATATAGCCAGCTCTATCCATCTCCTGCCCATTGCTGAGTGAATCCATAGGGACACTTTGTAGTGAGGTTGATGGCGATTCAATGCCTGCTTTTTGGAGTAAGACCTTCAACTGGGAATTTTCCTGAGACAAACTCTGCACCTGTGGAAAGCAGCATTTACAAGTAACTTGTAATTAAGTCAGCCACCATGCTTCTACAAAAAGCTTTAAAAAATTATAAACCAGTCAACTCAGACAGTAAGATTCATCAAACCACACCTTGATACACGTGCTAATTAAGCAAAACTTAACCACACTGTTAGGGCAAGACCTGTACAGACAAAAAGATGGCAGGAGAGTGAATAGCTTACATATTTCATTTCACTCCAAGATATGAGAATCCCTCATTAAGAAGAAGAATGCATACTTGTTCAAGCAATAAATCAGTTGGCAAAAAAATATGCTCATATTTATGAAATGAAAACATCTGACGGGCATTCAATGTAACATCTGCAAAGTACAGTCACATATAGGCTTAACTAGACTATGTTATTACTGATATAAACAAGGGCAACCACAAATGAGTAAGAATGAAACAATATAGTCATTACTTTCCTCACATGATATACACTGACAAAGTGACTTTAATAATGCAAACATTGGTCCCCTTTAAAATACAACTTGACATTTCCATTACTTAGTTGAGCTCCTTCAATAAGTTACTTCAAGTTTGAAATTTAACACTCCTGTTATGGCAGAGAAACTTTAATTCAGTTTAACTTATGGAGTAAGATAATGTTCCTAGTAATCTGAAAAATGCTACTCGTTTCATCACCTCAAAGATCTCAGAAATATTAACATTGAATACCTTGATTAACATTTACTGTGTGTAGCAGAAATAGAAGCGATTCCACAAGATAAAGAAAAGACTACATCAGCAAATCAGGCCATGCACATTAAAGTACATAAAATAATATGTTAAGCCACCTTTATGTTCCCACAGTCCTTTCTATTGTGTGTAAATATCTGTTAGCAGCAATGGAACAAGGGTGACAAAAAGGTCAGTAATCATGCATCAAGAGAAGTTAGAGCCTGCATATCTCATAGTCCCAAAATGCACTACAAATATACTTCTTTACTCCAGGTGAAAAAGATGTCAAGAACTTAAACGCAAAGTCTAACAAACTACAGCATAAAGTCTACATCTTATAGCACACAAGTTACAGTAGAGCAACGATTATCTGACGTTTGATCAACTGATCATTGGATTATCAGACAATCCCTCAACAACCTCTTCTCCTCCCTCCCCAACTCCTACCACTTCTGTTCACACTCACAGCCAGCAGCTGCGTTAAAGTCAACAAAATTACAAATTCTGCCCTCATAAAAGGTTTTTCTCCAGCAGGCTACAAAGCTACGCACATGACAGTGCTACATTATACTAAGTCCCAAGAATCACTGTTTACATGAACCATAGAAGCAAACTTATAATGTTCCCATGGCTGTTTAAAATTTGCTGAGTTCCCTTCAGAAAAATAATTCATTCAAAATGTCTAATTCTTTGGGAAGGAAGAGGTCCGTCATGCTTGATACTCCAAGAAGTTGAGGATAATTGGTCATCCAAGGGAGACTCAGTGGCTAATATAACTCTGAATGGCTCAGTAATGATGATGAATTGTAAGAACAGCATATTATTGATGATGATGCTATCATCTTCACCACCAGAACTACAAACACTATTTCAGTAAGTATAGACAGCTGCAATAGTTAAGATGAAGAAACAATCGATTCAAAACCTGTTTCCCAACACATCACACTGTAATCAGTAAAAACATCAAGGCAGTTTTGGAACATGAAGAAGACACATCTGCGCCAGATATAATGCATGCTTGAAAAATTATATAAAAAGAAAATAATATATAATGCAAAAATCCAAAAGGAGGAGACAGATTTATATAAAATTTTGTCAATCATCTCGTAAAGGCAGGATTATTTGTACTTTAAAATATATGTAAATCTTATTTAAAGTTATGCCGTATAATAATCTTTCATTGTGTGTTTAAGGAGTATTATTTTACATTATCCACTTTATCATGAGGTAACAGAAACTAAAAATATTTGGAAATGATAAATTAAAAGTATTTGGAGAAGGAATCAACCTGTAAGCATACCACAACAATGCAAGAGGGTGTTAGAAGCACCAGTAGCATCATGCTTTCAGAAATTGGGGTGGTCAGAGACCTTGACTTGTTTAATTCAAGAGCAGGCTGAGAAAGCACAAATGTTTTAACACTAGGCAATCTGAGAAGTGACTTCTAATCCCAGTAGAGCAGACATGCCTTTAGATGGAGCATTTGGACTTTTTGGACAGACTCATAAATTTCTTATGGTGGAGTGGCTTTTTACATTCTCCATATTGGTAAACTTTTATTTTTGTTTAATTCTGTTTCAAAGTTATCAGCTTTCTTTAAATATCTTTTGAACAATGTTTTTTGGAATTTTGTAAGGTCTCTGGCTAACTTTCGTATCACACCATGTAGGTTACCTCTTCTGACTATTTTACCATAAGCTGTTAAAAATACTTGAAAAAAATATAATGTAATTTTTGGTGGAATAATCATCACTTAATCTCGATTATGAAGGGAGTTTTTCATGCAATCAAACACTTTAAACCTCATCATATTTCTGTCCCACTGCTCTATCTATCTTGCTTTCTTGGCATCCAAGTTATTAGAAGGATTAGATTAAATCGACATGTTAGTGCAGCAAGCATTCGAGGCACTTATGATATCAGGAATCAACATGCACCCAAAGACAAAAAAGCACATCAGAAGGCAAATAAAGTAACCAACTTGATGGCAATAAGAAGAAAGAATGTTTTCTAGAGGAGGAGAAGGACCATATGCAGACTTTTCCATCAGCAGCTGAGACACCTACAAGATAAACAGCATATGAAACAAAAACATGTCAAAAGCTTAAACAGAATTAAGAACAAATAAAATAGCAACAATATGTCAATGCTATCTTTGAGCAACTATATTGCAATAAGTAAATATTATTCTCCAAAATAGGGCAACTCAGCCATCAGAGAAAATTCCAATCCATTTAAAAATGTCTTGGCACAAGATAAATAATTAGCACTAGGAGTTTTTGAGGACAAACAATGAATGGTATTTGTGAGACAAAACTTACTTACAACTACTACCAAGAAACCAAATCACTAAGACTAAAATTGAAAAGCCTTATTTAACACCCAGCTAAATAATTAGCCCTAAGACTATTTTTGGATAAACTAATAGTGGTATTTGTAAGACAAAACATACTTAACAAATACTATAAAGAAACCAAATCATTAAGACTGAAATTGAAAAACCTTGAGCAACACCCAGCTAATATGTATCATGATTCCATGAAATTGTACTAGTTCAATCTAAACTAAATTCTTGAAAATCAAAATTCCTGATTATCATCAGATCGTACAATCAAATCATGATATGCTCTCCCACGCTCTTAGACCACAAATTAATAATAATAATAAGTTTTACAGGTCACTGATAGATATGATACACATACATAAGACCCGTGCAGAGAGAATAAAAAAATTAAAAAGAATTACTGAACAGATAGAATTAAAAGAAAAAACAAATCAAAAAGCATTACTGCAAATTACAAAATTTCAGCTGAAAAATTATGTATTCCTCAACAAAATAGAAACATTTCTCAATAACGCATGGTTTTAGTTTGCATGTAAACCTTCCTGGTATTAACTCATTTTTAATTGATTTTGGTAATTTGTTATTTTACTTGCCACTCATAGTGATAGGCCCACAGTTGCAGAGAGCAAGACTGTGTTGTCTAACAGCAATATGCAATTTGCCTCTTGAATCATACCCATGCATATCTAAATTAATTTTAAGGTTTAGCTTAGGCTTGAAATCTTTAATAACATTCACAGCATAAAAAATGTATATAGAAACTAGAGGAAGAACCTGTAATTGTTTAAGTAAATATCAACAACTATCTTTCTTTTTAGCTTTATATATGATTCTGACTGCCCATTTTTCTAATACAGAAAGGTGGATTGCTATAGGAGATAGTCACCAGGCTAAGATGCTATACTTCATTCTGCTATAAATATGGGCATAATGAATAGTTAAGGCAGTTTGTTCAACAGGGATATGAACCATTTGTCTTATTAAATAATAACCACAGGCCTCTGACAATGAAAGAAAACTTATACATTAGTCCCAGTTCAAGTTTCTATAAATGAAAAGACCAAGAAAATTCTTGTCCGATGCTCGTCTTAGGCTGCAATCAGCAAATGCAATGTCTGGGCTCCAATCTATGTTTTTTTCAGAAGGATGAATGAAAACGAATGAGGATTTGGATTTCTTTTATATTGAACCCAGTTCATGGAGGACCAATTCTCATAGAATATTTACCAGAAAGATAATACCAAAGATTAAAGTCATCAATAGGTGTGGCAATTATAATTAGCATGGAAGTGAACAAGAATTAAAGGCATACCATTATTGACTTCAGCCAAGCAAGCACTTGTAAGCAGCAAGAGCTGATGATAAAGAGCAGAAGCAGATATTGTGTGGAGGAAATTTGTGTTAGGCAAGGGAGTCCTTTACACTGTTGCATATGGAAAATGCTGAGTCACTCCCAGTAATAAATTGGTTCACTTCACGATGAAGTGCACCATACGAACAGTCCTGCAGATCAGATTAATTTCCTAAAGCAAAGTCCACTGAACATATTTCCAAAAGGAACAAAAGATATGTAATCAATGTAATGCAGTAGCACTCTAAATAACCACTAGATCAGAAAAATACAAAAAAATACTCTATAACTATTTCCATGCATCTACACAGTAAATCTACACATTTATAAGCTTACTGTCATCTGAAGCATCCGGATTTCATGTTTCAGTTCATCCATCTGAGCCTCTGATACTGCCAACTGCTTCTTGAAGTAATTCTCCATAGATGCTATCCCATTAGCAGCATCTACTTGACTTTTCACCTAGAGTATGGAGTAAAAAATACTAATGAAGTGAAAAGATACAGAAGCAGTGTCTCCTAGATATATATTGAATTGAAGTGAATTCCTAGATACACGATAGAGGGCTATCTTGTAAGTTAGCAGTAACGTTAACAGCTATAAGGGATTGCAAAAGGTCATGCCTTGTTTACCTCATGTTCACTGGGAGCACTTTATATATGGAACAAATTGTGTAGCAAGCTAAAACTGCCCAAGCCACCTCTTTCCCATTCCTTCTCCTCTGGTTTTCATAACTGAATCTACAAACTACCCAGCTAGTCACTTCTGGGGCATATGGCATGGGCAGTTAAGACACTAGCCATGATGAAGGGAGGGTTTGGGGAGGCAGAATTGAAACAGTAAAACAAAAGATAAATGTATGTCAACAGAACGCCGTAGTGCCTTCCCTTGTTCGTGGTGAAGTCCATAATGGTGAAAGGGGACAAGAAATTTTTGACAATAAGAAAGAGAGAGTGTCAGAGATACTCTGGTAAGACAGAGTATCTCTGACACTCCATTGCTACTGTCTGCAATGGAGATATTATACAAAGTCAAAATAAAATCCTCTATAATTTCTCTTTGGTAATCTCAGCACTTAATTGTAATTTTTGCAGATCAAAAATAACAATTATTCTAGACGGGAAAGAGTTAGATGAAAAACATTGATGCAATTTAATGGTAAATCTTTAGCTAGCAACTATTTAAACTTGCTTTAGAAGATACGCATTCAAGTACAAGAAATAGTATACTAGCCTGGTACTAGATATTGAATACAAAATCCAGTATATTTGGGACCATTGTTGAATGTTTCACACACTTATTGAACTGGCAGTGGTTCAGAAAATGCAATTTCATTCATATCTTAACGCAAGTCTTCTAAAATATTAAATAAGATCAATGACAGCAGGTGACCAACATGGCAGATGGGACATTTTTGTTTATTCTTCATTTAGTAGCCTAAAAATTACTGATAGCCAAAAGGAGGTAGTGCTGATTTCAGAAAGAGAAGATCACACAGCATCAGTAGAAGCTAACACGATTGGTCCAAGGCCACCAGGTTTACAGGGAACAGTTGCAAATGAGGACCACACCAATGATGAAACCAATTTTGAGAGAGCAACTATGCCTGTCAGCCACCATGCTGGTTCTATTTCACACAATACTGGAAAGCTATTATGCTTGCAAACATCCTCAAATTCGTTCTTGATCACATTAACTTTGAAATGGGCTTTAGTAGCCAATAATGTCAGCTGCTTCCTACATGCATCTTGATTTTCTTAGAATTTCTAACTAAAACAAGTCATCAGCTTATAAAATGCTGGCAGCATGTCCAGAGATACTGAATGCAATGCCTTGAGACTTTTACCTTTGGCCATCAATAAAAATAGTGTACTCATTGAAAGGAATATTTTACTCTATTCTGCCATAATTTTTGACCACTCATCACCAATATTTCTATGATTTTCATTCTGGTACCATAATAGATCTAAATCAAAGCCCACCACTAACAGCCACCAAAAGCCTTGGATGGTGACTTTCACAAGGTGTCTTTATAAACATTCTTGCTTTTCCCTGCCTTTATAATTTAATATTGACAATATAAGTCTACAATAAAAACTATTTCAAAAGATTTAAAATAGTCCAAGGGCATAGCTAGGGGATGGCAGCTGCCCCCTCCTCAATGAGACATTTCATTCCAAATCTGGTATTTGGAGCCAGACAGGATGATGTCCTGCCCGACCAAACATAGATTTACAGCTAGAGCTGGGTGTCTTGCCCCCTCTCTACTCCCCCACTGGGTATTCCCATGAAATGATATAATCCATTTTTTAAGATGTTTACCAGAGAATCTCCACAGTATAGTAAGGGTTCAGTACGCCAGCTATGCTAAAATGCTGTTTTGCACGAAGTTGAATTATTCAACGGCTAGTAAGAACGCATTCCCCATATTAAACAAGGCATGATTGCATGTAATTTATATGCAACACTCCTTTTACCAGAGAATACTCTTGAAATGAAGATAATACAAAAGAGTGAGCTGATCCTATCTGAACACTAAGAACAGATGCTTCTCCTTTTGCCATTACCACATGCCACTGCATACTAGGTGCTGACTAGTGATACAAAAAATATGCATATATGTGCCACAAAATTTCTCCACTAATGCCACACAGCATGTCTCCAATTTATGCCACAGATACATCATAAAAAACATGATTAATTTAGAAGTTACAATATACATGATTTCTCATGCACCAGTCCATTGTGGTTCAATCACTTCTATTATTGGTTCTTCTTTGAATTCCAAGTAAAGAAGCTGAAAGACACAAATCCTAAAAAGTTCGATTCCCTACACAAGACAGATTTTATAGCATAAAACAGTTGAATATATCAATGAATCGAAGCAGAGTCCTTCAGTCATTCTATTCCAAAATAAGGAGGGCAATGACCAAACTGAATAACACCTCTTTTTAATAAAGCGCATGGAAATATATTACAGCTGAAAAACTAAAGAATATAATGCAAATGCAAAGTTTTTTATGGTCAGAAGAATTTTACAAACATGTATCGATAAAGAAGACAAAAATTCACCCCTTTCCAGGACTAACATAATATGAAATGAGATGTAAATCTGGATGTCATAAACTGGAGACATAAAGTAGCACAAAAACATCAGTATCAATATTAAAAGAGCATAAGTGGTACAAGAAACTTTAATGATAAAAGTAAAAATAAAAGGCAAAAAACATGGATAGGGTGTAGTATGATCATTTCAGTGAAGACATTGGCTGAACATGCACAAGAATGTGATTGTGCAGGATGAAATATTTGAAAAACACACAAGAGAAAAAAAGGCAATCTAAACAGTCAATGATTGCTTTGTGCACCTACCTTTGGTGCTCAATGAGAAAGTAAGCGTGAACATTGGTATGCATTAATTTTTTATCGGCCATAAAATGTCACCCATCACTAACATATTCTTGTTGTCCGCCAGTTTGAAACTTTGCTTTTTGTTGGAAAGGTTTCCTAATATTGTACACAAAAAAACAACACCAAGCGTACCTCTGATATAATTCTTTCCCCAACTGAACAGCCACTATCTTTATGAGGAGCACCTCTCTCATCATTAGCCTGGAAAGCAGCAAATATGTTAATAAATCTGCATCACTTTAACTCAACACTCAGTGATACTTTTGAAACATGATATAAAAATTTTATTTTCAAGTAGATACAAGAAACCACTAAAAAAAGATTTAGGTCAGCATGTGCACCACAAAACATGTTTGAATGAACTTCTCTCTGAACTGGAAGGTACTATTAGAAGAGCATAAAATGTATGAATTTTAGTATTATCCTCAAGTAATGATTTCAAGTCTGAAAATAAAATCAACACAGGAATTTTAAGTTTTAACCAGTTAGACACTACCATGACTTATGGCAAGTGATAGGCTAAAGGAGGTTTACACCATTGTACAACACATAATACTGAGAAGTTCATTAAATATCTGATAAACACTCAAGGCACTTATTTACTAGTACAAGATGATTCAGGACAAATGTTTTTGTAGGTTCTCATCATCAGTTGAGGATTTGTTAATACAGTAGACTCTCGTTATTACGAAGTTCATGGGACCAAAAAATCGGCGGTTCGTAATAACATTGTTCGTATCAACGTAGTTTTTTATTAACATGGCAAAAAATATCCATTTGCCCTTTTTTGACCTGTTTGATCTTTCTTGTGTTACAGCCGTGCTGTGAAATGATATCAGACATGTAAATAAGAATCAAACTATGGGCAAATATGTTGAATCAAACAGTCTAATTTATTGCTCGAAAATCATGCATCACACTATTTTTTGCAGTAACCCTCGCAAGCCGGGAAATGAATTCAGCTGGGAGATTAATTCCACGGAAAAACTGCTTGGCTGCCTGTACAATTACTATGCGGCAAATTAATACAGTAGAATTTCGAACTTAAGTATATCGATTTTATGGAAAATTTGATTTCTCACAAGTTAGTGAGAGGTCCTGCCCGATTCCTTAAGCAATACGAAATTATTACTTGACCTTGTGATTATGTGACCTAATGATTATGAAATCATTACCTATTTGACTTTACATAAATGCGATGTTACAATTTTACACATGGCTGTTTTGGTACCCGATGAAGGTAGTGACTTGATTTTATGAAATGAAATAACAGAACTTAAAGAAATTTCAGCAAAATCGGCCAAATTCCTGCCTGTCTTTAACGAAAATCTTCATGATAATTCGTACGACCGAAAAATTCAACTGTACCTAAGTAATACGTGGCATTTTAATGGTAAAATCTACTATTTTACTCTCCCGTCTTTCAGCACAATAAGTTATGGGTTCAAGGTGTTTACTTATTTACACTCCGACAGTTGCGCTGAAACCTTGACCTTGAAAGATAAACCCCCTCAGCTGTTCCTAGTGAAGAGATAACGCTCACTTTTGGGTCCTCCAAAAGGAAGCAAATCATCTCACCAGTGCGCATTGTTGAGCAGAAGTTGATACACAGTTTGGCTTTACCATTAAACAAATTGAATCGAAGAACCAAGCCAGGTCATAATAACAGCATACATAATGTAGTTCAAAACAAGAATGATGATTTTTAATAAATTATAATTACAATTGATGTTATCGTATGCTACCTGTGTTCTTTTACCCTTTCGCGCTCGGTCCATGCAATGAAAAATTCGACCATTGCCATGAGCACTGTGAACATATTCCTCTGCATAGAACTCTCTCGTGACAAGGAATCATACAGGCACCAATGCTTCTCGTTGTCTTGGAGCACAAGTCAGCAGGACACCAGACACTTTCCTCGAACATGAGGCGGAGGCAATCACAACCCTCGCCTCAGTACCATCTTCACTCATGGCCTGTGGCCAACTGTGGATTCGCTTAACATAATTGGGATTAATGATTAAGTTTAACCAAGACAGATTTCGTTAGCTTTTCAACTTATTTGTTATTTTTTTAATTGCCGTAACGTTTAACTTTTTATCGATAACACTTTTCCTAATGATTAAATTATTTGTTACTACCTTAATGTTATGTGCAATCCTTATGTTTCGCTTTGAATTTACCAATTATAACAGAACTTTATCTTTATTGATAACAAAGTTCTTGTATAATGAACATTCAAGACAATTTCTGAGCTTATATTTTTCAAGCATTCAACATGTTGTCTTAGTAAATCCACAGCGTAAAAAACAATGGGCCATGGACACAGTCATGGTCTCCTTCATACAGGCCACGACATGGAAATGTGGCAATGCTGTGAAGGGGTCCTATTGTGGAGTTTCGTTGCCGATGTTTTGTACATGAAACGTTAGTCTTTGGTGAGAATAAAACTCTTTTTCTACGCGTCTTTAGCATTATAATTGCATTATTTTGAAATTATAACGTTCATAAAGGTAAGTGAAATGCATTATGTAATATTTTTATTGGTGTAAGTTGGAATACGAAGTTTATTTCATTAGTTGTGTGTGTGGCCAATTTCTGTCCATTATGTTCTCATTCTTTGATAAACTTGATTCATGTGTGATTGAGGTAACCGCAATGTTGGCGGTGGATTTTACGTTGAAGTTGGTATAAAGAGAATGAGCACTAGCTGTTTTGGTTTTGTGCTTTCATTTGACGTGGATCTTTGTTTGGATTTTCATTCAAACAAGTAATCATTTAAATTTTAAAGGTGCCCCAGCATTGTTGTGTGCCTGGTTGCAAGAGCAACTATTGTTCGGAGAAGGGAAATGGATACGTCCGTGTGTTCTATTTCCCGAAAGATGAACGACGTAAGGAACAGTGGATGAAAAATATCCCCAGGAAGAACTGGAACACATCCAATAATTCAGTGGTGTGCATCAAGCACTTTGCTGAGAGGGATGTAGTCCGGAGTGTCATGTACAATGACAAGGATGGGAATTCAAAATCTTATGAACTGGATCTCCCCAAGTTGTCCCATAGTGCAGTCCCTTGTGTTTTCCTGCAGCTTCCCGCTTATCTGAGCATTGAAGAACCCCCAGAAAGGAGAGACGAGCCGAATTTGTGTCCAGACAAGAGTCTGTTGTGCAGGAATGGCTAGACTCTGACATTATATTGGACTATGTAGTGTTCTTGAAGAACTATAGGAGTAAGTCGATGGGCCGATTAAAACAGTGGACCATTCAGTAATGTGATGATCTTCTCCTCCTTTACATTCTTGATGCAAATCCTGTGCCACGTGTCCGAGTTAGCATTACCATTGATTCTACTCTCGAAGTCAGAGTCTTCAAATAAGAACTTGAAGTAGGAAGTGTTGCCTTGGCATGGATTACTCCTGAAAATGGTAAGCTGCAGCGATGGTTGCAGATGGAGAAAATAATGGCCCGGTATGCATCCGATGCCACTGATATTACTTGTGAAGATATCTAGGTAAATATCTACAAGCAATTTTCTGTTTTAAGTGTCTTGATTGAAAGTGGAAAGGTATGGTCCTATTAACCTTCATGGTGAAGTGTTGCAGAAGATGTAGGTACAACCTGCAGATACTGAAGGTAGTGATTTCACTCCTTTCTACCAAATAGTGAGAGACTATGATAGTTCTATCGATGAGGACAGAGATGTACTGATATACATAGCAGGGTACTCATTCATTTAAAGCTGTGTCCAAAATTAAGTGTGACTCTCTCTCTGCATTATGCAACAGTGCATTATGTGACAATGATGAAAGGGCCAGTGCATATGTTGATGAAATCAACAGAGGTGGCTCGACAGTTCCTACTACATTTGTTGTTGACTTAGTTCAACACATGCATGCTATTATGCAGTGCCTCATTCCAGAGAACTATGAAGTTCTCTTTCTCACATGTGCAACACAGAAAGATATAGGTACTGGTTGAATTGGCTGAAAGGGCATCATTCAAAAAAGGCCTTATGACTTTTACTTATACACAATTGCCCTTGTGGGACCTCAGCCAGTCAAATATTTAGAATTTTGGTGATGTGCATTGCCAATATTTTAATCAACAACTATGCCAACGTTGTAAATGATACAAAAACCTTTGCGCAAGGGTTGCAATTCTTCCAAAAGAAAGCTTAGCACTTTAATTTAAAATGCTGGGTGTAAATATGACTGCCTATTGTTTTTACTTTTGTATATAATTCTTCCCTGTATTTTGCAAGTAAATATTGGTGGTGGGTGGCTCCCCTTTGAGGACACCTTTTCACAGTGTGGGGGATTGAGGGCTCCACAGATAATGAAACCAAAAAAGTTAAGATTTGCTCATTAGGAGGTGGAATCTGTAGAGGTCATTCAAGTGGAAGCATGACAAAGAGTGCCCAAGAAGAGTAATTAGAGAAATTATAATCAGCCAGTACCAGAGTAAGATGATCACCACCAGTATGGGGAAGGAGAATGTGTTCACTAAAGATGGATGAACCTGATATATTTTGTATAAATGTCCTACATGGTGTTATTTTTTGCATTGTAATTCACTTTTTCCTGCCTTTCAGGTTGATATTGAAGAAAGAAATTGCTTTAATATGCATAGAGATTGGAGCTTTTAAGGGTAATATTGATGTGTTGACTCTCATAATCAGCCAATGAATGCAATGTCACTCAGATGTTCTTCCTGTTACATATGAGTTTGAGAGTCATTATTTTGAGAACCCCACCAGTATGGGGAAGATCAAGGTGTTCACTAGAGATGGATGAACCTGATAATGGAGGAATGAGTAAGTTTCGTTTGTTTAACAATATTTTGTAGAAATATCCTATATAGTGTTCAATTTTTCATTGTAATTCACTTTTTCCTGCGTTTCAGGTTGATATTGAAGAAGAAAATTGCTTTAATATGCATAGAGATTGGAGCTTTCAAGGGTGATATTTATGTGTCGACCCTCATAATCAGCCAATGAATGTATTGTCACTCAGATGTTCTTCCTGTTACATAAGAGTTTGAGTGTTATTACTTTGAGAACCCCACCAGTATGGGGAAGAACAAGGTGTTCATTAGAAATGGATGAACCGTATATGGAGGAATGCGTAAGTTCCATTTCTTTAACAATATTTTGTAGAAATGTCCTATATAGTGTTCTTTTTTTCATTGTAATTCACTTTTTCAAGCGTTTCAGGTTGATATTGAAGAAGAAAATTGCTTTAATATGGTCCAAGCAGATGTTTCAAGTAGTAAGAGCACAATGGTAGACATATGTGTGTCATCTCTCATACACAACCACTGGGATAATTGTTACTCAGGTTTTTCAACTAATTTTAATCTGAGTAGCATAATTTTGAGAATGCCACCATAGGGAAGGAGAAACGTTTGACAAAATGAACACTCAATAGTGCACGACTGAGTGAGTTCCACATGTATGAAGCAGTATGGTTGAATGACTAGTTGGTGTTATTTTTTAGAATGTAATAAATATGTTTTCATACTTTCAGAATACCTTTACAAAGGAAACTTGTTTGAATAAGTGAAGAATGGATTTTGGCATGGTCCAAGCAGATGTTTGGAATAGTATGAACACACTGGCAGACCGTGATGTCCAAACTCTCATAATGAATCTTTGGTTTCTTTCTATTTCAGCCGTTCAAATTTGTCTTTATACCATATCCTCAATATGATTTATGGAACTCATTATAATAAATGGAAGTCATTGAACTAGGGTTATTACTTTGATTTTTTTTACTTTTTATTTCAGATGATGAAATGGCCATGAATTGCTCACTTTCTTGGCTTCATTCTAGGGTATGATTTTTTAAATGTTTCTAAGACATTAAGAATGTAGTTATCAAATTCTGATTAGTGTTGGTTACTCTATGAATACTCCCTAGATACCAATAATTGTACAACTACATTTATTCATTCATTTGGGACTTTTTTATTTATTACAGAATTAGGAAGAGAAAATTGGAGGCTGTTCGTTCCAATGGTTTTTGCTAATAATCAACAGCCAATGTCCCTGATGGTCTGTTCTGGGTGGCGAAATCATGTTTACATATTCTTATGGTTTATTCAATAATACTTTCCTTGTGAACTAGGTCCTAAAGGGATATTGAATTAAAATTTTACCTAGCCATGCATTCTTGAACTCTTGGATGATCGATATTACTCATTCACCTTTTTTTATCAACAAATTTTGTAGATTAACATCCCCATTAAGAAATTAAATCTAATTTTCAATCAAAACTACAATTATGAATTCATTAATGATAAATTCGATCAATTTGTCATTGCTTTATGAGCTCTTTTTCTATGTACTTTATGTA
Source organism: Ceriagrion tenellum (assembly GCA_963169105.1). Classification (NCBI taxonomy): domain Eukaryota; kingdom Metazoa; phylum Arthropoda; class Insecta; order Odonata; family Coenagrionidae; genus Ceriagrion; species Ceriagrion tenellum. The sequence continues at coordinate 79,216,013 of OY720632.1, forward strand.
CTCCTTTGACTTCTACTTGTAAATGAGTATATGTTCATTAAAGAAATGTCTTCTTTGATTTTTCAGTTACCAGTTTCATGATGTTCAATAAGAGAACAAGCTTCGAGCTATCTTCTGTTTACTGAAGGGTGGACTGCAGCATCATGATATGGAATTATAATGAAAGTGCCTTTTCTATACTTCAAGTGAATGATGAATGATTTTTTTCTGGCCAACACTCTGTTAAAATTCTCCATGAATTCAATATGCAGGACGTAATTTCTGTTACCGTTTACTTGCATTCTGATTTGAAATAGTTAATTATCATACATATTCCCTTGTTTACTGGCAAATAAAAGTTGTGAAAAGTTTACCCCTTTCTCTTTTCAAATACCCTGCCACATACCTATGATTACCACGATGATGTTTCAAAACTGAATCATAATTTTTTCATCAAGGGCGAGTTGTGTTGCTTCATAAGTGCAGAAGATCTGAATTTCCACTCTACGAATATACGAGGGTTGGGGCAAAAGTCATGGCAACTATTTTTTTTCTTGAAGATATGTGAACGGATCACAAACATACATGTGTCGTGTGGAAGTTCTGCAGGCATAGTGTGTATGCAGAACAACAGATGGCTCTGTGATAGCTGGTAGTAGCGCAGCGAGGGCTGTGAAATCAGACAGTTGGTGAGTGTCGTGCGAGATGGAAGTAACCCGTGTTGAGCAGCACGCTTACATCAAAATAGCCGTTCTCCGTAGGAGAAATGCTATGGAATGTCACAGTGAATTAGTGGAAGCCGTTGGGAATAATGCCCTACCATACCGTACAGTAGCACGGTGGGTAGGAAAGTTTCAGCAAGGACGTGTGTCAACCAGTGATGAGCAACATTCAGGACGACCAGTCAGTGTGCGGACCGACCTGGCACGTGCCGTCATCGAGCAGCTCATGGATGAAGACAGACGATGGACGCTACTGGAGTTAGAGAGGGCAAGTGGCATCGAGAAACGCACCGTCCACAGGATATTGCATAATGAGCTGCACCTACACAAAATCGCATCGCGGTGGGTACCGCATGCACTGACGGAAGTTCAAAGGTGGGTGCACTATGCAATATGCTCCGACCACCTTGCACGCTGGCAACAGGACGGCGATCAATTCTTGTCACGACTAATCGCCATCGATGAATTTTGGGCCAGGGCATACGAACCAGAACTGAAACGTCAGTCCGCGGAGTGGCGACATGCTGGATCTCGAAGGAGCCAGAAGTTCCATCAGAATCCTTCCCCAGTCAAATTGATGGTGATCCTCGCGTATGACGTCAGGGGTGTCATTGTTTGCCACTTTGTTCCTCATGGCAGAACAGTGACCGCACAGTACTACAGGGACTTCCTGGTGCGACAGGTACGACGTGGCATTCTGGATAAACGTCCGGATCTTGTGGACAGTGCAATAATCCTGCACGACAATGCAAGACCACATAAAGCAGAGTGTGTACGGCAGCTACTGCGACGTTGGGGGTGGGAAGAATTGGAGCACCCACCGTACTCTCCCGACATTTCGCCCTGTGACTTTGATCTCATTCCCAAGATTAAGGAACCACTACGTGGTAGGCGGTTTGCAACACGAGAGGACATTGCTAATGCTGTGCGCCAACAGGAGACCCGATTCACACATGGTGCGGCAAATGCTGAGGCTGATGGTATTCAGCACCTCCCACATCGTTGGCAGCATGTGGTGACAGTAGCAGGGGACTACTTTGAGGGTCTTTAGGCCCACGTTTGTCATGTCAACTTTATGTGTACTGAGTTGTCATTCTTTTGCACCGTGAAGGCCATATTGCCCTGTATACTACCGTAATAAATTAGTGTGTTACGATATTTCAGTGCTATTCATTGTCCACACATGTAGTTAACACCTTGTCCTTTTGTCTGTATATGTCACATTTTCCAACCGAACTGGTATCCTCAAGAAAAAAAATAGTTGCCATGACTTTTGCCCCAACCCTCGTATTAATACGATTCTTAAATAAATCTGTTAAAGTAATACTGAAGAGGTGTTGTGGATTCAATTTAATGTGGATTCAAATTCTATAAGTTGAGTTAAATGCTGAATTTTTAATTCTTCGATACACTTTAGGACCCATAAAGTAACTACAAAGGTGAGAAATTCAAAAGATTTACTTTGGGATAATTTAGGCGAATAATAATGCCGCGAATATCTGACAAATTACGTCGCTAATAGCTCCTTGGAGAACCGACGTCGCTTGTCCTGAAGACAGGTTCTTTCATACTAAAGCAGTCGAAGTTGCTACAATTTATCGCTGATACACATTAGTTTTTCACTTCTAATTTCACTCTTAATTTTAGAATATTATTTACAAAGATGTAGTGCTTGACATTATTACTGTAGTTTATGAGACTATACTCGCTAGCCTTCCCATCTTTCCTTCGTCTCTCGTCCTCCATTGACAGACGATGCAGGAAAGGGCGGCAAGCCTGGGGGACCCCAGCCACTAGGTAGGACTCCTGACGTCATGTAAAGCGATGGTGCCAAATTGCATGTCAAGGCCTGTATGAAGGAGGCCATGACACAGTCCGGTGTACCACAAGATGGGGTGCCTAGTTACCCCTGGGACTTTCTTTTGCTTGCTTTTAATCTGCTCAGCCGCAAAGGCAGGTTGGTTTGCTGCTCGTGCACCGCAAAATCTACGTCGTTTACAAATGACTTTTGTCTGCCTCCGTTGAAAAATCTGAGTCATGTAAGCACAGTTGCGTTCGTAGCAGAAGGGAGAAATGCCAAATTTTACCATTCATAATGTTGCTGGAGTTTACTTGTTATGCCTTCTCACTGACGAAATTTAAGACATGAATAACAATTTTTTCTCATCTAAACAGAAGAACTGATGTCTTTCTCTCCAGACGAACGAAAGAGTGTCACAATTTCATAACATTTTAATGCATACGTACGATGTGTAGGGATTTTGAGGACAGAATTTCAGTATGCACGAAGATAGTTTTTCAACGATGGAAACATGACGCAGAAACTTCACATGTGACATAGTCATTCCCACAAGCCCGGGCAGAGAGTTTCGCCAGGTCATTACAAAACAATGATAACACTTCACAGATTCAGATTCGAGTGATTGCCCTGCCGATTGCTAGTGGTAACGTTAAGCTGCCGCTGACTGAGGGGAAGAGGGACACATTTCGCCCACAGCACAGTCAAATTGGAAAGGGGGTTGGGAGCTAGGGACAGGAAATGGGAGTGGGTGGAGAATGGGTGGAGCCAAGGCCAGGAAGCTGGTTGGGGAGGGAGGATTAGCCGGGAATTGCATCGGACCCCCTATTGGGTGAGTGACCTTCAGAGGGACAATAGAGGCATGAGATATTGGGGAGGGGTGAAAGGGAAGAAGTCCTTATCTTTCGTTTCTTCTGTTTCACCCCTCCTTGACCTCTCAGACTCCTTTCGAAGTGCAGTAACCCAGTGGGAGTTCTGTACCCTCAACCCCGTTAAATAGCTTATGCGAAGTATCTATTGTATATATTATAGTTCCCAAGCTCTTGGGCACAGTACGTGTGGCAAAGCTTCCTGATTTATAATGCAGCGTCGTGCATTGCCGTTTGAATGCCATTATTTATGTGACAGACTTCGTAATAAAGTATTTTTTTTTTCCTGTGGGGACCGGGACTAAGGTTCGTTATTTCGTAATATCGTTTCTTTACCACACATTTAGATACCCCTTTCGTCGGGACCAACAATCTGCTTCGTACGAACGAAAACTTCGTGTAAACGTTGTTTGTAATAAGGAGAGTCTACTGTAACATGTTTCACCCAATGAATAAAAGAGAAGGCTAATGTCAACCATAATGCAATATATAATAGTATTGAACAAGGATATCACTCAATGATACTTAGTTAGTACCCAAGGAATCAAAGTTTGAACCCTGATCAAGGGAAATGATTTGTCTAGAGCAAATGTCCTCACATTACATTTCCATCATTGGTCAACTAGGACTCAACAGTAAGCTTATAATTAAACAATGTTCTCACCATACTTTCCCCATAAGCAACATGAGTGAGGGGTATATGAAAATGATAAAGCAAGCTTTACAGGCAATTTACAAAATGCAACAATTCATGCCTTACCTTATTATGGTTAACAGTATTTTCCAGAGTATTTACAGAGTCCAATTTATCACCACCATTTTCAGAAGGATTCCCTTTTTGCAAAGATGATAATCCTACAACGTTTCCACTGTCATCACAAAACCGGTCCTTTTGTTGCTGAGCTAATATTTGTTGTTGTTCTAGAACAATGTAATCTTCATCAGAGGCAACACTGTCATAGAGGGGCTCATCATCAGAAGCAGTTGACTTGTGTTTTGATGATAGGTTTAAAGATGTGTGAGCACTGGGAATTTCTCGACTTTCTGCCAAAAGAATGAAAATTATTGAGCCAAAACAATTCTTTTGGTTTACATTAAAAAAGACAAAATGTTCTACATGATTAAAATGCATACATATAATAATCAGGTTCCCCTGGAGAAATATCAAATACCATTAGCATCCAAATAACTATTTAGCATATGGAAACAGTTTTTGAGAAATATCAGACAATTAGAAGAACTTAAGCAGCCTTCCTGGGCTACATAACACCTTGATTTTCATCAGTGAACTAGATGCATAACAATTGATTGATTTTATTTACCTCTCGGCAGGATAACCATTGAAACAGATGAAGATGCAGAACCTTGCCTCCGCTTTGCATCAGACAGGACATCAATAACTAGAGTGGTGAACTCTCGAGCATTAAAAAGGGCTAGCTTCTGGCGACCTTGATTTCGTGGTGCTGAGAGCTCAGTATTAACTGGCAGGAATGGAGCCCATCTGTCAACACTTTCAATTCTACCGCCAGGTCCTAGCTGCTGTTGATGTGTAGCATTCCAAGCTAAAGAAGAAAGATAGGAAGTACTAAAGCAAATAAAATCCAGTGACATCCTTCGCTCCAGCTTTGAATCAGGAATACATACAAGTTCAAAATAAAGATCTAAACACCACTGTTATCATGGGCACACTTGCAATTCGACTAAATTCCCCGACAAACATAACAAAACTGGCAAGCAAGGTGATAAATTGACAGTAAATTGCAGCAGTTCAGCTTATCATCAAAGTTAAACCACGAAACATTATCACAAACACTTCAAGCTATGTAATTTTTATGGGAAATAGAATTCAAAAGTAATTCTTCTACACAAGTCATTAGCCAAATGATCTGATCTCAAATCCTATCACCCTAAAGCAATCAAATCAGTTTCCACTAAAATATTTGAATAGATATTTCATAAGATATTGGTATTTTTTTTGGAATTCAACAGTCTTCTCTATCTCAACCAAAATGGTTTTCGTCAAGGGAAGTCTACATCTTTTGCAACAGTCAAATCATGTGGTCACATAACTTGTAATGTAAAATTTGATATTACGTGCAGTGATCGATAGAATCAGCGAAAACCCAAAGTAAATATTGCCTGGAAGGTAAAGAACTCTAATACTAATTAGGGAGCCCTTCAAAGTGGTGAACAGTGCACTGGCCCAACAGAAGGAGTATATTTTTATTCCAAATAGCCGTCTTTCTTTAGAAACTTAAGAGCCATTCATTAATTATCTAGCAGTCATCCACCCTTTTTTGCTAGCTCTATAAATGGAGAGAAGGGTTTGAACTTCTTAGTATTGCAGATTACTATATTTTCCAACCACCAGAAGCTGTAGTATCTCACATTACAACATAGGATGGTTTGCCTTCCTTTGTTTCCCTGCCCAGAACACATCTACCTTCACTGCCAGAATCCTGTCTAAAGAAGCACACCAGAATATTCAACTTTCACCCATACTAAATACTCTTAAGTGTCCTAAGAAATATGCTCGATGATTATACTCTGTGCTGTGGCCCAACAATACCTCATCAGAATCACAGCTAAGACTCCGTTCTGGAAATCCACTTGATGAGTTTCAAATGAGCACCCACAAACTATCCAAGAGCGAACTAATATAATGCACTATCTTTAAAAAAAATTATTATTAAATTAATGACAATTTGAATTATCTATACCATATGGTATGAGATTTCCGTTTCCATTTGCCAGGAACTGCTTGTAGCTTCGAATCTATTGATACATCGTTTGAACCAGAGGGTTTGAAGTAACAAGGTTTTACTATATATGTACCTTGTATTCTATTATTAAGCTATTCAACTGGAAAAAAAAAACCTATTATTATTTCTCGGACTAGTCTGATTTTTCTTAGCACCCAAAGGATAAATTTATCGGTAAATACCAGAGCACTGTAAAGCTGAAAACTTGTCTAATGAAATGGGTTCCATTGCCAATGGAAGATACTCACCTGCTTCAGTTTCCCGTCTATCAACTTCATCATAAACATCCATAGCCAGCTCCTCAAATAGATGATTTGGTAACTAGAAGGAATGAGCATAAGTCAAAGAACATTTTTAAAAAATACAAAGAATTTATAACAATCATTTTAGATGCACATTTAGAGATTATAAAATGGATCATTCAACTTCAACTTACAATCTGTAACTTTTTCTTCGCCGCTTTGGCAAATTCAGTCATCTCTAAGCTGTCAGACATTTCAGGAATGATGAAATGTTGCCCATTTTGGTGATCTGGTTTACGTGCACATACAAAATAAGCTAAACGGTCAGTGAGCTCATACATAAGTTCAGTCAAGCGATCGGCTAAATCCTTGTGATTAGAGGACCTGAAAAGTAAAGTGTTACGTTTTAATTCTACATATATTTCAATGGACAAAAGACCAACCAATAAGGAGACAAAGATATTTATTCAAACCTATGTCAAATAAGCAATAGGCAATGAACCTCTAAGTTCCTATTTCAATATCTAATGCAGAAGAGAAAAGATGTACAGTGAAATATAAACATTTATGTAAACAAATTCTGCAACAAAGAAGTAACTAGTGTAAAAAATTATTTTCTGCTTATTTAATAAATAAAAATGTCCAAAATATAACTACTTATTATTCTTAACCACTTCCCTGACACATTTATTTCAGGTGTATGGTAAAAAAACATCAATTTTTTTATTGTTGATTTTTGTTCTTTATTCGTATATGAAAATACTAGTGTGAATTGAAGCACTCAATAACCTTTTTTTTTATTTTTTTAACTTTAAAAAAATGTTGAATTTTACTAGTATTTTTCAGTCTTCCTACTGTAGACCTTATATCCATTTGTTTTTTTCAAATAAAACGTTTTGTTTATTTTTAACAGAAAAAAGTATTCAGACACACTTACTTCATACTGGTGAAACAATAACAAAACTAAACAATCACTTCAAAAAATAAAGTTTTCAATTGTTAGTTGCCATGAGATAAATTCTGAAACAAGGGGCAATATAAAGACTCACTTTACATTTTGCATAGTAATATCTGGTCTCTTTTCTAAGTTCTTTGCCTCTCACATCTCTCTTTTGGGAACATTTGTAACACTTTTTGGTGGGGATATTTTTCTTTGGTGTAGGAGGGATAACTTCAGGAAAATGCCTCTCCGTAAGGAGCCATGGATGAGGTGTTGCAGGTAGCATACCCACTCTTGGGGACACAACACTGGGGTGATAAGCATCTATCAGCTGCTCAATCAGTTCAAGACGGAAGTCTAAATGAATTTTTCTCCCACCAGTCTTACCGCATAGAACAAAGAGTTCCATATTGACAGTTCAAGGAGGTGGAAAAAAATTATTTTGTAATATTTTTTACACCTTTTATGGGGTGTACGGTAATCAGCTAAGTGTTGGTCCACATGGTCTACTCCTCCCATCGTGTCATTGTAGTCCACAATGACCATTGTTTTTTCCTTCATTTTCCCATTTTCAACAGTTTTCATAGCACAATTGTGAACTGATGACAGCAGTGACACCTCCTTCTTATCCTTCTATTGAATCACTATCAGCTTTCCTTTCGAGAAGGCTGCCACTTCCCCCTTTTTTATTTTTTTTTTCCTTTCAGTGCTGTTGGTACTCCTCTCCTGGTTTTCCCAAATGTCCCATAGGTATCAGTTGATCGGGAAACCAACAGCTCAGCCAACTCAGGAGACATACAAAAATTGTCCGTAGTCAAGCAATACCCTTTGTCGAGTAGTGGCTTCATCAACAACATCACAACTGGTAATGACATAGGCAAATGGCTGAAGTATCTATCAAGCACAGTTCCCTTTCCCGTATATATCACACTTGACCAAACACAGCCATTCTTAGACTCACATTTAACAAAAAATTTTATGCCAAAGTGGCTTTACTGGCATGAATTGCCGCCATCCCATTCTACCCTTGCAAAGTAACAGGCTTTCATCAATGGTTACATCCCTCTCCGGAGTGTAGAGCGCCTTGAAAGAATAACTAAGTCATCCATGTATATACATCCCCAGCTGGAACCTTGAGTGCCATCCTTTCGATATATTTTGTTCCTTGGAGTCAGGGATCTCAGACATAATGAAACTGCCACTAGAATAAATCGGCCTGAATCGGGAATCAAACCTTTGGCTTTCTGGGCCAATGTACAGACCACAACGCTACCCAGGCTTCCTAATCGTCATGGCAATTTTGAGGATACATATGAACTAGATGTTAAGCACTTGGGGTCCATCAAAGACGGCAACACAGGGGAGAAAGGACTTCAAGGAAGCCACAGCATGAGGACAGTATCCTACAACAGAGCTAAATCTACACTTGGCTCTCCATACAAAGTATTCAGTCTACAAAATTGTTACATGTTGCCCACACACTAGGTTTTCCTGCTGCAGGCAGAAGACATTGTTACATTATCGTGTGTCTCCTGAATCACTGCCCAGTGTCTGCACAATTTGGGCAAGAAAGCAAGCTTATATTTTGTAATTTCCAAGTTTCCTTTAGCAATACATGTGGTACAAAATGTATAATTCTTCGGTAAAGAGGAAGCACTTTGCGTGCAATTTCTCCGAGAGGTTGAATACAATTGAATGGGCATCCAAGGGAAATCTTGACTTGCTTACTTGGAAAGCGGGCTAAGTAAGTATGAAGATAGTCAGGGGCGATCACAAATTGTCGTAGAAGAGATGTCCCTGGGTTAGATATAGCGTGGGAAGGAGGAATCAGGCTCTGAGGAGCTGCAGTCACACGCAAATGTGTGCCTCTTACCTTGATGTGAGTTCCAGAAATAAAAAAAAGTCAGCAAATTCTGACAATTGGCTAGTTACATTGCTCACAATGAATGTAGAGGCGTGTTAACACAATGAATGTATCCACGTAAATTTGGAGCTGGACAGATGCATGAACAAATGATCCAAATAAGAACAAGGGCTATTTTCTGGCAATGCATTTGCACAACTTTGCACATCTACATGAGAAAATTTTCATAGTGAATATGTTCATGCATCTACTCGTGGAGATACATGCATCATGTAAACACAGCTAAATATGTTGTGAACATGAATTCACATTCTTATGCATTTGTAAATAAAAACAGAAAGCATTGTACAACTGAATAATGATTCACCACCAAATGTCACATGAATTGGAGTATATTTATCACCAAAACAAACAGACATGAATTTTAGACAGGAAAATATCAGGGAGAAGTAAATGGGATGAATAATAGCCTGATAAAAAAAATGTCACAGGCATACAAATATTTCACACAAAATGAGCAATTTTCAAGGATTCTTAAAATTACTGAGACTGTACCATGCATAATCAATTGGAGTTCTTCCATTATAATCAGGAGCACCAGGATCAGCACCATATACCACCAGTAATTCAACTTGAGAGGCCTGACCAGATGCTGCAGCCACATGTAATGGTGTGTTGCCCTTCACCTAAAAACAAATATAACATAAATAGTGAGAGCAACGACATTTACATTTGTCAATTAAATGCCTGTTCTCACACTGTAGGGAAATTTGCTTTACACTGAAACTGGAAAATATCATGGGCACAAAAAATTGCAAAAAAATCACTCAATGGTAAAATCAGCCACATTGTTAATAAGTGCATCCAAAGGCTACATATGGCACAAATATTTTTATAAAGGAAATTATTTCTGAGAATTAAATTTTTACTACACATTTCTATTTATATAATTTACCTTATTTCTAAATAATCTTTTATTCTTTCTTTCTTTAATATCTTAGAAAGAAAAAGGTAAAACAGAAAAACCAAGAATATCTCTAAAATGAAATCCACATACAGGGGAAAAAAGTACATGTCAAACTTGGAACATAAATGGAGAATTAACGTCTACAGATGAGATTAAGAAATTTGCTTCTCATATAGCAACAATAACATGCTAATTCAGATATTTCTATGCCCAAAATCAGGTATTTTAACAAAAATCAGCACCATAAAAATGAAAAACTCACCTCATGGTAGTAATTTGGGTCAGCCCCAAGAGACAACAAGCGAAGACTAGTCTCTAAATTTCCAGTCCTAACACTAGCATGCAATTGTTGACTCAAGTCACCAACAGTGCCTCCGTATAAAACTGAAGGATTTTCTCCAGAACCAACAGTCCCATCATGAGCATTAGGGCGGTATAAAAATGCCAATGTTTGGTGCTTTGCTCGAACAAAATCAGCTTTGGTGGGACTGAAAAACCAAACCATGAAACTTAATTAGACACTAGAAAACAATACACAATTAATGGATCAACAGCAGATTGACCTTGAATAAATCAAGAAAAGAAACCAAGTTACTGAGTATTCATTTTTGTGAAATGCTCAGGGAAGCTCATTACAAAAATGAAGAGCTCCAGACATAAACATATAATCATGGTCATTTAATCATTAAATCATAGTGATGACCAGCTAGAGCTCTCCTCTACCTCTCTTCTTAACCTTAATCCTCTCTTAATCTTTATCCAGTCCCCTCACACTGACCTCCTTAAATTTTAAAAGCAGTTTCTCCAATGTATCAGGCAGTGCTGTGCAAATCAGGGATTTTTCCTTCGAATCGAATCAAAACAAACTTTTTTTTTAATTTTGGTAGCAAGTTGGATCGCCCTATAAATTCGCTAGTAAATCAAATTCCAATCTAAATAAAATGCAAAAGCTTATGTGCAGTTAAAGTAATAAAGATTTTCACAATATTTCAGGGCCTTACATTAGCTTATATATCTATAGTGGCACAAATAATAGCACAGAATAACATGTGATCGTTTAAATTTCGTTTTGCATGAGGAAAACATTGTATAAACAGACGGCGCACCATTTTGGGAATGAGCACCATGTTTGAATGCATGCAACAATTCGAAGACGATTCTATCAGATTTTAATATTTCGAATCAATCGGTTTCAAAGCATCCCGATTCGCAGGCAAATTGAATCGAATTAAGCCTGTTTCGAGTCGATTCCAATAGATTTCGAAGCATTCACACAGTTCTAGTATCAGGCAACCCTTGGCCATAACAATCACACACATTGACCATATTCATTACTTCATGTGACAACTGGGTATACAAGAAAGTAGAAGCATGATCATCACTGTTAAGTACAGCCAGGCTCACCTAAGGTTATGATGGATAATCATCCACTTTATCCCAAATAATGTTGCCCCTCCCTTTCTCCAAGTCTCAGATAGTAAGTGCTAATGACCTCAGCCATCAAAGAATTGTAAAGTGCTACATCTAAAAAATTAAATTGTCTCAAAAATACTAAAGCAAGTTTCAGCCAAACCTATGACCCTGTTACATTCATAATCATATATTAATATAAATATTAAGTATTTTGAGTTAACTTTGATGTGATTATGACATGCTTGCAACTAGATTATCAGCAATTATTAAGGACTAACTAGACTTTCTTCTTCTCCCTTCCAACTTCCAGTAACTATCCCTCTCCGCGCCTCTTTACTATTGCCTTTAAGTGAATAAATCTGAAAAGCAGAGGAGTTAATCTTTACTATAAGGAGGCAACCTTTACTTCCAACAGCTCACAGTGCTATCCAGTGCATCTTTTATTCATACTTATCAATTCCACATACATGTTTCAAATCAGTTATTTATCCTCCAGTGTACATACTCCTATGATCATTAACATATATTTCAGCCATTCCCATGATACCCATTGTACCAAACACCTCAAAACTAAAGATAGAATTTTTTTAAATAGTTAACATATTAGCCATCTTACAATTACTTTCTTATTATGATGATACATCATGGATTACCCTCCCCATTCAAAGCCAAAATTAGTCTCCTTAAAGGCCATTCACCCTCTTTCCCACGCTTCTATTAATGACTCTACACATGCACTAGGGCCCAACATTAAGAGAGTCCTTCCCCATGATCAAATGCAATTTTCATGCACAGCAAATCATTTATGTGTCTAGTAAACAGTACAATTACTCACTGAGTTGGATCCTTAGGTTGAGGTTTTCGTCGGCCGGATTTTGCATTGGAAGGATCAAGAAGGGAGTGCTCCCAAATATTGTTAGCACCACATGTATTTAGGGTATGCACCATCTAAATATATAGGTAAAACAAAATTTTAAAACATACTTTGCACATACCAAAAGATCATTTATTAGAATTATACATACAGCCAACAGAGTTGGACTCCAGGTGCCCTTCTTTAATGATTTGACTTGAGAAATGTGTCGCCCTAGGCTCCTGTGAATACTGCAGCAATCATCACATATGAGTATTCCTCTGTTGATAGATGCCCAATTAGGATCTGAAAATAGAACAAAGTTAACACATGTAAGGGCTCTAATTCTAGCTTACTGCAACAATATCAATTTTATCACTAAGCTTTTCCACAATATATACCCTTTTATGGAAGATAAATATCATAACGGTGAGCTCACAGTAATTCCTTTGGTCCAGAGCTATACCATAAAGTTTTACATCAAGAGGGGGGAGCTCAAAATCACAAGATCAGGCACGCAGGAAATGGTGAAAGGCCAGCTAGGAGGTTCATAGATTTTTCCAAACAATATTTACGCAAAAAAGCTCATATCATTACACCTATGAAATACCCTGCAATCCACCTCCTCGAAGGATGTGGGATGGGGTAGTTGTACGTCCAAGTGAATCATTACAAAGAAGCAAGCTAAGAACAAAGGTATGGCAGTTGACTGATAGGTGAAGAGGCACTTTCACACCATGGGAATAGAATTTACTGTAGATGGTGCAAAAAAAGAGGAAACCACATCCCATCTACTTTGTGAATGCTCACCCATTGCTAGGACATGAGATTCCTACCTGGATAAACCCTACCCAGAACCCACAGACCAAAGAGATTCATCAAATGGAAAAAGTCTGCGGATACCATGACTAGCTCCTATATTAATCCTCACAAAGCCACTTTCAAGTCCACATACGTGCAGAAATTCCACTGAGGAAAAATTATTTGCCTTGACTGGAACTCAAACTGGGATCCCTCAATATCACGCCAGTGCTTTCAACCATTATGCTACCTAGGCCTCCTTCTACTGGGTGGATTCTTGTGGTCTTTAAAGGACCGAGACATTCAAGATTGCTGTGCATATAAACACACATATACACTTCAGCTGTGACAATAAGCTGTGACAGTACAAAATGAAAAGTGAAAAATCAGGTTGGTGTGGCGTTGTCCACTGCAAATCCCCCTCAAACTCATTGAACTAGTATGGTACCTTAACATGGCATTGGTGATAGTAGGTTAGTAATTACAGTGGCCCCTCAAAATGATATTTGTCCTCATAGTAAAACATATCCTATAAATGCTGTTGCCGTAACTAAGAAAGTGTGCAATTATTGCCACCATCTACTAAGCTAAAGCCTAACTTTGAGCACCACGAGGTGTAAGTTCATTTTTTACTAGTTCTGAGGTTGTTGGGGCTAGTCACTGTATTACCAATTACAGAGTCACTTGCAAAGGCACATAAGCACAAAACTTTTGCAGTGGGAAAAAAAATCCACATGGGATCACCTAAGTCACTGCACTGGTGTGAGTACTGGCATAAGGTACTGAGGACATATCAAGGAATGTCGGCTCAAGTCCCAATTGAGGTCAATGATTCTTCTTCTGTGGATTTTTTACACTTAAAGCAAACGGTCTCCAAAGGGTTAAAGAACCAGGGTTCTCCACCAAAATTACCTGTTTGCCTCCCCCCCTCCATCTCATACTCACGGCTCCTTTATCATTTTCAACATTTAATTTTTCCTATTAATTACCTTATTCTCATCACCTACCTGAACACTTCTTCAGTTTTCCACTTTCATAAAACAAACAACTATTTTTCTAAAGCTTCAAAATTGAATTTGTCATACTTTACCTTCTTATCCTTCATAACTAAACATTAATCACCACAACTACTACATTAGAGGGAAATGAAGTTGATGGCAGAGATTTGAAAGAGGCAGCGGGATGTGGAAGACCGGAGAGGGGAGGACTTGTTGAAGACGGACATAGTGGGGAATATGTGGAACAAATTTTTGAATTTCTTACATAGTTTTCCCAACAATGCCTAACCATGGTGTAAATAAATAGATACCTTTATTTGTTAAGGAGATGTTAGTGATAACCTAGCTATGAAGTGAATACAGGAAGGGCTGGTCCGAAGTCCAAAAATCGATGGGAAGAACAAAAAATGATGGTGATGCTGAAACTATGGTCAGAGTCAGCATCAAAACCCAGGAAGCTAGTTGAATTTTTATGCTGCACTCCTAACTGAGCCTAACCTTGGTATAAATAAATTGTTAGCTTGGTGTTTCACAAGGCATTCCCTATACAAACCAATACTTCTCCTGGGGTCAGAGAAAAATAAGGTGGAGATTCATTACCAGTACACCATTCAAAAATCAACAAACTACCTCACAGTCATTTATACAGCATTTAATATTCACCGGCTTCATTCCCATCCACATCGAACCAACCACTGCCTTTCTGTCCACCCATCTTCAATGAATGCCTTTCATCTGGTAGATACCCAGTTATCTCTTTAAATCGCCTTTAGATCCCATTAACAGTTCTCCCAGAGTTCCTTCAGAGTGTACCCACTACATATCTCAAGTCTGGTTATACCTAGACTGCAGACATTGTCCTTTACCAGCTAAATATACAATCTGTCTCCCAAAATCTCTGATTTTTATTGGAGCTAGCCATCTTCTTCCCAATATATTTATCTTTAGCTATATTTCCAGGTGGAAAAAATCTTATTGGAATTTCCACATGGTCAAGAACTCCATTGTTGCAGACCATTATATTACTAACCTATCTATTGTCATCACGGCTTCTGAGTGATAAAGCAGATGACCATGAATGAGTCAGACATTAAGGCTAGCAACCAAGAAGTTTCTCACTTGGCACACATCCAGGGATAAGATTTCAACTGAATCGTACTTTGGGAGGACAAGAGATTCTAAATAATCCCAGGAGTCCTCCCTCTCTAGTCATCGTAACTTGTAAAGCCGTCAATATCAACAGTCATCAACTTGAAGATTAGTTTATGGCAGTTCTCCAACCCATGCCCTCACCTACAAACTGTTTCATCCCTTCACAATTCCTCATATTAACATCCGTCATAATGTGATTGACAGTAAATCCCAAACATTTCTCATTCTCCCTCTCCCATTTCTTGATTTACATTTTGAAACTTTTCTCAACTCAAAATCATTTAATGTTTCATACCTCTATTACATAATGAAATAAAAGGAAACTCGGGCTTCTTTCCTCTTTTTCCAGCTTACCTTCTCTAGACAGGTTAAAGTCAAATCATGAGAAAAGGATAAGGGGATAGAAAGGTAATTCCACCCATTGCCAGATAAAAAGTTACATACCATTAACTAGTAAGCACAACAGTGAATTATGAAATTATTTTGAAGGCTAACTCGGCCAGAATAGGTGGTGCAATTACTCAGGAGAAATATCTTATTAATGTCGTTTCGTTGGTATGTAATGTTATCAAATTCTAAAAAGGAATCACAGGCAGTGAGTAAACACAATATGCAATTAAGTATCAAACAATCAAATTATAGTAGAATGAATTAAGTTTTGAGGAGAAAACTTGACTTGAGATATAACTGCATACTTATAAACCATCGGATCATATCATTGAACGAAAACTATATTTTTCAGACACTCACGATTAAAAACCAGTAGGACATCGACAGCAGGCATTGAACAGACAGCTAAGAGCACTTTTGTCTCATAGCTTATCTAGTCACTATCATTATTATATCAAATAAGTGTGGAGAAATGAATTCGACTGTGAGAATTCAATGACAGATTGGACAAAGCCCACAAGTGCGGTTACTATCATGAGCATACAGACATGACAAGTGTTTTGGAGCAGTGAGATGCACAAGAAATCAAGCCAAAGGCAGAGTTAAACCAAGTACTCCAAATAGATCCAACACTTCCTCTTTTGGTTTGTTCGAGCATTTTCAGGCAAATGGAAACTACTCAACTGCACAAGAGATTATACGACAAATACTAAAGTAATGCAATGGGCTGAACACATCTGAGCCACACTAACACTTTTTCAGTTTCGTTCGACATTCAATTCCAACACCGGATATCACATTACTCTTAGTTAGATTTACCAAGCCTATCCGTCATTACACCCATGAGAACAAGTGGCACTTACCTAACGCTCCACAATCAGCACAGTAATCATTGGCACACCTTGATTTACTTCTCGACATTTGCGAAGTCATGTTTCAGGACGTACGGATCTCTGCATGGCCAGACTAATTAAATGTTCACCAGAAATTTCTGAGGATAACTTCAGGAAGAGGCGAAATTCTCGCCTCCTTATAAAGGGTAATGGATCATTTTGAATAGAGGGCTGGCAGATTTAGGATTCTTCTATCTTGTAAAAAGCATTAAACCACTAAAAAACTTAAAAGTTATAGTTTGTTGAGTCAACTGCCGGAAGAAATAGTTAAATTACCTAAAAATAATAAGTAACATCGATAACAATAGTTAAAATATCGATACTCTTTTCTTAAACAGTTGACTGTGGAAATTGCACCGCGGAAACTTTTGCAGAAGAGCTGATGGCTCACCGATGTTGAGGTTGTTGATAGAGAAAGGGTGATATCGTATTTAAAGAGCTTCTTTGTCCGCCAAAGATGTCTACCCTAGATTCAATCAAAGCGGATTACCCATTACATTGGCTGGTATGGAATAATAATTACGAGGACCTGGATAAGCAGCTTTCAAAGAATGAAGTAAGTTCAGCTGTCATTTCGGTGTGGACTGTGTTACATGTTTTATAATTTTACTGTGTGAGTTATATTCACAATTAACTCGGAGAAAGAGTGTTATCTCCAGTGATATTGCCCAGCAAGTTATGTACTTAGTGAACATTCAAAGTCGAGAACTTAAGGATGGAGGGTGTGCTTTGGAGTCAATCGTATATGTTTTGTTTTGCTTATCATTTCCATCATTTCCCTTCTTGCTGTGTATGTTCATTTTGAAATCCATTAATTAGTTGCTATTAACAGTCGGTGTGTGAAATATTCATAATGTTTTAGCCGTGACAAAGTTGCTAATTAACATTACCGTGGGGTCGAGTTTCTTTGGTTGAACGCAGTAAATTTACTGAAAAACGTCCCCGGTGATAATCTCAAAGCACATAGGTCGCACGATTTATGTGAACACTGTAAGGAAGCCATACATGGTGCGTGATGTAAGAGACGAGTGGAAGAAGCCGTATGAAAGTTGAAATAAGATAGAGTTAATCTACTAAATATGCCATTTACCTTAGCACATGAGGAAGTACACAAGAATTGTATTTTTTGTGGCTATTAATTGAATTGTTCATGGTTCCCAGTGGCGGCTTGCCCTTTTATAGTATATAGCGTATATATTTTCGTTGCCTTGTGTTTTAACTTGTGGTGAGGCTCGATGCCACCAAACTGAAGCAGTAAATCCCATCTTTTCTAAAACTTAGCCCGGCACTATTTTTACCACAATTTCCTCGAAAACCACTCATTTCTAGGTGTTAAAAAACATTTCCCGGATGGCCCACCAACACCATTTTTACCTCTTGAAAGATATTTTCTGTGCAAGTAAGCTTCAAAATGCATCTGATTGTTAACTCTACGATCAGGTGTTAACTGCCATTTTAAGTGGCAGAAAGGAAACCAAAGTAGTCCTGAATTTTTCGATGAAAATGAAATTTTCAGATAAGCTCGATGGAAACAATACATTTTTATGTATAATTTGAATGTATTTAGAGTGATAAGCGCGCATGATTTCGCATTGAACATGAGTGAATAGTTTTTATTATCAAAATCAAATACTTGTCAATACAACTGTCATTATTTTCATCGTAAAATCTATAAAGTTCAAAGGTAAAATGTTCATTATTTTAGCACTTTCAGAAGTATTGCTATTAATGCTGTTCTTATGCAGTCTCAAAACACAGGAATTTGACTCCATACAGATAGATGGATTGGGCTTTAAAGTGATGAATTCAGCATGCATTTCAAAAATATTGTGAATTATTCCACTCAAATTGTCAGGTTTATCAAAGTCAATGTTTTCTCATTTACTCAGAATTAATTTAAATGTTAGTTTTGAACTATGAAGCTGTTGCCCTGGTGGTTACAATGAAAGTGGTGTATTCACTCAACATTTCTGAAATTTCATTTAAAACCTGATATTTTTATAGTTGGTGCAGACGTAGGTTTTGATCTACTTAAGTTGGCTCAAGTCAACATCATTTAACCATTTTGATTTTTCCTCTAAAGTATTTCTACTATCATACTATGGGCTAATGCACCTGACTGAAATTTGAGTGAACCAGGTTCAAATCCCTGTTGAGTCTAATTATTTTGTAGTAACTTCATCCTCTTTGTTGTATTTCTGATCATTTTTAGTGCACCTTTGCTCTAATTTTGGTGTCCTAAGGTGTAGTCATTTAATGCCAGACCCTTCCATTTCATCTCATGTCAAAGTATTCAAAACAATACCTTGTTCAATTCTCAATTCACCCACTTCCTAAGAATCTCGAGAGTTTTTCATCTCAGCAGAGGGGATATCACTATTTCACATGCTGGCTGGAATTAATCAAAAACCTTGCAGTCTTAAAGTATTATTAAATACCTACTTATTAAAATTATCAGTAATTATAGAGTGTCATGGTGTTATGTGCTAATGTCGTCTACCAACATATATTTTCCAATTTTTCATGGTCTTGATTTTATGTATAAATTGTATTACCTTTGGTTTCCCCTCCTTATGGACATGATGTAAGGACTCCAACATACTAATGACCACCAGAGCTGAACTGGCTGGAGTAGTAATATTGATCCTGTTAGAGTCACCTGTGACAGGTAGACCTAAGCATAGGAGCCAGACGATAGGTTTTCAGCATAAGGAGATATCCTTTGGTGAAGTAGTTGCCTGAAGACTTCCAAAACTTAGTGGACAGCATCTTAGGGGATAGTATCTTAAAAATCCTGATGAAGAAGGCGATGGGAAGCCATTGGAATTATTAGTCCCAAAAAATCATGTCTTTGTTAAATGAGGCTTTGAACTTGGTCACTATGGGATTCCACCCATTGGGATGGGCATAGTGCCTAAATCTGTGAGAGACAAGATCTCAGGTGATATTTACTTAGGAAATCTATGCACATCATAGCATAGAGCTGCAGAAGAAAAGTGGACCCAGAAGAGAAATTTTCAAGACTTCATATGGATGCTGGGAAGATGTCACTTAGAGTGAAAAGGAAACTTACAAGAGGAATAGGAATTTTAGGTGTAAGTATGGGTTTGCCAAGGCTATTAGAAAGGAAACTTAAACTACCGTAGGGATACCTGAAGTGTGATGTTAACTGGAGGGGATGAAAGTCATCATGGGCTAGCTCTAGTATACACATGGTAAAGCTAGGGAAACTAGTTTGTAAGAGCGACTGCTCTTATTGAGTGAGTGGTAGTAAAATACCAGTTGATAAATAGCAAAATCCAATGAATATAGTCTCAATCTGGTTGTATTTGCCAACTTCTGATCATCCAGTAGTGACTGGGTAAAGTTCTCGCCAGCTAAACCAAGAGTCTCAGGTTCGAGTACTACCTGGGTGGAATTTTCACCTCTTAGAGTGTTCTTACTTGCCTATTGTTGTTGTTATTCACCCAATGAAATTGGCCAATTGCGCTGTATTCAGGGAAGTAAAAATAAAGCTATAAAAATAAAATATAGGGAAGGTAAATGGTGTAAATGACTAGGTATAGGTTATGGTAGGTGATAACCATGGAGGTATGTATACCCATGATAAGTCATATTGGAGAACAGGATATGGTGGTGGGTGATGTGAAATAGGGGTGATCGGACTTGGAAGAAATGGCTTTGAAAGCTCTTTGAATTTTTTTTAGGAATATCCGGAAAATCACCAGTGCATGGTTCACACATTATCATGCATGTTAGATAGTGCTCTAGGACTATGCAAGGAGATAACTGTGAAGTACCTACTAGTTTAATTATGTTTTGGTTGGACACAGATTTCTGAGCAAAATAAGGGGCTTGGACCATTTTCCATTTTGATGGCATTTGAAGAGGTAGGAGCATATTGAAGAGGGTTATTGAGGTGGGAATGCTGGATAAGAGCAGAAAAGAAAGAGGAAGAAGAATTTTGTTTTGCATGAGGGGAAGTTGAAGGTATGGAAAGCTCGAGAGCCTCAATGGCAGGCAAATGGATATTTTTTAAGTTTGATAGTCATCCTAATATAGGAATGAGAGATCAATAGAAGTTATGCTATCAAGGCAACCTCGCTGCTCTATGATACTGTTCTTATTGTGCTATATATTATCTTGTATGGCTAATGGCAAATGGCTCCTATATGTTTTACTGTTGCTTGCCTATGTGTGTGGTCTATTTAATATTTAATTTGAAGAATTGTCTTTTTAGATTGAATTTTCATGAAACATTGTTCTATCTTCAATAGAAATGTACAGTTCGGTGTTCGAGGATGATTTCTCAGTGATGCTACGTATGAATATGACTAGAGATATTCGCATGCTATCTGCTTAAAACTGTTGGTAAAATTAGTTTATAACTTCTAATGTTATTAATAAATTTAAATTGCAAATTATCATTGTAACCAAATACTTGAAAGTCTCCCATCATGAAAACTATCGGAGTAAATTTTAAATATGCAGAGCTCAAAGTAATAGCATTCATACTCTTAATTACTGTATAGATCTTTGCTGTGAAAAATGATTTATAAAAACCCACAATGAATACAATCAAAAGTGTATGTAGAGCTATACATAATAGTTAAATATCTTCCCCTGACTATTTCCTTGAATGTGGTTTGGATTACGGGGAGTCAACCGACAGCTAAGCTCATTTTGTGCCATAGGGGACAGGTAAGGGAGGAAGGGTGGATAGATACCCGGCATCGGCATTAGCCTGCTGTTAATTAAATGTGCCCAGGGAATCTTTCATCAAGATCTCATCCGACAGATGGAGTACTGTACTTGAAGTGTCCTCCACAAGACACCCAAGTAGGAATCGGGTTTTCTCTGAAAAATATCCTCCTCAGAAGGGATTTGAACCTTGGCTGCTCATATGGTTAGCCAGTACTCTAGCAACCACACCAATCCAGTCTCCCTTCCTTGAATATATTCATATAGGAGCTTGAACTGGCTTTTCTGCCTCACATTAGCTTGCTTTGTTGTAGTAGACTGATAGTTTCAATTCATAGGATATAATATTAAGAATTTTAGTAAATGTGCTTGTTGTCTGTTTTTTATTATGTGTACCGGCTTCAAAATTATGCTTGATTTTCGAAATACTTTGTTTAGCATCAATACCAATTCTTTAATCAAAAACTAATTGTGTTGTATTTATTTATAGTTTGAGAAAGAGAAACGAGATCCAAGGGGAAGGACACCTTTAATGCTTGCTGTCACGTTAGGGCATTTAGAATCTGCTAGAGTGCTATTACAACATGCTACTAATGTTAATACAGAGAACAGAGATGGATGGACTGGTAAGTGTGATTGAACTGCTTGTGTGACTTCTTTTATAATAGGGTATCATTAACATTTATCAGACTAAATGGGACTTTGTTCCTTTCAAAGGGTAAGTTTTGCAGTGCAAATAGTCACTTGATAGAAATCCCTATAAATGGAAGAGTAGATAAGCACCTTACTAAAAATTATTCCTCTAATGCCTCTCGGTAGGTTTGGTAGGGAATTCATTATGAAGCATAAAGCAAGTATTGGCTTGGTTTTATTGGGACGTTTACACAATGCATGTCCCATTGCATGTATTTGGCTGGTCAGTTACATGAACAAATGCTCCAAATTATAAGGGGCACTTTTACGGCCATGTTTTCAGGCAATTGTGCAGTTTTCTGTGTTTGTACTATGCAATTTTGATGGTGAAGTGGGTATATGCATCATGGAAACAGTTAATGAACTTTTTAATGGGTATGCAACCCACAGTGCCCTGGAGTACTGCACATTGCACACATGTTAGGTGCCCTTGGTTCATCTTACTATTTTCTTATAATATTTTTTCCATGGTGTTTATTCCAGTTACTTCCATGATATTTAATTTCTCAGCATGGTGTCTATGAATTGCATAATGCTTCATATTCTCACTCTTGCTGATAAAATTGCAAAAATTAGAATGACAAAAATGTGTTTTCAGTTACAGCTATTAGTTATTCCTAGCTTTATGGTGTTAGATGTCACTCAATTCTTTACAAAGGACAGTCCATCGGCGGCTGTATTTTTCGATCTAGTGATTGATTTTCCATGGCAAATGATGTGATAGTGTGATAATTATTTCCTATATTTATGGCGTGTCATGTCAGGATTTTTATAAATAATTTATTGCATTATTTTTAAACCAAGCAATGACCTCAATAATTCTGTTGTCTCGGGCGTGGGTTCGTGGAATTTGCTTAACATATCTCAAAGAAGAATATCCACAAAAAGTGCATCCTAGTGTCCTTTGACATAATCAACCTTTTCACCAACATGGACACCAAAGAAGCAGTGATCTTGGCAGAGGACATCCTCCTTTGAAGATCCCTTCCTACACCCATTGTCAGTGAACTCTGTCTCATACTCAACACATGTGTCTCCCAGAACTATTTCTTATTCAATGGATCCTACTTCAAGCAGACTAATGGCTTGGCTATGGGTTCACCCTTATCTCCGCTCTTGGCGGATATTTATATTGACTCTGTCAAGAAAGACCTATTCTCCTCTGGCCATCCCCTCACTAAGAACGTGGTTTGTTGGCATAGATATGTGGATGATGTGTTCTGTGTCTGGTCAGGTACAGAAAGGCAACTGGATTTGTTTCTCTCTCTCTCTCTTGAATTCATGGAAAGCCAATATAAAATTCACTATGGAAAAGAAAGTAATCAGATCCCTGAATTATTTAGATATTTCCATCTCCAGATCTCAAGAGCAACTAGAGTATTCTGTATTTAGGAAAGACACTTATACCGACCATGTGATTCCTCCCAATTCCAGGCCCTGCTTTTTCCAAAAACTTTCCGCTTTCCATGCCATGATTCATTGACTGGTTTCCATCCCAATGTCCGAAACCAATGAGTAAAAGGAACTAAAAACAATTAAAATTATAGCAACCAATTATGGCTACTCTGAAAGATTAATCAACAAACTCTACCAAAATAAATTGTTAAAATTACCCTTAAATAATATCTATTGGATGCATCGGTGTGAAGTGACTAGTGATGAATGGAGATGTTTGGTATATTTGGGCCCTCTATCTATTAAAATTTCTAGGAAAATTCTAAAAGACCATATCAAAATTGCCTTTTATGGTAAACATTGCCTGAGGAAGCTGGTATCACACACCAAGGACCAAATTCCTTTAAAGGAAAAAAGTGGAGTGTATAAATTAAAATGTGAATGTGGGGCAATGTATGTTGGCCAGACAGGATGAAAGTTTAGAGAATGCATTAAAGATCATGAAGCGTGTGCTATAAATAAGGACCCTTCATCTCTCTTCGCCAAACATATGTGTACTCGAAGAAAACCACCTAAGTGACTTTGAACCGGATATCCTGCACCTAGAAAAGAAAGGACCGAGGCTGGACGCATTGCAGCAAATGGAACTTTTGAAAAGTTTCCGTTGTAACGAAACAATTGTCAACGAATTTTTGTATACCTCCCTCTCCCGCCTGCTTGACCTTCCTCCCTTCCACACTTAGGCTCCCTATGGGAGGCATCTCCACTCCTAACCTTATCCCTCCCATGCTGGAGTCTAGTGTGGTCATGGATTTGTCTCTGGTGCTCTTAGTCAGCTCCAAGACCTCCTCTCTCCCTCCCCCAAACTCCTCCTTGCAAACCATTACACCTCCCCCCCTTCCCCAACGTTCAAACTCCCACCTCCCCACTCCCCTTACACCACCTCTATCTCTCCCGATTTTGTGTGACTATATATTCTTTGTCTTCTTGTAATACTGTACCTGATGATGACAAGCTTCGTCGAAACCTAGGTCGTCCTGTTAATAAATCTATGTGGATAAGTGTAACTAAGTTATACTTTTCATTTACAAGACCTCAATAATATTCCATGTAGATTATGTGAAAATTCCAGAATACTTAAATGACTGGTTTAAAGAAGACAATGCTATGAAGTGATATTTTCAAAATACTCCTTAATTCAAATTTCTGATTTTGTGAAGATGACTAATATTTATATTACCCATCATAATCATTGATCAAACATCCATATTTTTTACTTATATGAACACTTTTATGTTTCATATGGTATGCCAATGGGTAATTGTATACTAGTGCTTATGACTATGAAGTCTAATTTACAGAAATTGTGTTCAATATCAAAATAAATGCTTTGAATCATAAGGGTGTTGCAGGAAAAATTTTGTTTAACATTGGTAATTAGATCTGCCTAATGTCTATCTGTGTTTTGTGTCCCCTGCAATTTGTTTTCTCCTATTAATTATGGTTTTCCATTTTTTGTTGACAATTACAGTATGTTTTATGATTACCCCTTTGCATCTTGTGACTTGTATCTTGTAAGAAAGCAGGCTTATCATTACCTGTTTATTCCTTTTCAAGTTGTGCAAGAAGCGGTGGCTACTGGAGATCCTGAGTTACTGCAGTTGGTATTGGAGAGAAGAGATTATCAACGATATTCAAGTAGAATTGGTGGAATCCCTGAACTTTTACAGAAATTAAAAGAAGTATGTATACTTGTCATGATACTTATTTTTGCATTTACCTTTGAAGTGCTTGAACTAACATTGCCTCTCCTCCTCATAGGCGCCAGATTTTTATGTAGAAATGAAATGGGAGTTTACTAGCTGGGGTAAGCAAGAACTAAATAATGTTTTGCATCATTGTTTAGTTTGACTTTTTAGACTTGGCAGTTTTATGTTTTGCTTAATTAAAAGTGGCTGAGACTTGTTCTGAATTTAATTGATTTATTGTTTCATTAGTTTGTGAAGGGGCTATGCTTGTCTCTTGCAGTTCCTTTAGTGTCCAGAATGTGTCCAAGTGACACCTACAAGGTGTATAAACAGGGTTCCAATGTTCGAATTGACACTACACTTTTAGGATTTGACCAAACTAATTTCCAGAGGGGTAATAAAAGTTACATATTCAAAGGACAACGTAAGTATAGCAGTTAATATTTGTTCACTTAATGCATCTTTCTTTTCAAAAAAACTGCTGTTTTCACCTGTTATGTTTATGGAGCACCAACCATATAATTTTGTATGTGAAAATGATTAGATCGGGACTCAATAGAAAAGGTGTCTTATCTTCTAAAGGTCAATTTAATTGTGTTTTTTTTGTTGAGATCAGTAAGGAAAGAGTTTTTCTTTTTCAAGAATAGGTCAGACTAGGTGGGACTAGTTGCTCGATGGATATCCATTGTTAACCTAAGCATATTTTGGGACAATTATTTAAATGTCTGTTTAGTTGGTGGTGAAGAATTTGGTTATTAGTGAATCATTTCTGGAAAAAAGTTTTTGAATGTCTTCAATATTCAATGTGCTTGCATTTAGCTCTGAAACTTGCACTTAGCTCTGAAATTAATCTGCTCTGTAAATTGAGGTATTTCATCAGTTGTTGCCATCGAAAAGCCTTAACTTGGTGCCTTCATGGGAAACTCAGAGTCAAATTACAATGTGTTTAATTAAAATTTAATTTGGATGGCCCTGAAAATGTCAATGGCATTTTTTCCCTAAAGAATTTAGGTCAGTGCTGTAGCATAGAAGTTAGACTTCTGAATTGGCATGAGAATGTTGTGTAAGACTCGCTTATCTAAGCTAATTTCATACGCATGGTTACTGAATGTTTGTTGTGCTGCCTGGAATAGTGTAAGACCATGAGCATTTGTGCAGGCATTAATTTTAAATGATTATTGCAATTATAATTAAATTAACTTCTGTTGGCTTGCAGAAGAAGTGGTGCTAATTGATTTTCAAAATTTATCCTGCATCGTGAAGCAATAGAGATAACTGAAACCAGCTGTATTTTTTATTTTGGTTAAATCAATAATGGCATACTAGTCATAGAAATTTTTGAAGGCTTAAGTTTTTATTTTTCTTCTTAAAATAATAGTCATTACATTTTTATGTTATAGAAATTTATTACGACGAATAAATTACCTTGGCATCCAGAAAAGCAATCATTTACATCTGTGCTACTTACAGGTATCCCTCAGTATGAAATTCCTGTTTAAGTTTTAGTGAATAAGTTGGCATACACAAATTTCCATGCGGTATTCAAAAGTGTGCCGTATGCCCAGTCCTGGAAAAGCTTGGACATAATCCAGTATATTTACTGATCACTCTGAGCAAAGTTGCTCTCGTGCCTTCTACACTTTTATGTCTTTACGGCTTGGTTTTCTTACACATCTCATTTGCTTAATCCAAATAATTTGAAGTTTAATATTTCTAATGTAACTCAGTCATACTGTGAGGATTATCATGTGAAACCATTCAGATTTGAACCACTCTTATTTTGTGCCTAATATGTCTTAGATTCTCGGATACTTGTTTAAATGTGTTATGCATAAATAGTTTATAAGTTATCTGTGAAAAAGAATGCCTCCATGCCCATGGACCATCAGAGTATATCTCATTCCAAATCTCAGGGAAAATTATATGTTACAAAAATATTTTAATAACTGACCAGAAAAATATGTTAATCATACATAGAGTTTATCTTAAAAGTAATTGTAAATTTTATGTGGAATGCCTGATGACAAAATGAAAAACTGTTAGAAAAAAATGGAGTTGATGCAATGAATATTAGTAAGGTAATTGCCTCGTAAGGCTCTATAAGATTTCACTCGCAACATTGCATGATTAACCTTGCACGGCAATTACCAGGTATATAGTGATTTAATTTCTGTGAGTAATGAAAGCTTCAATGAAGGAAAGGCTTTTATCAGAAATTTATAGCCATCATGAGAGTGATAACTTGGAACATAGAAATGAGTAGGTGGAACTTTCCAAATGTGTACCGTAGAGTGCTAAGTATCCATGCAAATTCAGGTGGAACCCTGTCAGAAAATGGGAAGTGACTGATAGTCCATTCATGTTTAGATGTGTGGTGGTTGTGGTCTTGGTTTTCATTCCATTGACTCCCGCAAAACATTTCACCTTCTAAAATGATGTCTGCTGGTTATGTGAAATGTATACGTTCCATCAATTATTGAAGTTTTCAATGGTGAATCCCATTTTGAGATGCACAATGCGTTCCATTTTTATATACCTATGCTTGATATTTGCCCGTTGATAAGAATTTAAATTTATGATTGCAACATGTTACACTCATTGAGAGAAATCTTACTGTACAAATAGCCAAAATTTGCTTCACTTTTTTAAACTTCTGAGATGTCAAGGTAGCTGACTGCTTGGAATCCGATTCCTCCAGCCCTAGCTATAGCTAAACTAGGTTCACATCTCTATGGCAATGGTGCCTCACAGGAGTTCTGACTCCTATACTTGTTGCCTGTGTCTTCTTACTTACTCAGCCCATTCCTAAAACAAATAAGTCAATGTCACAGACAACTCCTATTCCCAAAAACATGGTGACTATTCCCTGTTGGCTGGCAGTGGCATGCTTACTTTCCACCCATGCAAATAAATATCTCCCTGGGATGCTCTTTCAAGTAACAAGTCTTCTCAGGAATATCCAGTCAGAAGTGCTTCTTCTTTCCCAAAGAATAAGACATTTAAAATCAATTATATCGCTGAAGGAAACTTGGTAAATACAGGACTTCCATAGAATTAATGAAAGCTCACTCACCTGGGACACACAAATACTTAGCAGTGGTTCATGGAACACACTTTAATGCTACACTCATTTGTTAAATTGAAAATCCTGCTGTAGGAAAACTTTGTGTGGCCAAAAAATATCAACTTCGTGGAGTACAATTTGGCCGCTGACTGCAAGTGCAAACAAAAGCAGTAGTAGGAGTAGGGAGAGGGAAGGGATGGAAAGGAATGGTAGGGGAGGGGTTATGATGAGACTGATCATCAAACAATGCGATGGATGGTAAATTGAATGTTGGGTAATTGGCACTCCACTGTAGTAATTTACAGTCAGGCACCCAAAAGTAATGATAAAGCACCAGAAAACAAATGAAGAGAATGTGTTACTTCCTTTTAAGAACTTGCTTTTTAAGATATTTTTATCAATTTATTTTCCCAAATACATCTGAGAAAAATTATTTAAATGAAAGTTATCTTGCTAGCATGACTGTTTGCTAAATGGAGTGACTTTCTCAGTGATAAAAAAGAATTCTTGGTATTTTTCCACAGCTTTGTTTTATATCGTACTATAGTGAAGCCTCTGCCTTACGAACTCCTGCTAAATGACTAACTCTGATGAACGAACAAATGCCAGTGGTCCTGCCAAGTCTATGTAAAAGCATTCGTAAATACCTCTAATGAGTGAGCTCCTGCTTTACAAAAACTCCCGATTAATGAAATGAAAGATTGGCCCTGTCTTGTAATATTCACCTCTTCATAATGTATTTTGCTGGGAATATTGTAATATTGTCTATTTTGCAGTTTTAAAAGCAAAAAGGGCCAGTCAGAGACTCTGCATGAACTAGCAAATCAGGAAGCACCTTCTTGTTTATCGCATTTTTGGTATCTTGCATCTGTGACTTAATATCAGCCTGATTAGAGAGCTGGAAACAGGAGTGTGCATCGGTCAACTTTGTTTATCCTTGGTTGGATGTCATTGCAGCTGATATTTTCTTGTGGTCGAGTGCCACCAATTGTGGATTTATTTATTATTTACAAATAAGCTAGAACATAGACGAGTATTATAAGTTCTCAATGGCTGCATTTCTGTTGGATGATGGCAACCCTTTTTCCAATGTAAACCCTAGGATTCAGAGGTTAGATTGTTAGTTTGTTAGTTGGGGGAGCCTTCGTCAGGAGCTCGGGCACCTAGACCTTTAGTGGTCCTTTGTGCCTACCCCATTTTAACCTGCCTGCCACATGCAGACAGGGGACAAGAGCACCACGGTGAAGGTATGAATGGTCACCCATCCAACCCTCGTCCGGGCCCAACATTGCTTAACTTCAGTGATCTTACGGGAACTGGTGTTTCAATGAGGCTAGGCCCTTGCCCAGGATTCAGAGGTGGCGGAGATATTGTGACGGCCTCTGGTTGCCCATTTCCTCGTGTTTGAGGAGCTGCTGAATTCTCTACTTGCGCGACGCGGAAAGCTGCCACATTAGTTCCTCCTTAATCTTTGTGTACTTTCCTCCTTCTGGTGGGTTAATAACCATGTCCTCAGCCACGTACCAACTGTTGAGCCGGCTGATGACAAGGAAGAACTTTGTGTCATCCTGGGTAACTTAAATGGAATTGCACCTCTACAGGACAATCCTCAGGGCTGATAACTCGAGCCAAAAGAAGAGGGGTGCCCACTTACGCGGTTAACTGCACTATTTTTGGCATCCATCCTCACACAAACTCATAACAATAATTTTTAAATACACTGGTGGTGATTCTTTCAAGCCCAGTGGTGGTAAAAATCACTCGCACTTAATTAGTCCACTAAAAGCTTTCTATCACATTGGGGACAACAGTTTTGGAGGCGCTGAACGAATGAGAAGCCGAAATTCTCTGAACTCAATTTATTTTCCATTTAATACAATTACAAGACACTAGGTGGCAGAAAAAAAAACCATCATTGTGGCATAGCTGGCTTACTCAGACAACTTTTTCTTTGTCGAGTTGTTAACTCCAGCAAGTAGTGATACAGATTGCCACCAAACCGTAGCTAAAGTTCTGTATTACAAATACTTTCCTAATACAACTTTATTCCATAACGGCTGCAAGGCGGCCTCTCGCTGAAGAACGGTGAAACGCAAACAACCCAGCTGCTGTGGCTGCTACAGTAGTAGCCGAATATGCCTACTTATATCGAATTCCTGAACAATTATGTAATAATAATGTCCGCAGCTTATTTCTGGCTTAGCGAAAGGACTGCCAGAAGGCTCTTTGTGAACATGGAGGGATTACCTCCATGGTTGTGCAGCAGAGTGGAATGCTCCAGGCAAGTAAGAAACTGCGCGTGCGCTGGCACCAAACAGTCAACCGTAAATGTTAAAGTTGAGCATGGGTGAACTCCCTCGTTTTCGGTTTAAGTAGTAGACACTTTCACGCAATCATTAAAGCATTTATTACAACTTGTATATTCTTCTTGACTTCAGAATTGAAGTTAACGTTGATGCCAATTGTAAACTGGGCTTAAATTTCTCATATTTCTTTCTAAGAGAACAGTAGGGATAAACGTTTGCGGTCCTCAGTGGAAATTTTACCTTTAATTGAGCTTTGCAAACTACTCGCCCTGAAATTTATGGCACAACAATGGTATATTTAATTTGCCTGTGGAGTGATGCACCATGCAAATCACATCTGAGGGACAAACTCTCGATTTACAAACTAGCAAAATGTCGGTCACTTGAATTTCATTATGAAGAGGTTGTACTGTAATAGTTTCAAGGCATAGGTGTCATCTTCAGGACCAGAAGTCATGGTCAAAGTTGTACCATATAAAATAAACCCATAGAAAAATACCAAGTGTTATTTTTCATCATCATGAATTTCCATTAAGTCACGCCTGAACTCACCATCTTTCTCCGGGAGTGAAGTAACCATGGATGCGAGCATTACAATTCATTAGAAGTTTGCATTTCACCCTCCATATTTGCTTTGATTGAAGACATCATGTAATTGAGTGTATTGAGATTTAATTGTAATTTATCAGTGGTGAATACTTTCTATAGAATCAGGCCTCATGAATACACATGTTCATTTTAAATCTCATTTTGGGCATGCTCCATCATATCGAATCGGGTATGTTCCTTTCCCATTGTCACTTTGCAAAGCCAATGTCACCAATTTCAGTTTTGTGGTAAAGGACATAAATCTCTTCTCATCTATGTACATAATGTTTTGTTTTTCCCTTTCCAATTCTGTGAAATCTCTTTCATTTGTGCCAGTTTAGGTGCCAATTAAATGTTTCTCTTGTCATCCATTAAATCCTTGAATATCCCTCTATTTTTCCTATGACATTATCAGCATCACCTATGCATAGCATGATGCTCTTTTTTTTCTATTTTACTCGAGCCCTTTTGTCGCACAAGGCAATAAGAGCTAGCCTTTTTTGTTTGCTATTTGGATTCCTCTGACGATCCTCTCACGACTTCCAAATATGTACACTCTTCCTTCACCTGTGTATATTTTCACGTTCAACTTCAGCTCTTATATTTTATTTAAATATGTATTCTAAGCTTTAATTTTACCCTCATTGTTTAAATTTAAGTACAGTTCTGAATGTATAACTCTTCTAATTTCTTCAAATATATACATAACTATATTTGGCTTTCTGTTCTTCATCTGAAACTCTTGGGACAAGTGTTGAATTATTAATAATGAATCATCAGCTGTTATTAGAGAAGTTTGAAGTCTTAGCTCATTATCAGTGATGGTATTGAAACCAATGACTCCTTGTAAGTCACTTTAAGCCAACTTTTGTAACTCACTTTATTTTGTCAAACATGAAAGCTTGCTTCCTGCATTGATTTTTTACAGATGTCAACCAGTAATCCTGGTCATTCTGAGATCAGTTCTTACATGATTCTGCTATCCAATGATCAGCACAGAAGGATCAATCTTTTTTTTCTCCAAATCAAGCTACCCTATGACTTCTCTGAGCAAACTTCTCTATGACTTCTCTAGCAAAGGCCATGGTCTTGCAACTAAGTACCTCTATGGTTGAATACTAAAACTTTATTCTTCTTTCACCATTTCTCTCTAGCATCTCAATAAGGTTAAATTTTTAGTTCATTGAAGCAAACAATCACTATGTTAAATCCTGGGTTAACTGCCTGTGAAATGAAAGCCTATTGTACACATTTAAGTATTTCTCATGCACATGCCATTCAAACACCCCAGTTCCTGTGACTCATATATATGCTTGAAATCACTAAGCAATCATTTTTGTGTTTTGTATTGATTTCTACTGGTTTTTCACATTTTTCCTCCACTGTGTTACTCATTGTAGATTGATTATTATTTTTTAATCTCCTTTTATTTCTAATTATTATTTTTTTAATATTGCCATTTCTTAATCTGCAAAAATACCTTGTCTTAAATGACGGACTCATTTCTCTAGGGAAATCTGCTTTATTTTTCTTAAGTCAAGTTGTATTTGTTACTATGCTGTTACTTCTCTGTCCCAATTCTCACTGAACATATGTTGCATTTAATTAGTCTGTATTTCCTATTTTTATTAACTTTCTTCGGAATATCTATTTACTTCTTTCATCCTTGGAGGGGTGGCAAAAAATATTTGTGTTGCATCCTGTTTATTTTGATATTTTGTTCAATTTTAAAGTGGCGTATTCCTAGTTATTATATACCTCTATTTTTATTAATATGTAATACATTTATGCATATTATTTGTTCTTTTCTTGGAAATGATTGAAGAATTGTGTTTGTCATGTCTGTGTGTTAAGTTATTTATTCAACTCTTCCACGAGTGGGTTTTGTATCCATATCATCCCGAATCATAGGTACTCTCCAATTATTGCTTTTATATAAGTGCTCTCAATTTTAACAGCCATCTCAACTCCAACTGTTGTTCGCTGTGATAGGAGCTATATATTCAAACTACAGTCAGGAAGAGCAGGTGAATTGTCAATTTGCCATTCATCGCTAATTAAAATTATATTACTTGCATTTTTGTGCTTGCTCAGTCAATTAAGATTTTAGTCCATTACCCAATTAAATTAGAAGTCTTTATTTTCAATTTTGCTTTTGATAAATCTCAGTAGTTTTATGATGCTGCATTATTTTGCTTTTTGGTGGGAGTTTATGGCAGTTAAGATTCCTTTTTACATTGCCCTCTTTCCTTTAATGCCTTGCCTTATGTCTCAGAATGTAAGTAAAACTGGCTTAACAATTATTATCATATTTCATTATTTTCCTAAGGATGCATGATAAATCATTTGTCACTGTACATATGTATTAGTCTAAGTTCTGCTGCTTTCACCAACTATGCTTGAATTTTTATAATAAGGGCATGTATGTAGATATATTTTACATCTCAGCAGTGTTTTCACTGCATCTTAAAAAGCTGTCAGTGAAAAAAACAGCTGATTCAGTGAAACAAAAACAGCAGTGTCAGTGTCAAAAAACAGCTGATTATACTTCATAACTGGCATCAGAAGGGACTGGTTTAACCAATTCCATTGACTCCAATGTTCATAGCAATTATTTTTACCTAATGCATTACCTAATCAAACTTAACAATTATGGTATTTGTTTTTCATTTTTACTGCAGATATTTTTTATCATTGGGAAGTTAGTTCTGAATAATAAAAATTTAATGTATATCCTATTGATGACCATAGAATTGAATTTTAAGTACCTTACCTGAATTATCTTATTTTTTCAGTCCTAGGAGATTATATGTATATTTGTCAGGTTGGTTCATTTATGTATTCTGTTTTGTTCTCCAATATATTCACTGTAAGCACATACACATGCGTATATCATTGAAGGAGCGGTAATCTCCAAAAATTCGGAGGTAGACAGTGTCACTTATGATATAAAAAGTTTTTTTAGAATTCATGAATTAAAAGAGTAAACTTAGGTTATTCCTGTTTATATCCCATTGTGTATTCTTCACTCCATTCGTCCAATAATTGTGTGTTATATTTTGATTGTCTTGACTAACACCCGAGTGTAGAATTTTTGCTACAAAGTGATGCTTTGGGAAACGGTGATTCTTTATTGGCTTGGGATTGAATAGTCCTTTGGTTATTATCTGATCATTTCACTGTCACCAATGTAACTGCAAATAAGGCTAGTGTGTGTCCTTATCCCTGGCAAATTTTTTAATTGAGGGAGGAAAGCACTGCCTATGCTTGATGTAGGACTGCAGTGTTAAAAAATATCATTCTGTCCACACTCATTTTTTGTGTATTTTGCTGGAAAATCTCTAAAATTGAATTAAAATTATCCATTTTTCCCGTCATTTTTGCCCTTGGAGGTACCATCTCTCATTTCAGTGTGCGTGACCCCAAAGTATTTTTCAGTTATTGTGAATCTAATAATACCATAGCAAAATCCTAGATACGCATTAAGAAATTTATTTATACAATAATTTATGTTTTGTCCAATTTGTCATACTGTGGCTGTAGGAGTTGCTTTGTAGTAACAAAGCTTGCTATAGAGCCACAAAGGTGATGTTGTGGGAGCTTTCCATTTCCCAAAGGCTGTAATAACCGACTTACATATCAAAGTCACCAGCCACAAACATCTACCTTAAGCCAAAGCACCTTGAAAAGTATTCAGCAGACCTACCAATGAGGCTGGAATACTATCCTGAATGTCATCAATGCATCGTGCCAATGCCAATCAAATTTAGAGATTCAGCAAAAGCTATAGTTTTGAATCCATGTTTATCTTCTTTAGCTATGTTCCAGTGTCCAGAACACTTTATCTGTGAATTTAATGAGAACTCCTCTATCTGTTACCAATCTGTGTGTGTATGTTTATAAAAGAATAATAGACTTCATTAATCGAAACACATTGGGATTTTTGAAAATTTCGACAATTCATAAATATGTAGTTAGTAAATGTGTAGTAAAATGACATCAATGGTGAATGTATGGCTCAATGTTAGTAATTCTATCGCATGACTTGCATTTTTAATGTAAATAGTCTGATTATTTACCTTAGGAGTTGGTGTGTTTTTATGCATAATCACCATCGTTGTCTGCATATTTTTAATGGTCATATATGTATTTCTTATTTTTTCTATCTTCCTGTAATAATTAAATCAAATCGTATCCCCAAATGTAAATTGGCCTTTATTGGAGAATAATGTGTTTATAATATTTGGATACTGAATGCATTGAAAGAAGAAATTGAGTTATTATGATATACAATAAAGGAAGAATTTGTGTGGAAGTGCTTACAGGGTTATAATTTATGATTGCTTATCCTGATCAACCTGTGCCCATTGATTCAAATTATGACTTCTAAATGCAGCAATGAGAATATGTCTCTAGTTGAATGTTCACCATGTATATTCTGAAATACAATCATACCAATTGCATTGAGATGCTGTTTATGCTCTTATAAATAGCATTATTTTTATTCTGTACATGAAGTGTAGGTTCTGTAATCCATCTTGTGGCTGTTTCAAGGTCTCTGGTTTTTAGAATGTCTTGATTCTGGATCTCTACACTAAATATATTCTCTGCAGGCTATTTCTTCAAACCATCTTATGTTTCAGTAATTTTCAATGATAATTGCTCTGATTGATAACAGTACCTTGAATGTATCATTGAAATATCATTTGCCCTCCATTTCACGTGTAGAGCATGGTGCCCATTTAAATAGATCAGTGTAGTTTCTCTGGAGTGTCCATGAACCATAATTGTGTCCGAAGATTAAACAATGGTTACGTTTCAGGAGTTATTACCAAGAGTGCTTAGCCTAATTAATAGGATAAAGTTATCTTGCTTGACTAAAGGGTATTTAACTTTGCAAATTACATTCAATCACTTCTACAAGTGCCTCAGATCAATATTAGTCAAATTAGTTCTTAGATATTATGGATTTAATGAGACTTTACAAGTTTGAGATTGTGAAACTTATTGTTTAGAATAGAGCACCACCTAGCTCGGCACATTCAACTGACCTCCTAGGTTGCATTGTTGAGTTTTATTCATTTTATAGCTTTTGTAGGTAATTGAGAGTCATTGTGCTATGTTGCCTAATGAGGAAGATGATAATAGAGAAAATAGTCCTTCCCTTATTGAACATAATGTCACTGTGTGAATACGGTGTATTGACCATCATTATTAATGATCCAAGCATCTGCTTTTCTTATCCTCCAGGGCCACGGGCTTAGAAGAGATTAGTAGTTAGATTCTACTCTTTGTCATAGCGATGCACTCATTATTTGTTTGGATTTTATTTTTGCTGTTCGAATGGATATTCATTATGCTTTATTTAATTGGGTGCTGCAACAAAGTTTTAGGTTTAAAAAACTTGATTGTATCTTTATTAGTCGGCCAGTAATTTTGTTGGCCCTTTCTATGATTGTGCATCTAGACATCCATTGTTGCAAATAAGTCTTAGTTAGCACATGCATGTAGTCTTTATTTATTGCTTGTGGCTTACTGGTAACTTATCTTTTTAGAGCTATAATTTAGAAGTATGAAATCCCCTTAACCCTGTTACTTTATAAATCTATCTTGAACTATATGTGTCATTCACTTATATTTATATACATATATAAATACACCTTAGAGGTAGCTGTTAATTGACATTTTACCATTTGCCTGCTACTTGAAAAGTTTTCATGCAAAAACTGTATGCTAATCTTTGTACACTTATATATCTGCACATGACTCAATGCTGGAATACTTGTTATTGGTTTCATTCATTTACACTCACTGTTATTTGCTCCAAACTAATTATGAGTTTTCCTTAAAAAGGTGAGTCTGCTATAATGATGGAAGTGGATCATGAGACCCATCAGGTGTTTGTGGATCAGATGCGAATGGCATCACCTGAAGAACTTCACTGCCTGCAGCAAAATGACAGGGCCATTTCTGCTCGTCTAACAACTCCTATTGTAACCACATACATCGATACTGATAAAATTAGTTTTGAAAGGTAATGGAGTATTCCTCTCTCACTAGATTTCCAATCATGCATATCATGGAATAAGGCTCAATGAAGTCAAAACTAGAATAGCGTGCATAAACAAATTCTTTATTTAAGTGTTAAGTTTAACTTTTCACTATTTGATTTTGAGCTCCACTTTCGTTGATTATTAAGCCTACAATCCTACTTGACCAAAAGGAAAGTAGGTAATAAGGTGCAAAAATCATGTAGGTTTCATCCATTTTACTACCTGTTATTACAGGAACAAATCAGGTATTTGGGGTTGGAGATCTGACAAATCCGAACCAGTTAATGGACACGAATGCAAGGTGTTTGGAGCTAGTAATGTTGAACTTGTCACGAAAACTCGTACTGAGCATCTTACGGAAACAGACAAGGTGAAAGCTCGTTCTCCTCGCACACCACTTCAGTCCTTCCTTGGAATTGCAGAAGTTGAAGAGAAGCAAGCAGTTCCAGAGTCTAATAATGTGAGTGCTTATTTTGTTCCTGTTATGTGCTTCCAAACAAGGTCAAACTCTTATAATTTGCAGTGAACTAATTACTCACTGTGAATGGTTTGCAATGTCACCCATCTGCTTTACAATGTCACCCATCTGCTTTACAATTTACTCAGAATTGTTGAAGATTCGGTGGGCCGGTATCAATAGGAGTGCTGGCTTTGTCAGGTTTAGGCTGAGGGCTAGGTTTTAGTCCTGGGAGAGATTTTGTAGGTTCAGAAGATATCCTATGCATATAAATAAATATTTCAAATACTCAGCTGCAGGGGATAGGCATCAATATAGTTATCAGAATCAGAGAGTAATCATAGGTTAACGTAATACTATTCAGTAACCAACCCTTGGCTACCAGAGTGGAAGACTTCCAGAAGATTTTCAGGTTGTGTAACGATTTTCATAACAAAGTAATCAAGAACTGAGAACTGTGATTAGCTCTGAACCTTGTATTTTTGCCACTTACGAGAAAAATACTTCTCCAAAGAATAAGTTGAAATATGGAAAGGAAAATCTAAGACAACCTCTCAGACAACAGATTTGGATTTAGAAAGAACATAGGAACCAGGGAGGCCATAATCTGCCTGATAGTAATGGTAGAGAAAATAATGCATGTAAACAGACCACTGTATGTGGCATTTGTGGACTTAAAGAAAGCCTTTGACCATTAAGAAAAGTGTGTGTCGAAGAGAACTACTTTCAGTTCATTGGTGATTATTACAGACCAAAAGGTCTAGCGATGGGATTTCCCTTGTCACCACTCCTAGCTTTCTTATTTATGGATAATTTTGAGGAGAAAATGTTTAAATATGTCACAGTGTTTATTGTTGACTTTGTTATGTGGATGTTGACAGAGACAAGTCCACTACTGAATATTTTTCTAAATAATTTAAACATGATGCATGAAAATGTAAAATTCACATGGGAGAAATAAAAAGATGGAAAACTCAAATTACTATATATTTCCAAAATCTGGAGAGGCCTTGAATTCAATATTTTTTTTAAAAGGACTACCATGAACCATGGCATTCAACTTAAGACATCACTTATCGTAGAAGTTGTTTTCATTCCACTTCTTGTTAAATAGGTTATTAAAACTCCTGCTCTCCGAAACCAATTTTGATATGTACATATATTAATTGGAAACAATTAAGACCATTAGATCTCACTATGGTTATAATGTGGAAATAATTAATAAACTGCTTGGAAAGAAACTTTCCATCATAATGCAAAACCTGCTGTATGGGGCAGCAACTAAAGTGATGGAGGTTCGACACAGGTGTAAACTTCCGTTCTCTGGGGCCATATTTCAACAAGTAGTCAACATCTTTCTTAAGTGCGAAATTCCACAGAGGAAAAATCATCCACCTTAAGCGGGGATCCCTTGATTTACAGCCGATTGCTTTAGCCAGTTGAGCTACTGAGGCGTCCTCTTCCCCTATGGATGTTTGTGGACTTTACGAGGCAAGATAGAATAGACTGCTGGACATTTTATACAACTAACAATCCAAGTCATGCACTAAGCGCCACAGCCTGGTCTGGTGGAGGCAATAAGAGAAACACATGAAATTGGATTGAATGGAAGATAAATGCAGAGGAAATAAACATGCTCCACTTCGTAAGGATGTAGCAGTCTAGCAGGTCATTGCGATAGTGAGACCTTCAAATCAATACCATACTTGTACGTCACTACTCTACCTTGCAATTGTTCATTTTTTTACATCAAGGATTGTGTTGCTGTAAATATATTGTTTGGTCAGGGGAATTTTTATTAATATGCCTTAGAGAGGTATGTAATTGATAAGAGGTTTTACCTCACTAGAAAAACTGATAGTTTTTTGTGTTATATTTCATACTTTGCAATATTGGCATAAAATAATTGAAATCCAATCCAGAAAAGGAATGTGAGTGCATATTTTATTAGCTAATATTTTTTTTTCAATTTTCATTTTAGGAAGAGTTTTTCAGCATTGGTAATCCTTGCAACATTACGCCAGAAGAGTATTTTAGTGATATGGATTTAAATGGTAAAGATATTGGTAGACCAAAGGAAATTAACACTAAAATTCAGAAATTCAAGGTAAGGTAATTAGTGGCCTTTATTTTTTTATCATTCTTATGTCCATCCTCAGCTTTAGTGCATGTGACATGTGTATTTTTTTGTCTGATAAGGCTACACTATGGCTGTCCGAGGACTATCCCCTAAGTTTACAGGAGCAGATAATGCCTATTGTGGATCTCATGGCAATATCAAGTTCACATTTTGCAAAGTTAAAAGATTTCATTCAAATGCAGCTGCCATCTGGTTTTCCTGTTAAAATTGGTAAGTCTGGTCATTTTTGACATAATTATTCTCTTTTTTCGATGGGTCTTTAAGTATTGGTGACTTTATTTTCAGAAATTCCAATATTTCATGTTTTAAATGCTCGGATAACTTTTGGGAACATTTTTGGACTGGAAGAGGAAATTCAAGGGGTTGTACGAATCAGTGAAGATGAGCGGATATCATGTGTAGTTGATGATGCTTGTTTCGTGGCTCCTCCTCATTATTCTAAGATGGGTAGGTGATATGCTGGATATTAATATAAAAACATTAAAATGCCTGATCTTATCCTGTGTGTTATGGTATGTGTGTCATAGGTATTTGCTGGATTTCATTATGCACATTTACATTTCAGGTGCTGAAACGAGAAAGCAATTCAGCTTTGAAGATGAGGATGAACTTCTACAGTTTGCTATCCAGCAGTCATTAATTGAAGCAGGAAGTGAGGGTGATGAGGTATGACTGTGATTCCTGTAATGTTTTCAAAAAAATGGCAGGGAAACCTATATGGTTGAAACTCATATGTCACCAGCCATAATATCCTGTGATCTTCACCAAGGCTTTCAAAAAGTTTAATAATCAAATGCCACTTTTTCCATTGTATAAATATGATAAATGGTTTCATACAAACTTAATTATCTAATAATCATGAAATAACCTAAATGTTGCTTAATACTAAATTTTTGTTATCTCAAATCATAGCAGCTAATGGAGAAAAAATAATTGAAGCTGATTTGAAAATTTGATCAGAGAAAATCCATACGAATTCTGTAGAATTTTGCTGGTATTAATCGAAATCCAAAATGCTCCAGAAGCAGTATTGTGAATTTAGTAATTGTGATCTTTGTTTCATAAAATCAGATTAGCTCCAACGATTAATTTTGTTATAGTTAGCTGTGATTCTAGTAGTCCTGTAGGTAGGTCAAGAGCTACCCTGAACATAACTGGAAACTAAAATATATGATGATGTGTTGATGACAGCAAGCTCTTCTTTGGTTTCTCCTTGAGTGAGGTTCTCTATGCCTACTCATCTTTGGAGAGGAAAGTCTCGTCTCGTAGTGCCTGTAGATATGGGGAAATCATCTCATGAAAAGCCCGAGAAGATTTTACATCCATCATTTGCTGGGCATTAGCATAAAATGGAGTCCATCTGAAAATTTTTCTGTTTCATTGAGGGATGTGTTTGACACTAAATCAAATAATCTCCCCTGGGTTAGGAAGGATGATGGCAGGAGGAAATATGAAATTTGTGTGGCTTATGGCAATATTATACAATCCCCTGATTTAAGTTTTCTCATTGAGTATCTCTTGAATATATCTCTATTTAAAGTATGTGATTCATGGCAGCATTTGATTTAGAGATGCTGGTTGAAGCCCATGACAAAATATTTCAGTCCCATTTGCCAGTTAGTCTGATGATTTATTTTTATGATACAATTGGATTTCTTCCTAAAATTAACCTTCGTATTACAAACAATTAAATAAGTTGGTCTTTTATTGACATTTAATTACTTCAGAGTTCTCATGCTTCCTCCTGTTATTGAATTTTAGTGATTATGCCATTATTATGTTGGGTATAGCAGGGTTGCTTTTTTCCTTTTCAAAAGTTTATAATTTCATCAATCTCCATTCAGGCTATTAGAATATGAAAGAGTGTTAGTTCTGCTGTGTGGCAGTATTTGGTTTGGCAGCTACAGTGGCAATATACAGTACAGGTCAGGTTTAGATGCTCAAGTGTCTCCATACTTACATACTTCTTGATGTGATCCTAACATTTCATACGCTTTTTTCATAAATCTGGTATTTAGGTTGACATATGGGAGGCTCTTCGAGCGCAGCGGCCATCTCGACCAACCACTCCTAACATACAGGCAGAAGAAGAGAGAGAGCTACAAAGGTAATTTACCTGACCATTTTAGTATTTTCTGACAGTCATTTGATGGGAAAATAGTGCCTTTTGAAATTTCCAAAATTGGTCACTGTGTTTTTTACTTATAATTTTTATGTGGCTAACTGTCAGAAGCATTTGTGTAAATCATGTTTCTCTGTAAATTTTCTCAATATTCACAGGCCAATCATCATCATGGCCAATATTATAAGCCATCAATGGATGGGATTCTATGGTTGAATATGTGGGTTGTTTATTTTCTGTGTTCATTTTATTGCGGGAAAAGTAACATGTGCAGGAAAAATGATCTTTGTTGCCATCTCAATTTCTGTTATAAGCATTTAAAGTAACTTAAAGAGGAGTAATAAAAGTATGCATAAAAAAATGCTTCTCACCTACCCCCCCAGAAGCTATGCCTACATAATTTTCGCTGTCCCAATGTTTGGCATTAGCAATTGGAAAGCTTATAAGTATGTATCTAGTATTTTCATATTGATTCCCCTCTATGCATATAATTTAAGGGTCATTCGTTGGTCACCTTTTACAAAATAGGGCAAAAAAGGTTATCACTTGAGTAAACCAACTGATTTTTGACAATTGTGTATATCTTAAGGGAAAAAATTCCTAGTATTGGTTATGTTTTCCAGGTTTTCATCATTGATTTGATAATGTAGTCAGATATACTATTGTAGTTCATGCTCTAATTTTTAATTTGGCTAATATGGTCAAAGTTCGAGTGGTTTGTGGTGACTCTTATTATTTTGAGAAAAATATGCTATTTCATTAGTCTTAATTAAGAGTAATAAAATAGCAACTTAACAATAACTAATAACTTAAGTCATTCAAGAATGTTGTGTAAGACTGTATGGATCCATTAACTCCCCCCTCCCATCCCAACCTCACGGAAGTTATCTTAGATTTTTGGAATCATACCTATCCATGTGCATCTTGATGATCAAAGTTTTTGGGCAATGAAGGCTACCCATGGGAATGCTGAACTCAAGATATTGAAGGTCTGGCAATGTAACCAGCGTTTGCCAGCCTGGAACAATTAGAGGGGTGTGCAATCAGCACATGATACTGGTGGTCATAGAAATTAGCCTTGGGGTTGATTTTTAAATAAAATGGAAATTATCAAAAGCTATTTATGTGATAGGTTTCTAGAATTGAATTAATGTATATACAAATGCAGTATTTTAAACAAACTATTAAAAGGTATTTGTTATGATAGGTTTTTAGCTCTGAAAAAATGCTGAGATGTATGACATATAATTAGTGCTCCTCATGTCAATTATATATATAAAGCTACAAAACTGACTGACTGACTGACTGACTCATCAAAACCTCTAGGGTATTTCTAAGCAAGCTAGGTGGGTGAAATTTTCAGGATAGAGTTGGAATCATGTGTCAAGTTGGGAAAAAATCGAAAAAGTTAAAAAAGTCGATTAGGCTTCGATTTATTGCATTCGATAGCTTTACATGGGATTATATGAGAAAATGAAAAATTTTAGTGCAGACCTTTTTTCATTCGTTCATTAAAATATGAAAGAATTGAGCTAAAAGACTGATTCCTTCTCAAATATGAGGCTGAATGTTTGAAAAATCTTATTCTTGCAATCGATTCTTTCCCACCTACCGTAAAACTAATATTTTTAAACTTTTATTTGGGATTTTCGAATTTTTTTCACTTTCGTTGCTATGGATTTATTCCATTGTCGCCGGGCCGAGTGTCGATTCCAGGTTTGGAACTTAGCGAGGCGGGCCAGTTTCAGGGGAGTGTTATATTTATGTGTTGATTTGGGGTAAAATCGGAAAAGTTAAAAAAGTCGATTCGGCTTCGAGATATTGCAATCGATAGCTTTACACATATGAGTTAGGTATCCTAAGTGCATGTAATTTACTCTTCTCTATGCCATTTTTCGCACTGCTAAATACTGGGTACAATTTCTTCAAATTTTTCCTGGCCTCTACCGTACCTTTGATGACCAATTTCCACCAATCAAGCTTCATGATATTGTCGTTTTCATTTAAAAAATATGCAGTCCATGTAGAATATTGAAAGAGAAAAAAAATTGAACATGAAAATTAGTATATTGAAAATCTCGATTCCGATCGAACTTATATAGTAAAATTCTTCATGTGAGCTCTAATTAAGTATGCTGTACTGAAATGAAATATCTAACGTAGAAGAACGTCTTATATTCCGTCAAATAAGGTTATGATAATCTTTCAGTGGTTCCACGTTCGTTTCGGTGTACTGATTATATTATTTTAAAAAGTCGTTAATAACCGGATGACATACAATAAAAGTTTGTACTAGACCTGTCTGGTATCCATACCACATGGGGCGCGTATTCCATTTTCGAGAATTTTATTTTTCTTTGGTTGCATGTAGCACGCAGACTTGAGAGCTTTCATTTTTTTTCCTTATTTAAAGAGTATCATCATCTAACACTCACCCCCCCTGCTTACAAATTGCAAGCACCCATATAGGCATCTTTAAATGGACAGGTGCTATTAATACATCGCTGCTAAGTACTGGGTATAATTTCTTCCACTTCTTCCTGGCCTCTACCGTAGCTTTGATGACCAACTTTAACCAAGCAATCTTCATGATATTTTAGTTTTCGTTCTAAAGCATGTGCAATTCATGTAGAAGATTGAAAAAGAAAATCGTAACATGAAAATTAGCGTA
This sequence comes from Ceriagrion tenellum, assembly GCA_963169105.1. Classification (NCBI taxonomy): domain Eukaryota; kingdom Metazoa; phylum Arthropoda; class Insecta; order Odonata; family Coenagrionidae; genus Ceriagrion; species Ceriagrion tenellum. The sequence goes on from OY720632.1 coordinate 79,260,594, forward strand.
TTGAAATTGTCGACTCGGATCGAAGTTCTATTATAAAGTTTTCATTTAAGACCTTATTAAGTATGCTGTACTGTAAGGAATATATAACGTAGAAAGGCCATGGAATAAAGTTATGTTGAACTTGCAGTGGTTCTACGTTCCTTTCATTTCACTGACTATAGTATTTTCAAATGTCGTTAATTACCGGATGAGATATAATATGATTTGTACTAGAACTGTCAGGTATCCATACCTCATGGAACGTGAAATTCATTTCGAGAATTCCATAATTATTTCTTTGCCTGCATGTAGCACATATACTTGAGAGCTTTCATTGCTTTTGTGAGGATGATGCATTCATTTTTCGATACTTAAAGTGTAAAATAATGTACAAACCCCCCTTGCTTGCTAACAGCAAGCACCCATTTACTCGTTAATATATATAAAGCTACAAAACTGACTGACTGACTGACTCATCAAAACTCCTGGGGCATTTCTAAATGAGCTAGGTGGGTAAAATTTTCAGGGTAGAGTTAGAATCATGTGTCTAGTTGGGAAAAAATCGAAAAAGTTTAAAAAAGTCGATTAGGCTTTGATTTATTGCAGTCGATAGTTTTACATGGAATTATATGGGAAAATGAAAAATTTTAGTGTGGACCTTTTTTCTTTCGTTCATAAAATATGAAAAAATTGAGCTACAAGACTGATTCTTTCACAAATATGAGGCTGAATGTTCGAATAATCTTATTCTTGCAATAGATTCTTTCCTACCCATTTCCTACCCTACTGTTAAACTGATATTTTATCTGGGGTTTTAGAAATTTTTTCACTTTCGTTGCTATGGTTATATTTCTCCATTGTCGCCGGGCTAAGTGTCGATTCGAGGTTTGGAACTCAGCGAGGTGGGCCAGTTTCAGGGGAGGGTTAGATTTATGTGTCAATATTGTGTAAAAGTTAAAAAAATTGTTTAGGCTTCGAGTTATTGCAATCGATAGCTTTACATATATGAGTTAGGTACACTAAGTACATGTTATTTAGTCTTCTTTATACCATTTTTTGCAGTGCTAAGTACTGCCTATAATTTCTTCAAATTTTTCCTAAACTCTACTGTAGCTTAGATGGCCAATTTCAACCAACCAAGCTTCATGATATTGTAGTTTTCATTAAAATAACATGCTGTCCATGTAGAAGATTGGAAGAGAAAAATTGAATATAAAAATTAGTATATTAAAAATCTCAATTCCGATCGAATGTATATAGTAAAATTCTTTATGTGAGCTATTATTAAGTATGCTGTACTGAAATGAAATATCTAACATAGAAGAGCATCTTATATGCCGTCAAATGAGGTTATGATGATCTTCCAGTGGTTCCACGTTCGTTTCGGTATACTAATTATAGTATTTTGAAAAGTCGTTAATAACCGGATAACATACAATATTAGTTTGTACTAGAACTGTCTGGTATCCATACCTCATAGGGCACGTATTTCATTTTCGAGAATTATACTTTTCTTTGCTTGCATGTAGCATGCAGACTTTAGAGCTTTCATTGTTTTTTTCCTTATCTAAAGAGTCTCATCATATAACACTTTCCCCCTGCTTGCAAATTGCAAGCACCCATTTACTCGTATTAGTATAAAATTAGATTTTTTTCATTCTGTTTGAGGGATTAATCTCCTGTATCCTCCAATGGCACACCATAATTTTTTGCGTTAGGTGAACCATGATAATGCAAAAAGTGTTATTTCTGTTGCTTACTAAAAGTGGCCACATCTTAGAAAAGTCTGGAAAACGTCAGCATTTATTTCTTTAAATTTTCAACTGCGCATATATCAATGAATATTTAGAGAAAGTTACCTTATTAGTATTTATCCAATGCAATTCATAAGTTAAATCCATTTTAGTTTATCAATCCCTCTTTAGAAGTTCATATGTACAATCTTTGTTGCATATATTGCAGAGATGGGTCGAATAGCATTTTTCTCGAATTTGAATATTGAGTTCGAATATCAAATGTTTTTTCGAAAATCTCACTCGAATATCGAATACTGTATGGGCGTATTTTTAAAGAAGATTATAAGAATATGGAAGATTTAAATATTTAATTATTATTAGTATTTTACTACGTTAATCAAAAACCTTTAATTAAATAAAGAAATCACGATTATTTTAAAAATTGAATTTGTAAAATGTAAGTGTTATCATGCAACGAGGAATCAAAAAAATGGACCAACCAACCTCGCGAACGTGTGAAAATTCACTCATTTGCTTTTTCATGTAATTCCCCTGAAGTTATTGTGGATTATAAATATTTATACTTACTTAACTTGAAAGATGAAATTTTGTGTGAAATGTTAATTGATGACATTGTACCAGCCAAATCTGGCAGACCAAATGCTTTGTAGCATGTAAGACCCAACTGATGACTGCGAAGTTAAAAAAACATTACAGTCAATTTGTGTAATACATTTGAGAGGGTGAAATTTTTAATTTGTGTTCTCGTGTATCGAATAGTGCAAATAGCTCATTATTCAGGGTATTCGAGAATTCGACTATTTGAACGTCCCATCTCTAATATATTGGTATATTATTGTTATTGAAATCATATTGCGTAAGCATACATAGTGTATTAATCTTAAGTAGTTTATGAAGACATGTGGAGGAGTAATGGGATATGTATTTTTATTAGAAGGAATTTTAGGAAATACAAAGTGAAGTGTAAATTTTGTATGGAGGAGGATGAGGGAGGTAGGTTGTGTGGGGAATCTAAACAGTAAAACAAGTGGATGTTAGGGAAGTTTACTGTGGAATTATGATGGTTGTGAGAGAGTAAGCTAGAATGGGAAGGAATAGAACAGGTATGAAAATTAAGTACTCTAAAGTTGGCAAAAAGTATTTAGAGGTGAATAAGCAAACTACAGATGTCAATAGAATTCACTGATCCACTAAGTGGCACAAGAGCTGTCCACGTTCTTCTGCAATATGATGCATTTTCAGGTTTGTTGTATTTTGTTTATAGTAATAAGTATTTATAGTAGTAAAAACTTATTTATTGAAATAAACATGATAGAAAGTCAAGGAAAAAGCAGAAGTGGGATTTAAGGTAGTACCAAGAGACCTCCCAAGTACAGAGACAAGGCAAGAGGGAAATTCGTGAGAACTGAGGAATGGGGAAGGAAAGCACTGTGTGAACAAGGGAGTTAAATTGAACTTTTAATTTGCATACTGGCATGCCTATATAATACGCCTGCATTCCAGAGGTGTACAGCTCCAAAAGTGGTTAGGGCATGCTGGTGACCATCCTGGAGTCTGATTATGAGCTTACCACATTATGGTGCTTGAATTTCCCTCATCGTGGGTGAGACCTTGGAATAATATGTCACTAGAGAGGAAGTAAAAGTTCCTCCAAGAGATATAATGGTGCTGCTCCATTTGTGGGGAAACTTCATCATGCCATATTGTATACAAATTATGCATATGATTTCAATTGGGATCAAAATGCAGAATTTATGTCATTTGGTATTAACTGTGCTCTCTTAATTCCATTATACATTATGAATTTAAAATTTTAAATACTCTGCAAAGAAAAAATTTTTACCCAAGATAAATCTTAGTCATTTTTTTTTAATACCACATTTTCTTTCTAATTTGTTATCCTATGCATCGACTTTTACATGACTTAAGAATTTCATATTTTTATGTTTTCTGATTGTTGGATTTTTAATTGGTTCATGTTAGCATAGTACATTGTATGTTGCACTAAATAGAATGAAGGGTTATGGTGACTACATTTTTCTTTTTTGATAATCTGTGTAGCTGTGAAGATTGGTGTTAGTCATAATTTAGTGGTATAGTTGTTTTGAAAAACAATTATCCATTTGCTTACTACCCATGACTTAGTGTTCTTTTACCTTGAAATATAGTGCTTCATTAAATTATTTTTAAACTTAGTTTCGTCAAGCTAAGTATCAAAATGTATTAGACTAGATTATCCCTAAAATTATGTTGTGAAAGTGATTAATCTTAAAGCTTAATTAAAAGTTAAGTATATAGAAATGCCTGAGCTAAAGAACCCAAATTTCCTTTCGATACTTGTTAATTCTTGTTCCAGGTCTAATCAAAAATGCCCTGTATTTATTTCTTTGAGTGACATGTATATTCTGCTTCCCCATATTTTCTTTTACACACACAGCTTCCTACAGTTATGAAATACTTGGAGGCATTTTTCTCTCATTCTTTGAAGTCATTCACTGCAGATTATTGTAAAGCTGTGCAACTTGCTTTGCCTGAAGCCTCCTTTTGGCATTTACAGTTTGGAGAAGTGATCGTGATTACTGAGGGACAAGTGCTACCTATGCAGTGAGTGAAAATCATTGGAATTCACTTTTTGGCACATGATTGAAACATGAAATTTGCAGTGCATGGCTGTGATTTTTCACACTTGTTGGGGCACCCTAGGTGGCCATTTCCATCAAATTATGCATAACTGGTTTCGTAAATTTATGAGTCACAAAGCCATTTGGCTCTGTCCATATCTTTACTCTCATCGTCATTTGTGAACAAAATCAGCTTCATTTGGATCAAAAGGTCAAAAATAAGTACCTATTCAATTAGTTACAGAGATGATGCTTCCTGCATCGTTCTTCATTTTTGTTGAGCAGTGTGCCGAGATTACTAAGGCATAAGGCTGTGGATGATAAGAATAAATAATTTCTCATTTTCAAAGTTAACTTGTCAGATAAAAACTAGATCTTGATTATATCGAGCTTCTCTGGATAGCTAACATGTAATATACACAGATTATCATTTATTCTGGTGTAACTTTATGTAGTTAGCTTAGTGCATTGAAATGAAAGTAAAACTTACGTTGTTCCACATAAAATTAGTTGTACACATGACCTGGGTTTTGAAGTTGGGCATCAGGTGGAGATGGATAGCAACATCTTATGTCAAAACCTGGGTCATATGTTTAGTAAATGTTTTTGGAAAAACAAAAGTTTTGCCTTTCATTTCTATAGGCTATCATATTTAAACTTTTAGGTTATTATCATATATATTTTCTGCTAAGAGGGTAGTTATGTATATGATCTATGATGGAAGTCAAGCCATTTTCAGTGTGATAGACCAGCAAGACTTAAGTTGTTTCTTTTGCCTCTGTCACCTTTTGAATTTCAACTAATTATGTATATTGCACTTAGTCTTCAATATAAGAATGTGACACAAAGTTTAGCATGTATGTGCAGCACACTTGCAGGAAATGGTTGCACCATTACTAAGAAAAAACAACCATTATTTACAGCTGTTGCCATTAACATTCTGTGTCAGTAATCCCAACATTCAGCTTTCTCCCCACATTCATTTAGCTCTAATTTCTTTTTGATTAGACCTCATCATGTAGAATGAAGCACCTTATCCCTTTTATACCTTCTATTGCAATGGTAATGCTAGTCCCTTAACTTTTGCTTTTGATCAACCTATAGGGCTATTCAGGCAAGTTTGGCGCTTTACCAGAACCTGGACACAGCTACCACTTCCTCCAATTCCCCCGCTGAGGCATTTCCTAGGCTTGAGCACGACCAGGAGGATCACAAAAGTGGTGGGCACCAACTTGTGTCCTCTACCAGTCCCATTTATGGATCTCTCAACTCCTCCCCTGCTCTCTCCCCACTTCCCGGCCAGGGGGGCGAGTCCCCAGACCACGACCTTGAAGCCGCCCTCGCCTTATCCGTAAGGGAGAGGGAAGAGGAGGAACACCGTCGTTGCGAGGAGGAGGAAGTGCTGCAGAGAGTGCTTCAGCTGTCCCTCATCGACAAATGATCCATTCTGACATCTTTCATAGTGCTTGATGGCATGAAAGAGTTCTATTGAAATGTAAAATGAAGAGCATTTCAGTGACATAGAGGTGTATGAATTCCAATGGAATATTGTTAGATACATTAACTTGTTATTGTCATCAGAGTGAAGTATTGCTTCTGCAAACACCATTCTTCCATTCAGCTTCAGTGCCATCTTCTGCTGCTCAGCGTTTTCTATTTCTTCTCATGATGACAATACATCCATTCTTCCTATTATTTAAATATGAGTTGCAAGGACTTTATTTTTTTATGCCTTATTGTTGTTCTGGTGTCAAAGCCAGTCACAGTCATTGAATAGAATAGCTTCTAGTCATACTCTTAGGTAACAGATGTCTTAATTTTGTATGGGAAGGATTACCTGCTGGGATTTAAGAAGTCTTTAAGAGTAGAGTGAATCACTGAAGAATTAAGTTTGGTTCTATTATTTTTTCAGCTTATGGAAGAGTGTAATTTTTATAATTCTATTTGTATAATGCTGGTGCACTTGTTTTGAATCAGGGCGTTTGTTGAAAAGAATAACACTTGTGCTTATTCCTATTATGTATACTTTGGGCTTGCTCAATGAACTGTTGATAAGAGTCTGAAAAATGATTAATTTGCTAAATACTTGCCGAGTAATGAACTGTATTGATTACATAATTTATTGTTAGAAAAACAATTTGTTGAAAATTTGTTTTGTACATATTTTGAAAGTGGCAGTTACACTTACCTAGCATAAAAATATGCTAAAATGCTTTATAGATCATAGTTTCATGGGTGTTTGAAGAATATTGTGGTTACTCTGTCCAGGAAAAGCTGAAGTACAAAATTGTTTACATCTTTTGTTTTAATAAAATTTTGTGTGGTGTCCAAATATCCTATTTTAGCTGATGACTATATTGATTTAAGTTGGTCTGTAGGATTGGGTCAATTAAAAATATTCATTCCTATGAAATACTCATGATAGACCGGATCTGTGTTTATATTGTTATATTTAAGTGCAAAATTTTGGTATTTATTTCTTTGACTTACGATCTGTAAAAAGTGTTTCATATTTTGTGGCTTACTATTTTTTACCAGGTTGATGCATTTATTGTTAAACAGACACAATAAATATATGAATTCATTTCGTTTTTAACAGTTGAAATTGTTTTTTTTCTGATAATTATGAACAATGTCCAAAATTATTAATGCACATTGGTTTGGCAAACACTGCCATTTTCCCTAGTTCTCTATACACCGTACAGAAAGAATAATCATAAGCACACACTTTACATGGGCAGTGATTTCATTAATATGCAGCTCTAGGGATGAAATCACACCAATATAGCTTACTGAGCATAGCCAGAGGAAGGTGGGGGGCAGCTTCCTCTCCTGAATGAAACATTCCATTCCAAATCTTCTCTATGGAGCCAGACAGGATGATATCCTGACCCCCTCCTTAACAAAAATCTGCAGCTACAGGTGGGTGTCCTGTCCCCCTCCCCCAAATGTATATCCTGGCTACACCCACGAATCTTACCATATCTCTTCTTGACTGACTGAACTTAGGTGTATGCGGCTTGATGTCCATATTTCTTTAGTGACGTGGGCTGGCTAATATAGCAAATGGTGAACACATGGCTATTTTCCTGGTGGCTTCCACATAGCTTAGTTTTGGATGCTCTGCTGAAGACCTGCCCTCCAGATTAATTTGATCTTGGGGCCATCAGTGCACCATGCATTTCAAATTTCTGTACTTATTTCCTGCCACCAAAATGAAATATTGATGGCTATGTTTTTATCCCCACTCACTCAATACCTCTCACTTAGAGAAATAGGTATTGCATGTGTAGGCATTTTGGTTGAAATTGGCAACCATTCTGTTGTATCCCATCATGAGGATGGAGTTACCTACCTGAGCTCCATCTGAACCTTCTGACCATTAAAATAGCAGAAATTTTTCATACCTCTTAAGTTGTAAAGCTACTGTTTTTGCTTGCAACTCTATCCTCACCAAAAGTGGTGGTTCATTCCGCAAAGTTTCCAGTGCTAGCATAGTGGTAGTTCTGCCACAATGATTCCTCAGTAAGCCACTCTGGAAATTGTTAAATTTGTTCTGTTTATTTCTGCATGGATCTCCTCCAAGATACTTATATACAGTCATTGACAGGGTCATATGAAGCCCAAGTCTTGCAGGTCAATGACTGCAAGGACCCTTCCTCTCTCATATTGGTAAACAATACTACCATGGAGAAGAGAGGAAAACATCTCTATGGCTACTTCCCTTAATTCAATGACCTTACAATTCTGGGTTTTGCCATAGGCCTCTGCATACGCACCTCATCATATGTCACTCTGCTAAGTTCCTTGGAAAAATAAGCCCTTTTTCTTCATTAATCTTTTCTTGTAATGCAAAAGCACTCAATCTGATAATGTCCATCATTCAGCGAATTTATTTTGGGGGGGTGGGAACTACCCGTAAGTTATGGTAATTTTCAGGCATCCTTAAAAAAACTATGAAACTGTTACATCATTATACCTGTATAATAATGAGCATAATAATAACTATTATACTTTTCAGATCAGTGACTGGAGTGTGTAATGTTGTATTTGATAACTACGTCTAGTTGTTAAAATTGTTTTGTAAAACCCAAAATTTTCGGGGGGGGATATATCCCCTTTATCCCTCCCCCCTGTCATTAAGGTATAGTTAAAAGCTACCTTGTTTCACTAATGCTGCTATAATTCGAGCCTTTTTGGTCAGGTTCATACCTCCTTTTTTGCTATCTTGGAAGGTAATGGCCACTGTTAACCAATGTTTGATTTGGCCAATAGTTAAGGGGATTGAGGATACTTGTACAATGGCTGTAATCTTAATGATATATACAAGGTATTACTGGTTTCTTTAGTAAATCTGGACTTGCCAGACGAACTATTTTTTTCCTTAGGAGAGAAATTGGGATGGAATTTACTTTCTTTTCAATGTGCCCATTGAGGCAAATTATCTTTCACCCTGCTCCTCGATTTCATCCATGAAATTACTTTGTCTGCTGCTTCATTTTCTAGCTTTGAAAATGAATTGGCAAAGTTCCACCACCACCTTAGGTGTATATGGATTATATCAGGATCAGTTAGATTGCTTTCAACAATCTCTGCCACTCCAGATGTACACATGAAAATGATTGCTTGGGTCATCTACTATATACATCGCTTTTTTGGCATACTTTTCAGATTCTTGACAAGCTTTTTGAAGAGTACCGAAAGATATAGAGTTTTCAGTACCAACCAGTAACTATTTTTCTAGCGTGCCTGAAATGATAACCCATTTTGGGCTTAATACAGCTTTGTTCCATTTGCAGAGAGAGATAGGTATTTAAGGGTTCCTAGAAGAGTCATCGAAAATGGATAGCAGTCCACATGTGAAATCATTGGGGACTAGAACAAAAACAGTTGATGAGCTAGACATTGAAAATGCCCACTCAGATAGTAAAAAGTTTTGCTGTTTATTGTACCTGAGGATTACACCTTTGCATCAAAACTAGTCGTATGATTGAAGAAATATGTTGTAGAAAAATAATGTTCTTTACATTCCATTGTAAAAATAATTCAGACATTACGCAGCTGAGTCAACCTGTCTTTCTTGCTACCACACTGTGCAGAGAAAAATACCCTAGATAATATTTGAAGGTAGATCTCCCAAATTGGTCCAAGCTGGAGTGGTTGTGTAATTCCTAATGGTCAGCCATAAGGGTGCACTGTGGACTAAAATGAACTTTAAGGCGAGTGCATAATGATAACAGCCACAAATCCTTCATCATCAAGGATCTCCTAAGAAGGTGCCCATCATGACTGTCAGATTTCCCAGACAACCTTATGATTGAATGATGATGGGTTATCCACCAGTTAAGGTTCTCCATTACTTCCAACATTTCGACAGGAAATTGGCCAGAAATTTCTTCATTAAAACAACACTGGTCCATGTACCATGTTTCTGACCCTATTTTTCAAGTTAAACACAAGGATAAAAGTCAGCTCTAGCCAAGACACAAACCAGATTAAGGGAATAATGATGAAGTTTGATGATGAAGCCCACTGAAAGTTGGGCTGCAACAAGTTCAGCAGTAAATTATGACCATAATACAATAAATATCAGAAAAAACTCATTATGAGTGAAATCCTAGAGAGATTATACAATCATTGAATGCAGATGAACATAACGTGGGGTTTTAAATGATACTCTACATTGTCAAAATCTATGCATTTCAGACTTTGTACACACTTACTAAGCCATCAGCATTTCCTAAAGAGAGATTTTGAGAATCTAATTTCACTTTTCCTTTGAATGCATTATTTGTCAATAGTCGACTAATTCCTTCACCACATTAGCTTGACTTATTACTAACGGAGCACCTTTTCAAGAACATATTAAAACCTTTGGAGCTAACTCGAGTTCAATCGTCACACGACAATAAATTTCATGAACATATCTCTAAAAGATCACAGAAACTCTTGGGACAAAATCAAGCCAGTACACTATTTAAGGACAAAATTGCTATTTTGGTGAGATGACACACAAAAAGATAACATAAGCAGTTGACGCCAGTTTTTATTGCCAGTCTTGGCAGCTTAGATTAAAAAAAAACTTTAACAATGATTTAATTTACACAACAATGTTATAGACCCTCTCAAAAATCAGTTTCAAGAAATTTTCTCCCAAATAACTTTCTTTTCTCAAATAAAAAAGGAACTATAAAATCTCAACTAAAGAGCAAAGCTAACATCAATGCTGCGATTCTGTTTTTACAAATTCTTCATACGCTGATTCATCCATAAGTGAACCCAATTCACTCAACTTGCTCAGCTCAACCTTAAACAGCCAACCTAAAAAGTAAATTAAAACCATTATGAAACAACATTACGAGTAACTTAGCTAGAGATTTTTATTTGGAAGATCGACAAGTAGCTCTAGTGTATTTTCAATTTGAGAATTCCAACAAGGTGTGCCTCTCGACTGAAAGGCAGGACAAAGAATTTGAAGACATTTTCCAACAATGAAATAATGTTAAAACTTAAGCAAGTTGATATTACAATTACATCTCTATCCTCATCAGAGTTTCACAACTAACAGGGTGAAAAACAAGAAAAAAAGTGGATAATGTGTTTACATTCATCTACTACAATGAATAAATTCTGAATGGTGGCTTCTGATATCATTGTTTTTAAATGTCCATACTTGTATAACATCAGGCATATTTTATAAGTAGAGTCAGTGTAGTTACACTTTTGCAATTGATAAGCTAGTTTCTCCTAGGAATAAGTTCATGGACCAAATAAATAGGAAAACACACATGAAGAAATAACTGGAGGTAAGGGAACTAGCATTAGATAGGGAAGGGTGGAGGGCTGCAGTCAACCAATCTTAAGCCCTGGTTACACAATACATTCGATCCATACAAGTAAATGTGTGAATGCGAAAATTCACTGTGTAACCACGCCAACTTGTATGAGTACATGAGCGAATGAACAGGAAAATAGAACCTGCTGTATTTGGTCATGCATTCATAGATGAACAAATATGGTTTAATGTATTGTATAACCAGGCCTTTAGGATTGAAGGACCAAATGAATGAATGAAGCTTGTTTCTCATATTTTTACCACTGGCTAGAAAATTTTAGCTTGAATCATCCAGATAATTGGCCCATTGTGGTGAATTAACATTCAAGTCTCCAAGCCAAGTTATAGCAACTTGATGGAACGCGTTAACTTCACTTTCCGAGTGACTTTAAAAAGCTTGACAAGAAAATTGGCATACTCATATTAGGTTATTCTCATGGATTTGGCCACCCACTAATAGGCAAAAGAGTTAAACAGTTTTCTTCATATTGCCATTGCAATTATTTTGAGGCGAAACAACTTTAAACATTACTATTGGTGCCAAACTTGCAGAACTCTCACACTCAAAGCTTCATTCACACTAAAAGAAACCGAGGCATAAGCCATTATTTGACAACTTTAATGGGAACTTTAAGTCTGTTCTTTCAACTGCGGCAGATGCATGACTATAGGACCCTAATAGCCATAACTCCAGCGAAGCCCAAAGAGAAGAATAATATGAGATCCCATTCTTGAAAGATAGTAATATACCTATTGACAAGATAAAAATAGGTTCGCACCAATTATTATTTTCAGACGAAAATGGAGTTTCTCAGCCTTTAGCATCAATAAAATCTCTGGACTTTTTAAAGATCACCTGGATAATTGATCAAATTTTTACTACTTCACTGCATCTCTTTTCTAATGTCAGGATATAGCAATTATCAATGAAAATTTTAGGATATTACAAGGGACATGATCTTTTACCTGTTTGTGACTACAATAACATTGCTACTTCTGAACATAAATTAGTATCATTATCCTCTCCCCCATGTGGGCTAACTTGACAACTATTTCACACTTGCAAGTTAATTAAGGTTCAGGCATATCATCCATGACTACACAAATTACAAAACAAGACTTCTTCAAACATACATCTTGTAAGATAGCAGGGTAGTATAAAACTGTCCAAATTTTTTTTTCATATAACAGTTCGAGCATTAAATTTTTGTCTTGATTTCATAGAATGCAGACCAGCATGATTTCATTTCAATGACTTCTATATCCCTATCAATCACAACAAGAAAATTACAACATCACTCAACTACCAGAAAAATATCATTCCAGTAATAGAGTCAAAATATATTAACTTTTTAAATTATTGTCTCATTAGAATTATTACCCAAACAGAACGTGATTCAATTGAACTGTGCATAAACTTCATCACTCTAAACAGCGCGATTCCTTCACTTCAAGTCATCTACGTCAGGGTTGGGTCATTACACGTAGAATATTATTTTTCTACATACATGTACAAAATAGTGTAGATAATGTAGAATATTGCATAGATTATGTAGATTATTTTATATCTGTAAAATAATGTTTTATGTTTAGTAAAATGTAAAAAATAACAATGTGAAAAAGTATTACATTGATTTCATGGTTGAAAATTACATTACTTGAACTAATAATGTTAGTCTTCCTAAATCATTGTTTTATTGCAGTTTTAATAACTATCATTCTCTTATTTCATTAACTATATTATTTAATTATAGTATTTACATATAATTGGTTATGACTCGCCCTGATGGAGGAACCCAGAGTGATTTCAAAATGTTGACCTCCCATACAACGAAGGTAAATGTTAACCTGTGGCCCTTTAATGCAGCAAAATAACCTGTTTCACACTTTCTCTTCCTTAAATATTTATTTTTAATTTTTTTATAATTTAGATGAGATTCTAGATAGGTAGGCTTACACCTCAAAAGGGGGTGAGTGTCAATCATTTATGTTCATAGAATTAGAAATGAAAACATTTAAGCCTACTCAAGGAACTTTATATATGTATGGCCCTAGTGTTTCCAGCTGAATATCGATCTATCCCACATAACTCAAGACAGGCATTAAAAACTAAGTATGCCTACACTGTCCTATATGGCATCTCCTAATTAAACACTATAAAACAATACTAATGCCAATTTGTCAAAGATGAGACTTAACACGAACCAAAATTATAGTTTTAATCTTACAACTTGGAGACTTAATCTTTTCTCCATGTGGCTTTATTGTATCCTTATTCTTGGCGTTTTCTAATTGAATTACGTTGTAATCATTCTGTAGAACTCCTAAAAATACATCATAATTGTAGTTTTAAAACAATAGAGATACCTTCCTCTGTCTGAAAGAGAACTGACCAGCAATAAAGAGAGCAGTTAGCCCTGGAACAACAAGTAAACATAAAGCTCTTAAGTTGTTTTTTGATGGTAACTTTCTCTTTTGGCCTTGATAGAGGTACAGTAATATACTTCCTAAAATGTTTCACTTAGTGGCAATGGACATAATTTCACTTCAATTAAAATACCAGTTAATATAATCCTTAGTCTAGCCTACTGCATGTATAACTGATTGCAAGTACTTGCCATAGAAAATTTAAAAAATGATATGAAGTGGCTACAGATGACTCAGACCTACACCAATCAATCTAGAAAATATTGCTTTGACTCGTGGATAACTTGGCATTTAGACAGTTGTCTTGAATAGTTATTGATTTCCTAGCAGGCCTAGCAATGGTAGGCTTTTAATAGGCTATTTAAGTTGAAAATGCACTAAATATTGGTTTAATTATTAAAATGTAATAGTATATTGCTAAAATAAAATTTTCCAATAATCGTAATCACTTCTTTAGCAGTATATGTAAAATTAATTTTCTACACGTAGAATATGTAACTATTAGCAATATTCTACATTACATATTCTACGGTAGAATATACACGTAGATTACCCATTTCCTACATACAATATTCTACTGACCCAACCCTGACCTACATTATGCCTGGTTACACGATGCATTGGCCCGAACGAGTTGACTTGTGAAAGCAAGGGTTCACCGAGTAACCACATTAACTTATACGAATTCATGCACAGGAAAATAAAACCTACTCTATTACTCGCAGGGGGTAATTTATCGTGAAAACCAGGTCTCAAAACTAGATAAATCAATACGCATTTCACTTTTTGGGGTGTACCAAAAACAAGTGGGTATTTGGGAGCCTTGTTATTCTCCTATGAAAACATGTAAATGCCTCCACAATGTCTCATCAATGGATGACACACAATGTGGATTGATAGGATGTGGTACCAAGAAATGTTACATCACTCCATGACAAAGGTCAAAATGTAAAACACCAGAGAGACGGGTAACGGGAACGGCATAGAATCTTATAACCTACCTCACAGGCATCTAACGTGACTACTTACCAGTGGAATATTCCTTAAGCTCGAATGAAAAATTATTAACAATAAATTATAGGAAAACTCACGCACCCTTATCGTAGCAAGACTCATTTATTAATCCAGGAGATTCTTCGACAGCAGTATTCTTCTCGACAACTTTGCCAGAAACCGGGCTGTACACCTCGCTAGCAGCTTTCACGCTCTCAAGAGCACCACACTCCTCTGTTAAGTGAACAATAAACGAGTATACACGGCTGATGGAGACTGAAGTTATAAACAGCAAATATTTTACCACGTAAGAGCAACATGAAATAAAAGAACACCAACCCTTCATGACACAATCCGTTCCAACCTCGGGAAGCTGTGCATACACTATGTCACCCAAAAGTTCCTGTAAAGGAATGACGCAACCAAAGAATTTTTCAAAAAATAAATAGGAAAAACACTTAAGCTAAAAATACAAAAGCAACCTCAATGCAAACCTGAGCATAATTGGATATTCCAACGGTTCCAACTTTACCCTCTACCAAGACCCATTCATGTTTATCGGTGAATTTTCGTCCTGAAATGGGAATTTCACTCCACATTCATACTTCTAATTAAATGATGACTGCTTATAAGCTAGGGGAAAATATATAGCGCAAATATTTAAGAACACTATGATACACCATATTATCATCCTAGATGCATCATTAAACAGAAGCAATGCTTACCATCGGAATTAAGGACGAACGAAGTGCCGAAATTTCTTAAAGCTACTCTTGAATGAAATGTAGAAGAATCTGCTCCATTTAATAACCTTGAATATGTTAAATGCCTAATGGAATTTCTAGCTCCACAAACCAAAGTCCGGATATACACCATTGTTAACCAAGCTACACTTCTTCGTGCCCGAGTGAGATGTTTTTGAATCCTACTCGATCACTTGGCCATGTGAGATGCAGTGATGCCACATTTAGCGAAGTACGAAATGCACCCGATACAAACAATGGCGGAAAGAGATCCGACTAGTATGATAGCTCGGTTGAGTCAAAAAGTTATCAGCAAAACGTCATCGCCAACATTGGCACAATGAAGTTTAAATTTAAGTTTTCTCACACTACTCCACTAAAATAAGGTCTTGACAAGTTGACAACGTCGTATGTCTCAGCGGGTCAACTAATTGAAGCCTTGTTTACGAGGTTGCAGAGGTTATCACCAGCGGGGGGTAAGGGAATTGGTGAAATCCACTATAAAAGCAGCAGTGGAGAGATCACATGTTTTTATTTCTTTCGCCACGAACATAAAACACATACGTACAAAGATTACAAAATGTTTCATCTTCTACATCATAAAAAATCGACATAATAACTTAATAAATCAAATACTCTCCGTCACGAAAACAGATCGAGCAATGAAATCACAAGAATGTCATATGCCTGAGAACGCTCTCATCAGCTTCAATAAATGGAACTGGTCTAATCTTGACTCATGAAATGGGGAAACAACAAGGCGCCTTCCATTAAGAAGATGCGGTTTAAAATAGAGAATATGCATTGAACGTTAATGTTGAGGGTACCTATACCTTCAGTGGAAGATCACAACCCGATTGTGTAGGACCTGCCACCTGGGTTATGTAATGGTCCTGGCACAGGACTTGTGAGACACCATTCATACCACACATTTTTTCTGTTGCATAACCTCCAAAAGTGAACTTCAAGCATGTCTCCAGCTTTTAGATGAATTGGCTCCTAAAAAGAAAATTTAACCAAATCTTTAGATAAAAGACAACTTCCACGAATCATCTGCAAATTGTGCACAATTAGCAGTATAATACAGGAAAATTAATAACATTAGGTCACAGATATTTAGAATTCAGCTGAGCAAATTTGTATGCCCTTGCAGGATGGGATACTGCAACTTGGAAGCAAACTTATCAGTCAGGTGCCTAGGCAATGCACAGTGTGACTACAATTGGCTCTCATCAGAAAACTTCAGGAGCATGTCCTTCAACTGTCGAGATCTTAGGTATTAGTAGAAACATCATTTGCACAAAGGCATAAAATTATGAGAAAACCGGATCAGCATTAAATTCTCATGCAAACTACCAGTGATTTAAACACTTCACATGACAGGTTTGCATGTTCATGACACTTTCTCTTGGAAAAACAGACATGGAATCGACAGGAAACCTACCAGTTTGACATCAGATTTCTTAAGAGAGCACCACTCATTTCCATTACAGAAGAACTTCGGTTAATTACAAGCTATCAACATACTAAAACATATCAACATAACAAGAGTTCTGAAAAAGAGTAAGAAACCTACTCAAAATTCCACAGCAAGATTTATTTTGGGGAAGTTATATTTTGTCTTGCATTTCTTCAAATGTTTTAAATGCACAACCTATCTGTCTCTAAATCAGAGATAACTATGTACCTTCCTTGTTGTTTCCTTCATCCTTGAGAGCGAATAAATAGCTTGGAGAGAAAAGCCATACAAGAAATAAAATGAATCCTAAAATGTAAACATATTATTACCAGAATGGCTTTTAAATCAACTCAAAACTATTATTTGCCACAATGACCCAGGCATAGACAAACTAAGAAGTTAAAAAAATTGTTTCTACTGAAGCAGTGACAAACCTGCAACACCTGCAGGTAACTCCTGGGGGAAAGCCCTTTAGCACCCAGTGTGTGGAAATTTATTATCTTGAACGCACCATAGTAAATAAAAAATTATGAAATCAGTCATCACATCAAGTCAATTCTCCTCCCACATTATTCTCGACATTTGATATCAGTGCCTTCAGTGTCTCAAAAGAAAATTACCTACATAAAACTAAATTTTTCCGGAAATATATCCAATTGCTTCAGATTGTTAAAGCATTTCACAAGAGGCACTTTACTGCTATCTGAGGTATGTTAAGATGTGCAGTAAAAATTCACCATGTGAAGTAGGAACTTCCTAGCAAATGCAAGGACAAAAGACAGGAAAATAACTTAAGGTGCTGATGATTCCATACCCATGTTCTCATTATATCCCTACATCCATGTGCCATTAACTGCCTTGAGTAAGACGCCTTTACATGGCGTATTCATAAAACATAGGGTTCACTTTAGATGTAAGCATTTTTATCTTTGTTTCCACAATTGGAAGGAGGTCATGAATCTTAAGCCTTTTTCACACAGGGCATGAAATAGCACAATTTGATGGGTGCACAAATGTGCATTTCACATTGCGTCATGTAAAGTGGTGGATTGCGTGAACACATTGCTTCATAAATGAAATAAAACTTGGCTCAATTTTGTGGAATTCCATGTGATAAAGAAGAAATAACTTTCACAATCCACTGGTCAGTAAATAACGTAACCATTCAAACAAATGGTCAGTTTGATATGAGGGGGCAATACAAAATCAATTACTTTAAGCCAACAAAAAACAACTTAGACAAAACCATGAGACACACCACTTTAATCATGTTAAAGAGCTTACACTGATCTGATGCATAAGAAATACAGCTAAATTATAAGTTTAAGTAGTGTAAAACACATAAAGAGGACTGATTGTGAGCCCATGTTGGAAGCCGATAATCTAAAATACAGTATAAGACAAAAGACTTCACTTAGTTGCCCTGCATTGCGTCAATTAATATTTATCTTGTCCCGCCCCGACTATCTTCTGGTTTTTATTTTGCGAGGGATAAACAGAGAATACACAACCAATATAAAAGAAAATGCATGCACTAATTTCAGTCTTAAGTTTAGAAAATTATATTCAATTCAAAAGATTATTGGGTCCAATTTACATACAAATATACATAGACAGTCATAGATAGATAGGGAGTCCTTTCAGCCCCTCCTATGCTAACCTCTTCTTGGAT
Source organism: Ceriagrion tenellum (assembly GCA_963169105.1). Classification (NCBI taxonomy): domain Eukaryota; kingdom Metazoa; phylum Arthropoda; class Insecta; order Odonata; family Coenagrionidae; genus Ceriagrion; species Ceriagrion tenellum. The sequence continues at coordinate 79,279,080 of OY720632.1, forward strand.
GCCTTTGAGCAATCTTTTCTCTCTTCTTGCTCTCCTAAACATCTTCTCTGGCTTTGTTACATTGATGACATTTTCCATCTCTGGCCACATGGCCTTGATTCCCTCAACTCTTTCATCTCCTCCCTAAACTCCTCCTCCTATGTATCCTTCACTTCTAACATCTCTGCCTCCAACATCACCTTTCTGGATGTGGACATCTCCCTAAGATACCTTAAATTCCACACTTCCGTCCATCTCAAGCCTACTAACAAGCAACACTATCTCCATTTTAACAGCTGCCATCCTTCCCATACCAAACAATCCCTCCCCTACTCTCTCTCTATCCGTGGTCACCGCATATGCAACAACTCCAACTCTCTTGACCTTTTTCTCTCTAATCTCCACCAATCTCTCCTTTGCAGAGGCTACCCTGAGCGTCTCCTTCAGAAAAAAATTCTACAATGACCCTCTTCTTCTAAATCTCTCTCTCTTAATAAGTGTCCTCATGACCAAATCTCCCTCTGTACCACCTATTTCCCTGGAGTTCACTCCATCTATCGTATCATCAAAAACCTCTACCCCATCCTCTCTGACAACCTCACTACTTCCAAAATTTTCCCCCGCTGTCCTTCTCTCACCTTTAGACACCCCCCCCAACCTCTCCGCCTTCTTTAAAATCACTAATCCTCTTTCTAAATCATTCTCTAGCACCACTAAATTCCTTCCGACGCCGTGCAATTGCCCACGTTGCAAAACTTGTGGCATCCGCATCACCCAGCCTCTGGCTGATAAATTCCTTGCCGTTCATCTTCTTTCCATCCCCCCACATTCTTGCATCTCCCATAATGTTGTCTATATCCTCCTTTGTGAACTATGCCCCAGATTCTGCATAGGTTTAACTACGACTGCTCTCAATATCTGTATGAATGGCCACTGCTCCAGTTGCAATGATCCTCCTTCCCTCTGTTTCCCTCCCAGTCATCACCCCCGTTTCTTCCAACAATTCTAACTTCAATGATATTTTTAAGGTGGGTATTCTCGCCTCCCTTCCCCCTTCCTCCTCCAACTGAAAGATTTTGAGTCCTCTTGTATTTACTTTTTCCAAGCTTTCTCTCCGCCAGGACTCAATAAATCTCACAAACCTCCTCCATCACCTCTACTCAGACCAAACTCTTTTTTTTTTAATTTTTCTCTACTTCCCACATTCCCACCCCCACCCTTCCTCTCTCTCACCCTCCTCCCCTTCCCCTCTGTCCCTCCCCTTCTTCCACCTCAGTCCTCCCTTCCATCTCATTCTTCTAGGTCATGGCGACCAAGGCGCACCGAAATATTAAGGAGCTTCTAGTGTTTTTCTTTTTCGTGGTTCTGTGTTTTTTGTCTGCCTTCCTGTGGCAATTTTTGTCTATTCGTCACACAAATTATCCTCAGTGAAGTTATACATATATATAAATACATAACCCAATGTCAACTTTAACATTTTGATTTAGCGTGTATTAAGTTTTATGCAATCCCATTAACAAAATTTTTCCACTTATCCATCTCTGCATTATCTCTCTCAGTCCCAATACTGTGCCAGGGGCACCTCCCTCTTTCTCAAGCTCGCAGCACCTTGAATCTCTGGCCAACTCTTCCTTTCTTCTCGTCCTTTCTTTCGTCCACGCAAACTTTTCCTTTGCTCACAATGTGATACAAATTATAATATCTTCCGCATGCGCGACATTATCACGACATCCTCGCGGCAGATGGCTTTTGACTCCCCGTTACGGGATATAAATTATAACGTCTCCCGCACACGCGGCATCGGTCTGCTTCCAAAGGCAGATCCCTTATCCCTCCTTCTCTCCTATTGTTCCTCCGCACTTACCTCGTTCCCCTATTGTTACATGTTTCTCTCAAATTGGCATCCCTAGTGACGGTCTCCCATGTTGATGTTATTCATGACCCAAAGTTGACCTTGAGTATATTTACAATGTTACAGTAGCATACAGCAAAATGGTAGTCAAAATAAAAAATAATTTACTTACTCGTATAGGAAAGAATATAGGAAACCAGCTAAACATTCCTTTGGAATGAGTTTCAGGTAAAATGCTCAAATTAATGTCTTTATATAACACAGAGTCAAAAAACCCAGAGAATCCATGAAGAACAGAGTCTTGAGATATTTTAAATTTCAAACATTTGTATCTTCTGTTGTCTATCAACTCATCTGTAAAATAAAAAGATCAACTCGGTAAATTACAAGAAAAAGTAGGTAACAACACAGCAAATTCAAAATCCAAAACTTGGTCCAGATAAAAACCTTTGTTAGGGTGATCAAATTTAAACAGTGGCTGAACTGGAGACAATTCAAGCCTGTTTTGTAGATGCACCACATATGGAGTTTCAAAATGATGAAGAGGATGCTTGTCTTTTTCCTTGCACAACCGAACTTCATTATACAGTTTAGATGATTGGACGGGACATAAATAGGAGGTATAACTAGCTGGAATGCTAACTCCATCATCTGAAAAATAAAAGAGAATAGGCTAGAACTACTTAGAGGAATAGCCTAAGTTCAAAAACTTCCAAGAAAATGTAAACATTGACTAAATATATTTTTAATAATGCATTGGTGATGAAAAAGGATGGGGATTCATACCTCTGTGAAAACAGGATTGAACCCAACTCAGTTCTTCCAATATAGGTTTGGATTACATGACAAAATTAATTTGACCCACCACTAGAAAAGAAACTCCCATCCAATACTCCAAGGTTAGCAGATAAAATCAGTGAAGCTTCCCTAAAATTTTTGCAATCCAGCTAACAAATGTATTTCTCCCAAAATTTTATGGCGCCACAGAGAATCCTACGCTGGTTTCAAACATAGACGACTAAGTACATACTGAGAGAATCAAATTCATTCCGTAAGTTCACAATATTAGCAATATGCTGTTATTTTAACAAGTACAGCATGATTAGGGGATGAGCTTGATTTTGAAACTAATTTTTTTTCCAAAATTTCCCCATGAAAGATACATAGATTATTAACAGACATTGTTCAGAAGTGGGAATGGCCCTTCAAGAGGAACCTTTCTTTTAGGCAAGTGTGGTCAACTACCTCAATTTTAGCATAGATTAAAGAGAAATAATTCTACCATTGAATAGTAATAATAATTTAAGTAAAATTATTACTCGCTCATCGCTCATTTAACATAGGTATACTGGTATAAAATGAGAAATTTTTACACTGAAATGCACTGTATTCAGGGCAATATGACGGCATCCCTTGACATAACTTTTTACTCAATTTTCACCCAAATGGTATTGTCCAAAAACTTGGATACCTTGCACAGGATATTGAGGCACCTAATATATTTTTTCAGGTAAGGTCATTACTAGTATAGCACTAGTATTTACATTTAATAAACAGACTTTCAGTTTTCTTCAGAGCACATAGCCAATAAGGTGATGAATGTTAAAATGCTGTCAAGGGAAACTTCTGCTGTTTACTAATTTCTTAGCAAACAAAGTGGTTTTCTAATGAATTTATTATACAATATACATAAAAAATAGAAAGTCGAAATGTATTGTTAAATGTTTGAAGATAATTATACCCCTCTCTCATATTTTATCGATAACGATATTTTAACGATATTTTATCTTCCCAAGGTCAGCGTGGCCAAAGGGGGGTTACGAACAATGCCAACTTTGGGAGTCATCACTAGGGATGCCAGATTTGAGTAAACATTCCCACAAAAGAGAGAAACGAGGGACAAGAGGAGGAAAAATGTAAAACGGGCGAGAGGTTCAGGATATCGAGAAAGAAGGAATAATTATTTCACTATCTTAACCAAGAAGGTTACATTCAGTTCATTGAAGAATGAATGCCAAATCAAATCCTACCAAAATAGCAATGGAGGCTGGAGTCATACAGTAGAATTACTAGTTTTCATTACAAGGTAAAGAGCTTCAAATTAGCACTTTTTCCAGTAGAATTTTACCCAAAGGAGTATTAACATGAAATTTAAAAAATACAAAAGGCAGCACTAAGCCTTAATTTTCTCATAACGGTAAATTTTATTTATCTTAAGAAAACAGTACGTCAAAGAGCGGTATCCTCCTGAAAACAACAGAATACTATGGCTTGCAAACAGTACCTTTGAGAAATTTCTGCACTCCATCCAAGCATTCAGGAGAGAGTTCGTTGTCACCAAAGGATCCCAAGAGTTCAGATACCAATATGTCAGCTTTTTCTGGAGCTTCCCAATCTCGCATGTCACTGGAAATGACTTTCACCTGATCACCCCACATTTCCTCTTGTTGTGCCTCCAATCTAACCAGTTATGAAGAAAAAGCCATTATAAATTGATATCATGAAGAAATGAATAGGTAAAAAGAACCTCTAAACACACCAAATACTAAGGAAATGGTTCCAGGCTTCACTTTGTGGAAGATATTCATAGTAGATTAAATAAAACTTGAAGATGACACGAAGTGTCGACACCCGGGTCGTGTTAATAAACCTTTAGTGGAGTATACACCGTTTTATTTAATCTACACCAAATACTCATAAGATGACAACTTGAACAAGATAAACAGAATAAGGAGCAATGATTTATGCCATTCAACACATTTCATTTGAAAGTGACATTTTAAAACACAAACAGGCAAAATAGATACTTACGTCACAACAGCATTTGGATTTTTTTCTACGGCATAAACCCGAATTTTACGGTCAGCTTTCTGAGATGCATTGAGAGCTGCTCTGACCAAAGGGCCACGTCCTGCTCCAACCACCATCACTATACTGAAAGTAAAAATGACTTATTTTACATTTTAAAATTTATATACAACATATCATAGTGAAACATTCTGAAAATTCATTCAACAATTTAATTAATCCTCTTAGTGCAGCTGATGTATCGGCTTTCACATCTCTGGCGAAAAATGCGGCGGGCCGATACATTGGCTAATGTGCCAGAATTGTACACTCATATAATTACAATTATTTTTAGACATTGAAAAAGTCTTTTAAGATTACCACCTAATTAATTTTATACACAATAAAAAATCATATATTGTTATATTAAACAATTACCTCATCAAATATTTTTTTCTAAACTGATACATTTCATTGAATTATTCTCCACATTCTTGCTAATACTGCTGGCAGGAGTCAGCACTAAGAGGGTTAAGAAAGCATAATTTTTTAAGCCTTCTACATTTATACTACATGAAGAAATGTATTTATTAACTTACAGAACTTTCTGATCCTTTTCATCGACTGATATTTTGTCAATAAGGACACTATAGATAGCTCTTTGATATTCTGTGTACTTCACTGGATCTTTCTCAAACACTTCATATGTTTGAGACTCCAAGTTGTCCATCAATGGCTGCAGTGGACATTGCAAATAGTCTTCATAACCCCTCGCATACACCGTAAGAGGATCCACTTGGGAAATGGTCTGGAAATTAAAAGAGTGTATTGCAATATCATGACCATGTGTTAAAGGCATTATATATAATGTAATACCATAATTCTCTAGCTGAGTATCATTTTACAACAATTTCACTCAGTAGTTCAAACATAAATAAGACAGTTAGTAGTTCTTTTCATGCAATGGTAAGATAGTTGGTGCAAGAGAACCAAAATACAATTAGATTGTTAAACTACCTCCTAATAACTAAAGTACCAGGTGTTTCAAGAAAGATGCCAACAAAACAGAGGAATGGTTCAATGGGTAGCTTAGAATGACACATTAAGAAACACTAAGTGTTTCTTAATGTGTCATTTTTTGACATAAATATTAACATTAATTTGAAGATACAACTCAGCAAAGCCACATGCTCTTAGTAAAATAAGTCCTTTGTACAACATCAAGACTGGATAGTTCAATGCAACACAACTCATAATTACCTGCCAAATATGATCCATGTATTGGTGATAATACCGAATATTACCATGTTTATCATTTCCAGATATCACAATTTGAACGTCCAATGATGCTAAGGACCGAACAAGAGCCTGATGAGGCCTCGAAAGTACAGGGTATCCTTTCTTGTTCGTTAAGAATAATGATGTGGGAAGAACTAAGCATTTAAGTGGCTCTCCAGCCCATCTTGATACCACACCCTCTGGTGGTATATCAGCACTCACTTCAAGTGCAAGACCCAATTTCTTGTCAAAATTACACACAGAACGGAATGTATTCCACCTGCAAAGGAATATGCACTTGTACAATATCAAATAATTAAAATCAGACCTTTTACAATGCAACAATACCAAAGTTTCCAAAAGATAACAGACTAATTCCAAACTGAAAGCAATACGAATGAGAGCAAAAAATTGTCCATAGAAATGTTGTAATTTACAGTGAAAAATATCTTTCAACTGGATACATAATCAATTGTCCTAACATCATCCAATTCTGATGACCAGAAACGACTATGCCACTTTCTTCCCAAGGTTTATTTAAACTCACTAGTGTAACTTAGTATCCAAATGAATGTCACAAGAAATAAAATTAAGAAGCCAATTTATACCCTTAATATCTCGTGATTCATCAAATGGGAAAACACCTCACGCAATTGCAATAATAGATGACCTTCATTGAATTAGGTAAATAATTTTTTACTTCTCAAGGGTTAACACATTTTACCCAACCCCCATTCATATGTTATCTACTAACTCTAATTCAGTTCAATTACATTAGTTTATGAGACTGATTTGTAAAGTTATGCAATGGCTGAACTCCTCGAGGGCTATAATTGAACATACATTAGAGAATCGATTATTTGAAACAACTGGGGACGAGGAGTGTAGAGGGGACAGATAACTGGTTTTACTAATACCCATTATTGACAGAAAAAAATTGAGACAGTGCTTTGTAGGGTTACAGGAGCAATAAGACTCAAAAAATCTGTGCTCATATTTAGTGCATGTGCAGAATTTCACAATGTGCACATAACTATACAAATTATTTTTCACACGTTCATTTTCTACAGGTTTATTTTCACTTAAATATAAGTTTATTTATAACTAGGACTCCTAAGCTAGAAGAAAAATTCACACTACTTTTCTTTGCTTCACCTAGACTACCTTTCAAGCTGCTAAATCTCAAAAGCAATTTAAAGATGGCAACTGAACGGCATCACATTCTTCTTCTTGTTGTAACTAATTCATTGCAGTCCCAAGACAATGGATTAAAAGATTCATTGCATTGCGCAGCCACTTTATAATAAGCTGATGGTTATCTACATGGATGTCTTATCTAGATTTGAAATGCTTAAGCCAGCCAGTAGACACTTTAAAATCAGAATTCCCCCAGCTTGTTTTTCATTTCAAGAGCTATTTTCCTTCAAGGACCCCTTACTGGTCACCCTTGCATGAACCTGCATGAACCATATGCACAGTGCAGTGTCTAAATCCTGATTTTCTGCCATTTCCATATGTTTTCTGAGTTAGTTTCCTTCTTCACCATCAAGTTTTGTCAAAAACACAAATATTGATAAAATCACCTTACTCTTTGATATCATTATTGTTGCATTTCTAACTCCATACACATAAGCAAAGTTTTATACACTCACACCTTTTATCAATGGCTCTTTAACTTTCAGTTCATCAAAAACACCTTTAAACACCACATGAACTAGGCCCAAGGAGTTTAGCTTTATAAGACATTAGTAAGTGTGAATCTAAAAGCACAACAACAGTGGTCTGACACAACAGAAGACTCGCACAATACTCTACTCATGGATGGCAGCAGGCGGAACAGCAGAACCATAATTTCTGCTGGGCATGTGAATTTGCTATCAGTTAACCAATGTTTCAGATGTGAAGAATGCTCTTCTGTGCATATAAACATAAGACTTGTGCCCTCAGCACCATACAAACATATACAGAGTGTCCCATTGATCGTGTGTCATTTTTGAACTGTAATTTAAGGTACTATATTTCATGCCATATGGATGAAATTTGGTACCTGGGTAGAAAAAGGTTGTAAGTTTTGTTGTGTGTAAGCAAAATTTTATAAATTTGACTTTTTGACCCCAGAAATAAAGTCCAACCAAAAATCCAAAATTTGCTTATGGGCTTTCAATGTTAAATTATTCGAAATACAAAAAGGATAGAATTCTTTTTCGAAACTTTCAACTATTAGGTTTTTGGGCACGAAGAACACATTAGAAGAGCTTTCGAGTTCGAAAATGCAACCGTGACCCCTGAAAGGGCAAAGTCAAGGTCACAGGAGTGACCAAAAGTGAATCGCCCCTACAAACCAGTCTAATCACAGGTTTAAAAAGGTGCCAAGGTCGATGGTAAGATCTTCAGGTCACTCTTGTCATTCCTTGACCTTCAAGGGCTACTCTGGGGTCAAGGGTCACAGGGTGACAAAAATGAATCGAGGCCACAAACGAATCGAATCATATGATTAAAAAGGTGCCAAGGTCGATGGTAAGGTCTTCAGATCCCTCTTGTCATCTCTTGACCTTCAAGGGCTACTCTGGGGCCAAGGGTCACAGGGTGACAAAAATGAATCGAGGCCACAAACGAATCGAATCATATGATTAAAAAGGTGCCAAGGTCGATGGTAAGGTCTTCAGATCCCTCTTGTCATCTCTTGACCTTCAAGGGCTACTCTGGGGCCAAGGGTCACAGGGTGACAAAAATGAATCGGGCCTACAAACAAACAACCGTATCGAATCATAGGAAAAGTGAAGAATTAGATGAAGTTCCCTCGTCCTGTTTGTCTTCTCCTGACCTCCAAGGACTATTTTGAGATCAATGGTCATAGGTGTTAGAAATGGCCAAACGGGGAAACAAACATGATGAATCGGAGACTTTTAAGACTGCCAAAGTCAATGGTGATGAAGAATCCTGAAAGAACGGCATCACAAGGCATGAGGTCAGGGCTTCTTGGCTGCCATTAGACTTGCTTCCCCATTGGAATAAGCCGCTCGCCAAACCTCTGTTGGAGTACATGAATAACCGCCTGGGACCTATGGGCGTGTGCTCCATCCTGCTGGAACCACACTTCCTCAGTGGTGCCGTAATTCTCCCTCTCCATGTCCTGGAACATGTTTTCCTCCAGCGTAGCTCGGTACGTTTCCTTTCTCACGTTCTCCTCAAAAAAGTACGGGCCAAAAACGTGAGTAGCCGTCATAGCCATGAAGACCATCACGCCAGGCTTGTCGAGGGACCGCTCAACCCGTACGTTGGGGTTGCTTGCAGTCCAATATCGAGCATGAGCGGAAGAAACAGCCCCGTTTAAAAGGAATTTGGCTTCGTCGGAAACCACTAGTTCAGACAAGCAAAAATATTTTTTATAAAAACTCGAATAAAGCAGAAAATATCAAAGCGAAGCATCAAAGGACGTCAAATAATTTCCTGAAACGTGAACATGGGGTTATTGTTCAGTTTTTCGACCATCGAGTTGCAGAAGTGGACGCGTTCTCCATAGTCTCCCTCACAAAGCTCCTACACCATTCTGACTTTGTACGGCTTCAATTTCAGCATCCTCAATATTTGTTGCAAGCTCGATCTGGGGATGTTCAATGAAAGCGCTCGGCGGCACATGGAACGTGATGGAGATGCCAAGACCGAAACCACTACTGCCTGTCCCTGCTCTGGTGAGGTTGATACTTCCGAAGGGCGTCTGTTTTGGACCCTAAAAAATCTCAGGTTCATCATGTTTGTTTCCCCCTCTCGCCATTTCTAACATCTGTGAACAATGATCTCAGTGTAGCCCTTAGAGGACAGGAGACGACAAACAGAACCAGGGAACTTCATCTAACTATTCACCTTTTTGAAGCTACAATTTGACGCGTCTGTTGCCCTGATTTCCTTCGCTACACCAGGTGAACTTTCACCCCTGCCCAGCCGATCAAGGATAGAGAATTCCTGGAGGGACTTTACCATTGTATTAGGCACTTCTGAAACATATGATTCGACCCTGTTGTAGGTCCGCTTCGATATTTGTCCCCCTATGACCTTTGACCCCGAATATATCTACCCTTGATGATCAAGGAATGACAAGAGTGACCTGAAGACCTAACCATCGACCTTGGCACCTTTTTAAACCTATGATTCGATACATTTGTTGGCTCGATTCATTTTTTGTCCCCCTGTGACCTTTGACCCCAGAGTTACCCTTTAAGGTCAAGGAATGACAAGAGGGATCTGAAGACCTTACCATCGACCTTGGCACCTTTTTAATCATATGATTCGATTCGTTTGTGGCCTCGATTCATTTTTGTCACCCTGTGACCCTTGACCCCAGAGTAGCCCTTGAAGGTCAAGGAATGACAAGAGTGACCTGAAGATCTTACCATCGACCTTGGCACCTTTTTAAACCTGTGATTAGACTGGTTTGTAGGGGCGATTCACTTTTGGTCACTCCTGTGACCTTGACTTTGCCCTTTCAGGGGTCACGGTTGCATTTTCGAACTCGAAAGCTCTTCTAATGTGTTCTTCGTGCCCAAAAACCTAATAGTTGAAAGTTTCGAAAAAGAATTCTATCCTTTTTGTATTTCGAATAATTTAACATTGAAAGCCCATAAGCAAATTTTGGATTTTTGGTTGGACCTTATTTCTGGGGTCAAAAAGTCAAATTTATAAAATTTTGCTTACACACAACAAAACTTACAACCTTTTTCTACCCAGGTACCAAATTTCATCCATATGGCATAAAATATAGTGCCTAAAATTACAGGTCAAAAATGACACACGATCAATGGGACACTCTGTATAAATGTATGTTTTTCTTTCTCTTCTCTTGACTATTTCTGCATCATATATACTTAACTCTACCTATTGGTTCAGGAGTAATCTTCATGGAATTTCTACATGATTGCTTAGCTCTAAAAGAATAAGGAATGCCAAGCATTTTGTTCAGGAGGATGAAGACAATGAAGGCTTTTCTACTAATTCTGAAAATGTAGGTATTAGTTTTCAGGATTTATGAACTTATTCTCAGAGAAGTGATGGAAATAAATCTTAGGGTCTCAGCCAAATTTCAGTTTTTTGTGAACTACTACTTTCGGGTGGAATTTTCAAAAATTACAGTAGATTAATCATATAGATGACATAAAATGAAGAATTCTTTTTAATGTTATCATTCCTATCTTGATTTTTTTTATCCAACTGGGATTATGGAAAAAATTGGTTAAGCAATGCGAATAACTCAACATTTCATCAATTATCCTTATCAATATAAAAAATGTAATGGTGTCTGTTTGTCTGTTGCTACATCACGCAAAAACTGGACTGATTGAGCTGAAATTTGGCACGTAGATAGAAAATGTATCTGGTTGTAACTAAAAAGGTTGAACTTAACATAGGCTATATATGACAGACTGCATACAGTTTCCAAAATTTTTGAAGTTTTGTAGATGAATTATTACACAAAGGTGTGTCAGCAAATAATCTCTAGTTTCAGATAACATACTAATGGAGAGAAATTTAAATGTGCAAGCATAAGGAGGAAAATGATGATATATCACATTTCATTTTCATCACAGAATTTCAATCCAAAGTTAACAGTCATTATCTCATGATCACTGATCAAGTTAAAAGAATGCTTTGCGTGTTTCAACATTTCTTAAAAGTCACAACTGCAATTCACACAGCCAACCAAATGAGTCCTATTTCAATGACTGGGTCTAGCGCTCATGAGAACTGGAATAAATCATCACTCATAAAGAGCTCCCTAATTTTTTGCCTCTCTCCTCTTCTTAATTCCCTCCCTGAAAACACTGAAACTTTCACCTTATCTTCTATTGTTTTCGCTAACCAAGCTGTGTGCTATTCCTATGCAAATACATATTTTCTGTCTCCCCATGCTGGAGTATTACTTATTAACCATCTTCTTGTTAATGTTTTTGCATTTGTGTTCTTTCATGTTTCTTACATGTTCACTTTAAAAAAGCATCACACTATATGCATTATTTTATTCAATTAAATAAAGGGAATGCATAGATTATGGTCCTCACTAAAAGTGATTCTCATACGGACAAATGGCCAAGATCCTGAATACCTATGATGAGCTGAAAGGTGTCAAAACAGTCACTCGTAATGTGTGATAATTTATTATAACATTTCTTCAGTGATTAAAATAGCCATTCAAATCAAAGAAGAATATAAAACACCCGTGGAGTGTTACACAAAACAATAAAAATTCTTACCAATGCCAAGTGTCATTACATTTTCCATCTGATCCTTCACCTGACTCATCCACATCAGATCTGTACTGTCTGGTTCCCACTACAGGTGATTCCATGGACACATGCACCCATACCTGATAAGAGTTCAGTGAATACAATGACTTAAACATTCAGTAACAATTTGTTTAAAATAGAAATAATATTCTCAAATTACTGTTATTTCATTTAAAATTCGATATTGTGTCATGCATGACATTCAACACATTTTAGGAGAAATTGCCCATGGTTTTGTAACAATTCCTCAATAAAATGTACAGATATCAATTACTAATTTAGTACACATCATGCTGGCAGTGATTACTGACAGATTGTTTCCATTAGGGACTGCTGTTGACATCACAAGAAATAAATTGCAGAAGTCTGATTTTCAAATATTGATACTGGATGCGGTCTACTATTGACATGAAGTTGTACGTTAATTAGAAAAATTAAAACTTCTAGCCGGGAATGGCACAATAAAAGAAAACAAAGCTTCAAAAAACATTTTATAATTTTTTTCACACTATAAAATCTGGAATTGTGGTATATATTCCATATGACTTAAATGATAATAGGTTCCATTTTTATTATATAACATTACCTGGAATGTGCTGTTAGACTGAAATTTGCTTTGAAATATCCTGGCTAAATTAGTATTATCAGGGCCCCGTAATGTGACCATAATCGCTGGTAGGCCCAAATGGGAAGCATAAACTAATTCCTGATTAACGGCCTCTTCTGCTTCTCTTCTTAAGGTCATGTCATCTGCATCCACAGTTAAATAAGGGGACAGCTTGCCAACAATGAGATTGTTCCAATCTGAAAATTAAATATTTCTCTCTTTTAATTCAACACCAGAAAGCACCTAAATACATCAACACATTTAATACTACCCAGAACACCACCACAGGAGGAGCAGAGAGAGTTACAGCAGCAGCTGTTTCAGAAGTTTCAGCAGCTGTTTCAAAAGTGTTTCAGAATGTAGCTCTTTCTGTATTGTACACATTGTATTAGTATGGTAATGATAAATGGTAAAGATGACGGTAATGGCACGATGTTATCTGATGAATTATCAACAGGCCTGGGCAGACTAACAATAGTGCCAAAAAATATGTTCCAAAAAAATTAAATGAATCTCACTTAATGCTCACACTTTGAAAACACTCACTCACTTTGAAAACAATACTGATAACATGACAATATAAATATTTAACTAGATTGTATACAGAGTAGAAACTTTCAGTCCCTAAAAGAGATATTAGGGTCAAATCCATTCAGAGACTCCCTTAATCCAAAATGCAATGACGTATACCACAACCCACCATTAACTTCTGTAGGTATTACTATTTCTTAACCAATAGCTATTTTATGTAAGTAACTTTTTTCTAACATATTTCTTCTACAATACTCTCATGTTTACATATTGATTATCAATTGTATCTTTCGGTAACTTCCTGCATGTATTTGTAACATTATGAGAATTAAAAAATGAATAATACCTTTTCCTTATAAAGAACTGCTACCACAAGGTGGAGGAAAAGTGACCACTCCCTTTCCCACACGAGTATCACACACCAACACCAATTGCCACCTAAGACAAGAGGGCTGTTTTTCATTGCTTTTAGCTGTCTAAAGGGACAGAGAAGCCTTACCCAAATTGTGGTCAGTGAACAAAGGAAGACGATCTTGCAAAATGAAGAGGCATAAGTGATGGCTTCGTTATTTGATTCAATTCACTACACCTACATTCCATTTCTCTGGGAGCCTAACGCCTTGTTCATGCATGAGAAATATTGCATTGTGATATTTTTTGGGGAGAGTGATGGTGACAGTACAAAATGTGTACTCTTTACCTGCGCAATGAAGTAACCTGAGTCATTTAAACTTCCCTATTCATATCTCAACTATTATTTTTAGTTTTTTTATCTCTTTTCATTAATCAGAGTTAAGGCTCCACAACAAAATTATATCCATGAATACAACCAATACATTGTTCACTGTGCACACAGCATTGAGTATTTGTACCTCAAGATTTGGTTAGATTCTCATTCGGATGCAAATATAATAGTAATTACTCCTGTTATTCACAAACAGTTCTGCACTAATTGTAATTACGATGGCACCGGTTAATTACGAAATGTTTGCGGTACAAACAGTCAAGGAGAAATAGATTATAAACATGGGAAGAATCATCATCAACAATGAACGTCAATTTTCGTGATCATCAGAAGAAAAAATACACAAAACATAGAGCAAACAAGAGGCAGAAGAGTTTTACAATCTCTTTCTTTCAAAAGGGATCAGACGGAAAATTACATAGGAATGGGTACTTGAGAGAACGATACTTTGAAAGGATTGAAAAGAAATAGCATAACATAATGGTAAAACAATCAATTAAAAAATACCTGAGCTGGACAGAATTAGGTCTGATCTAGTGAATGCCCCTTGGCGATTTTTGGCTTTGCCACCGATGAATTCTTGCTTGAAACGAGGATGAACGATAGGGAGGCATATGAAATCAAATCTATTGAGAGAAAGAGAAACGAAATTAATTACTAATTTTCATCGGTAAATAAAAATAAGACAATTGTGTACAAAATACATACCCGGCCTCGGAGGCAATATGGAGATTATTCCGAATGTCGGTGGCGTAGCAGAGATCCAGGCCACATGAAACCCTTCTAGACGACGACATTTCTGCAAATTAGTGCAAAACTTAAGATTATCGTCAAGAAATTACTTCAGCACGTGAGGAAAACAAAGTCTGATAGCTCTCATGGAACCGCGCGCGAAAAGCAACGGGTGTTATTGTATTACCAAAATATGAATATTAAACACGTAAAGCTGTCAAATTTCTTCCACCTTCACTATCTAGTAGAATATTCTTGATTTTTGCTGTCGCTGTTTTTACCGCCTCGACGCCATTGCAAAGCCGGATCAAAATTTATTTATCCCATGAAGAAACTTGTGGTATCCCTGCACCATGGTACAGGAATGCCAACATCACCATGATATCTTGGTAGACATCACGAGATAAAATTTTTCTCATTTTTTTTGCTGATTGCCACTAAAATTGTCATCACATTTAAACTAGGTCTTATGAAAAATTTACAAAAATATGTGGACTTGACGAATATGAAGCCATGACGCGACTGAAATGGTTTGCTTCTGTAAAATGTACTTTACATGATTTTTTGTCAGAAAATGGATCTAACCTCTTTCATGGAAGAAGATGCCTCTTCTTTCTGAATATGTGGAATCTAACAGCTATAGCCAAGTAGGCATTATTTCGACAATTTTGGAATTTCACAAGTAATCATAATAGTCCGGAAATAATTGATGAAGGGGCGATTTAAAGCATCTCCTACAGTTTGTATTTGAATTTTGGCGGTGGATAGGAGCATTGAGACGTGCATTTGTTTTGGACAGTAGCTAATCCTGTGTATATAATCTTTGGTAGCTAACGTAGCTAAATTATTAGCACTTGCCTGAGAGCTATCAAACGATATATATGTGAGACTTCGTGAGTAGCCCTCCTTCCATTTGGTGCAGAGTTAAAAGATGGGAAGAACTCAAATGGAGAGAACTAAATGGAAAGAACATTAATGGCCTGATTTCATTGAAGCATGTCTATTTAAAAGTATTGATTGGAAATAAAAACAAAAATATGCTTTGTTTGCTTAATCATTTGTCTGTACCAGTTACATCATCCTGTCGTCGTTTAGTCCCTACAGAGTCATTGGACTTATAGGAGGTCCTAGACTTTCATATTACTGATACATGTACGAAAGCTGAATTTGTTCCATACTGATTGGGGGCTTCAAAACCATTTAGCTAAAAATGTATCATAAAACCTTAATTTATTGTAAGGGAGTTCTATTAATTACATGGTATGTCTCAACAAAGTTCAGATAGTGTTATGCATGCATTACACTATTTAAATGCTGTCAATGAATTGTATAACACCTTGACACTAAATACACGTACATTTGTAATATTTACTATCATAAGCTTAAGTTCGCATTCCCCTGATATGGAACACTTAAGGCATAAAAAAATAGCACTGCCACACTTGAACTTGATGTAATTGAAATTATAACCATTTGTGATCCACAAAACTTTTTTAATGGAAGAGATAAATGACTACCTAAATACATTTCATACCTTAAGCTGTGGGCTTTCCATCCAAATCGTAGAAGTTAGCACGGAGCACATCAGCGCTCTTCACCGCACATGAACAACGTTGAATTTGCAGACCATGTGCTTCAGCAAAATATACCGTAACCAGTTGTAAGGTTGCATTCAGCAGGATGATGATGGTTATGGCCAATTTTCGTGTATATTTATTTAATTCCAACAAAATAGGTAATCAGCAACTAAAGCTTTTCTTTTAAGAGCAGTAGATAGCTTCACAATATGTACATTCGATGTCTTTACTGAGAACCATCAATCTTGACAACAATCACTGAATTCATTATAGAAGTGTTTTATTTCTTTAATGCATTGAATCTTTGCTCATCTGTTTTGAAATGAGCTGGGTCTGTGACTCAAGGAAGGCAAATGCACTGATATGTTGCGACTATTCAACCAATTCTACAGCCCTTCAAGGACTTATAGAACAACTGTCAGTGCATATAATGCACTTCATTTTCCAACCATCCCCATCCCAGACATCATCCTGTGAAATTCAAAGTACTTTCCTGCATTGTATTGAGGAAGAAGATCCATGGAAAACTGTTCAAGTTGAAATGACAAGAGTGAGTCCACATTGAATTTTTAGTGATGAGGTAATCCATGAAATGCATTTTCCCCTTTAGTGTCATTCTTTAAGAAGCAGGACAGAAACATCAACATCCTTTAAATTCTGTCATGATTCCAATGAGAATAAGGAAGCTAAGGAACCACGATTCCCAGGAAATTAGCCCAGCAATCCGAAGGTTCATGGTGTGATTCCCAATCCATGTAAATTATTCCTCATTATAATATCCACACATGAACTATCCTGCTATGATAGAATTTACAAGAAGAAATAAAAGTACATGTAGTCAAATCTTGGACACCTACGGCTCCTTTTTTATGGCTTAACTACAACTGGCAGGTTTAAGTTACTCATCATCCCTTATAATCACCTAACTGGACTATATTTAGTAAAATATACACCTAGCAGTTTACATTGTTTAATTCTGCTTGAAATATTTTTCGGGACATGATTCTGAGGAACTAAAAAGGAACACATAATTAAGTTATTTTTTTCAGGGAAAGACGTTGCTTTACAGCATTTCACAATCTGTGGAATGTGCACTCTGAGGTAAGACGAAATAATTCAATTACATAGAGGTAAGATCAAAAAATGTACCAGTTAGAGTGAAAAGCATGAACAGTTCTATAATATACAAGGCATAATCTATGGAAATGGAATGACAGAGTTGCACAAATCGCAACAGGTGGGGAACTGCTGAATTAGAGCACTGTCATGGCACAATGGAGCCAGGCTCAACCACAGATGGACCGCATTCCACATTTTTAGTTCCACTCATGCAATTTTCTAGCCATCAGAATTTTTCCCACATCTTGAATACATGCAAGGCATCAGCCAGCATTGCACACATTCAACGGGGCAAAAAAAAGAACAATGTGATTCTTTCACTTGTTCAACCAAGCTTCGAGATAACCCAGAAGTGAGTGATAGGTTAACATAAGAATAACCAAATAATATCAATAGACAAATAAGTACAAAAATATTTCTAGCATTCAAATTCCAAGTGAACAAAATCAACTGACCTAAGGAGTTCAACGAGAAAAGATTTTTAAAGGCAAGATACGATTTATTATTCAAGGAGGCTTCATAATAAGATCACCATTAACATACAAATGTTACAGCCTACCTGATCAATTGTGCTTTTAAATATTTTCATTAGCTATCTAATTTGAACATGCTTAAAAATATTTCAATGGGTCTTCAAACAAATGGTGACAACCACACTCAAGGTTTTTGTGTGAAATCCTCAAAATTACATAATGGCATGTTATGAAAATGTATCACTGAGGTAGCCCAAAGTAATCATCCTGCATTGAAAATACAATGTTCAAAGAGACACACGGTTATTAGCTATCAAAGATAAAGGATTGGAAACCAGTGAAGACTCATGTAAACTCACTATGATTATGCCATTATGACTAGCATACACCCAAAGAATATGAAAATTTTTGTGTAAAGTGAATCACAGAGAATAACATTAAATTATCATAAAAAGCCAGTTATTGTTCCCTTACACAAGTAGTATGGAGGATTTAAAACCTATTTATATAAATATAACACCATCTTTTAGGACTGCCCTTGTACACAAACTCCCAGTCATAGCTGACAGACAGGAAAATCAAACAGTACTTGATCATCTGCTCAAATGAATTGATTAAAACCTATTTTAAATATACAACACAAACAAGTACACTCAAAAACATTGAGACAGATGATATCTTCTTTCTATCTATCATAACAATAACATCATAAAGCATAATAGTGAGTGGCATTACTCAGTTAGAGGGTAGGGAGCTTACATATGAATTTGTGACAGATTATACAAACACTTGCAAGAGTCTCTTGGGGATACATCTTTTAAGATCTCTTAATATGTAGATATTTTACAAGATGTCTTGGCCAAATGCCAAAATGCTGCACACAGCAACTTCACAGAACAGTAGAGACACCATGACAGGTATACTTTTAAGTGGACAAATCATTCATACTATTTTGCCAGGTAGCTGGCAGCATTTGGGTATCTCTCTGGGGTGAAATCTGGATCAGAATGGACACGTTGCCTCAGAGAGATCAATACATGCTCCCTGTACGCTCGCTGCAGTGCAACATCACCCGCTGCAGCCTGTCCCAGCTGCTCAGGTCCTGTGATCGTACCACTACCATCACGTAATATACTTGACCCCACTCCTGAAGCCTCCACAGCACGTTGGACTCGCTCTTTAATGGTGAGAAATCATATAGGTACATTAGCTATATATTAAAGTGTATCATTGCAAATAAGACAAAATGCTATGATTTCATAATATAAATAGAGCTAAATAAAACATCATATATGTTGACTGGTAAAACAGCAAAAAAACAATGAATGTGCTTTTATATAGCACATAAATTTTCAGAGAACTTTAGGCTACCAAAAAGACTCTTAAGGGCCAGAGAAAGTATGTGCAAGCATAATGGGTTTTAGACACAACAGATGAAATCTAACATGATTGACCATAGCCCGTAAGCACCTGATTAAATAATGGGCCATGAAATACAGCGGGGCCCATTAATGAAGGTTCACTTAAAAAGAAATACTACTTAAACATATAGAGATTTAAAAATAAACTCAAGTTCCTCTCATAAAAATTGGTCCTTTTCAGTGAATGGAAACTTAAGGGACCACTTAGATTCATACATTCAAAGTGCCCAGAAAATTCTTGCCAGCAGGACCATCTGTGAGATTTAAATACCGACTTAAAAAGGTTAAAATACAACGTAGCTCTATCGCATCTTTTGACAGTATTTTCTAAAACATCAAATATCCCACTTACAAAAAAATTTATGATATTACTGAGGAGAAGAAGCACATAGCAATAGATCTTTTTAGTCTTAAATAGAAAGCTATAAGATCATTATTCACAAAGTTATTATGAGAAGCCTTGGTATTTTAAAACCTAGTACAAGTCTAAGTATCCTGAACTACAAGTTGCTCAGATCTATAATGGTTCCAATTCACAAATAGGAAAATGGACTACGTAATTGCAATTGAAAGTTTAACTGACTCAGTCAGTGATGGGAAAGGGGAGAAGAGGCTATCCCACCAAACAATTTCCAAGGTGTTTAGGTAATTTGTGACAGCTTTCAATCTGTTAACTGAAGATACGGTATACCTTCACTAATACAATGGTTTGAGAGGTTGTTCAGATCACAATTATGATTATCTGGGGTTCTCTCAAAACGATCACCCATTGAGTTAAAGAGAATTTTACATCACCCAGAGCTTCTAACAACTTTTCATGATGCATGAGATCCTCCCAAGCGAAATACTGGCTTGAATGCCATTATCATAAGAGAAGAATTACTCATATGACATGGCATTCCCAACTAGCTAAAACAAATATTTAATTTGTAAGAATTTCAAAACAAAACAATGTAATTAGGCAGTTATCATTAGCATAGTAACATTCCATTACCCATAATGAGTATCATAACTCACAATTTTTTTGCAAAATTTTTAGTTTCCATAAGATTTAGAACACATTACATGCTAGACAGCCAATGATTTTAAGTCTGTAGTGTATCAACTGTGCCACTAAACACCCAGCTGCCAACAGGCAGACCCAGACTCAGTAAAATTAGAAATTTGATTGCATTTATGATATCACCAAAGGTGGCTACCTTCCCCAACGAATTCACTATCTTCCGTCTTTGTATTCTCTCCAGGCAATAATTTCTCTAACACCAGCCTAAAAATAAGATTTTTCCTCATAATGGAAAAAGAGATTGCTAAAAGCACCTTTCATTAACTAATAAAACAACGGCAATTATTATTCATAGCAAAAATTAACTTTCTCTCATACAAAATGAATTAAATTTTATACAAAAAGAAATAAGTTTTAATTCCTTAGGTGAAATCTCAGAATTACTTTTTCAGCTTTAAACTGTGTTTTCCAAGAAAATCAAGGACGGACATCTCTCACAGGACTCACTCAACTTCAAGCCACATTTATTTTGTTACTGAGCCATAACCATGGAAAATGACATGCAACAGCAAGTGCAGCAATCAATTTAAAGCAGCTACGCATGATCAAAATTCGTACGAGATGGACTTATATAGTGCAATATTGGAGTGCATGAGTCAAAATAAATACAACTCATTCAAGAACAATCTATTTTGTATGCTGATGATACTAATCACTAAATGAAATATACTCATGACACTGTCAACACCCTCCAACAAGGCGTAGATTGCATGGTAAGGTGGCGCTCTTAAAATAGAGTAATCATCAACGAAGACAAGTCTACATTTGTTCAGTTTCACCCATATCAAAAGAAAATTCTAACTTGCCCTCTACTTAAATTTAATGGACAAGTTCTCTTTCACGTATCGAATTTTAGATTCTTAGGGGTGGAAATTGATGAATCCATGGGGGGACACATATTAATGGTCTTTGCTCTAAGATTGCCTTGGGTTGTTACCTCCTCAGACAAATATTGCCAATATAAAATCTGTCAACTGCTAAATTAGTCTATTACGCAGATATTTACAGTCGACTAAAATATGGTGTAGTAGCCTGGGGCCACTCCCACCACACGATAAAGCTTTTTAACTACAAAAGTGGGCAGTGAGAATCCTGGCAAGAGTAAGAAAAAATCACAGCTGCAGGTCCCTTTTTAAGGATCTCAAGCTTCTAACGTTCCCCTGCATTTATACATTCTTTTCAATTTTGTATATTAAAGAACATTACTCTGCACTAGAGCTAATAACTAATATGGATGTGCACAAGCATGACACAAGAAGGAAAAATGACTTTAGAACTGTTACTCATAATCTAAAGCTATACGCTAAAAGCCCGCTCTATGCAGGAGTGATGTTCTATAACTCCCTCCCTATAAAAATTAAAAGCATTAAATCTATCTCACTCTTTCAGGTAGAATTAAAAGAGTATCTGATAAAAAATGCATTTTATTCGGTGGATGAATTTCTTACCTCTATGTAATTGAGTTAACTGCACACTATGTATTTTTGTATTCAATCTGTGTATATTTTGTTATTTCTATTCTGATATACTTATTATATATATAAATTTTTAACTTGCCTATGGAACTGTCCCATACATGTAAACATGTGTCCCGGGATTAATAAATAATTAAATATTTTGCTCCAAGCAGTTACCTTCATCCTGCAACTCAGATGGAGTTATAGATAGTCAAATAATTACAAAAAAGTAATGAAATTTATTTTTGCTGATTACCAGAATCCTTCGCTTATATGATAGAGAGAAAAAAAATGTAAAATATATGTCAGGGTAGTATGAAGAAATTCATACTACCATGTGTCATGCGATGCAAAGGCTAATTTGCAGACAATTTACATCAATATACAACAGCCAGTTTGTAAGGCCTAATTCTGCTGAGGGAAAGTTGGAATTTTTGTCCATGAATAGCATTTTTACTTAAGTGAATCTAGCTACCACAGTTTCGAATTACCTCAGTGTTGGATGTAGCAATCACTGTGGATTTTTGTTAAATCCTATGAGAAAGCTGGTGAGAAGCGGGAGCATTAACGAGAACTTAAGGGATTTAACTTTTTGACATCAGTAATGGAAAACTGCACTAATCGAGTCAGCACCAAATGAGGACTGGGTGTAAACAGTTTTAACAAAATATAACAGGATGAAGCATTTTGTCAACAACAAGATTAATTCAGTAAATGGAGTGATTAAAAGAATTGAGGGAGGAAAATTATGGCAATGCTGACAGACAGAAGTCCACTGAAGAATAACCAAATAAAATCCTACCATAAATAAATTCGAAAATAAAATCGCAATTCAAATTAATAGTCATAAATCATAATAAAACAGCACATAACAATAGATAACTAGGGACGCCTAACATAAATCAATATTTACATCGGGGAGTTCAGACGACGCAAGAATAATAAACAGGTAACAATAAGTAACGGGGGACGCCTAGAGGGGGAACAATAGGGAGTCAGCAGAGATAAGTGGAGGAGTAAAGATCTAAAGGACGCGAAGTGGGGAAAAAGTTCGAAAGTCTGAGAATAAAAATGGCAGGGAGCAGATACAAAGCGGCATAGAGGTGACGAAAGAGAAACCAGGGATTTATAAAGAGGCTAGGAAGGAATCGGGAAGGAAACCCAAGATAGAAACCGTACGGCCCAGAATTCTGGAAATAAGGAAGGAGGAAGACCGTGAAACCATACCCACAGCTACATAAGAGAGACGAGAAGCCCCAGCGTCTGATAAGTCTAACTTTAAGGATAATAAAGCCAAGAAAAACAATAACCTCCATTTATAAAAATATTGCTGTCTAAAATAACGCAAATTTATAAAATTGGGAGCATAAAAGAGTAACATTGTAAATTGGATCCAATACATTTTAAACAGCTCTAAATATTGGTGTTGTTATAACCAAATCAATTTTTTTCATTAAAAGAAAGTATTATACTATTTAATAAATTGATCAAAGTGTTTTTATTAATATGTTGTATAATGCTAACCATTAATCCCTTCAGCAAGGAGGTAAGATTTTAAGTGTTTGGGTAATTGCGAAGGTTGATCGAATTGGTTTCAATAGGAAAGAAAAACGTGACCGGGTGAGGTTACAAATAAATGGAGTGATTAAAAGAATTGAGGGAGGAAAATTATGGCAATGCTGACAGACAGAAGAGTCAACATTTAAGGTAACACCGACTACTTTGTGAAATTGATGCAATAGGGCTTTAACACTGACTGCTAATTTTTTAGTCCTGTTAGACCCCAAAATAAGGAATTTTATTTTTTTGCCAAAGAATTGGCAGCGGAGCATATCAATTGACATGCTACTCTGCTGACGAAGGAGCGATTCCAAATTGATAGACATTATCTGCAATCAAAATGTTGGCATCATTTAATGAGGACAAGTACGTTTTCCAGGAAACTCACCAGATACAACTTGGCTAACATTTCCTCGGCGCTTGGAATTTGTGACAACCTTCCTGCGTTTTGAGGGCATTCCAGCCAAATAAACATCACTGAAAGGGGGCTGAGATCCTTGTCTACGTTGTCTAACAGAGTCTCTTGCAATGATCGGTACCCATTCCTGGAGAAAAAACAAGTTCAAAGCTCACTCCAGCACCATATACCAAAGCATTCACCAAAAGTAAGTTCAAGTCTATTTAAAACCAAACCCAATTCTTACTGAAGGAAGTGAGGTAGGCCAATTCTCATGCTGTAGGAGAACTTCTGGTATATCTTCCATCTCCATTTCCTCTTCAACAGATTGGTCAACCTCACGAGTGTCACTTGCAGGTTCAACACCATTTTCAACAACTGGAGCCTCCACAGGTGCAGCAATGACATGGTCAGTTTCCATAGGCTACATAATAAAAGAAATTAGAATTTTTAGCATACGGCCATCCATCAATACATATCCCAGAGGATATGATACAATTCATAATATTAAGCTAGTTGACACTTGGCTGAGGAGTAGAAAAATCTTGGAAGCTGTGAGCTTCTTCAACTAAAACTATTAGCACAACAGCAAAAACTAATCAGCAGGCTTCCCCTAGGGTTCTAAACTGTTTCAAGGGCTATTTAAAACTTTTCTGAAGTATTACATGATATCCTGACTACTTGATATGCTTATTTTTCCTTCTTCGTGTAATCTGCCATCCATCATCTGCCATCTAATTTTTCACTCCCACGGATGCCACCTTCCTTCACCCACCACCCACTTCCTCCACAATCTTCAGTTGACCCTCGTGGCTGGCTAGGTTAGCGGAGAAGACACAATGCACAAGGCAATGGAATGCAACCTAAGGGATACAAGAGGAAGCCGCCACCCCAACCCCTACCACCTCTTCTACCCTCTCCCACCCTCCCCTCCTGGACTGTGGGAGATGATGTTAAGTAAGCCAGTGTATTGTGGGATATGATGCAATGAAGATGAATTCGAAAGTAACATGCAAGCATGATTTCTGTGCCCTAATTCCCCAATCCCTCAACGAATCCTGGGTGGACCAATGATCCCTTCGGTGTCCTGAATAAGCTTTATATTTGTATAATTGTACAGTTTTCTGACAAATAGTGTCAATATTAAAATTACCACGACTAAGCCACAGTCAAAATTATAAGAGTTTAAGAGTCATGCAAGATTCCTGATGACATAGGTAATTAAACTAAGGGCCCCTGGGCCAGGGGTAGATAATTAGTGGGTATTTTCATTCCTGAGTGAATAGATAAGTAGAGAAGAAAAAAATGACTAAAATATTTTATTAGTGAATCTTGCAGCTTCATGAATAATAGCAATATGGTAAAAATGGGTCAGAGTAAACAACATCATAATGACAACCCATTCTTCAAGTGACCAATGGAGTACGGCAAGCAATGGCTAAACAGCTACTCAGCTTGTAGGAGACTAGATAACTGTAGTCTACACTAAATTCAGACTGAGTGATCCACTGCATATCAACAAGCTCATCGGAAAATCACAGCCAATTATTTTCAGTAGTATCAGATACTCTATTACTCAGCTTAATTCTCTGTATAGATTACCATCTATAGGGCACTCTCTAACGTAAAAAAAATCACAGCATCTATACGTGCTCCATCAGCCACATATAAGCTATCCCATCTACATCTGAACCCTTATTTTTCAGCCAAAAACATTTTTCTTCAACTCCTGTAAAGTTCAACAAGAAGATTTTCTACTCTAGGGAACATGGGATGCTCTGGAACCCTTGAACAATAAAGATAGATATTTTTCATCCAACATAAAACCCATCAAATACCAATTACTTTGACACTCTCTGTTGCAGCACAAAAATAAATGCATGGTCAATTCTGCAAATATTTCCATTTATGAGATTTCAACACAGAAGGACAGGAAAATGCAACCAATATTAGGAATTGAAGGAATAATTTGTAATCACATCTGTTTAGCGAGTCATCTGGATAAAAATGATAGGAAGAAAAAAAGCCACTAACTCTTGAGGCCAGAATTTAGGTACAGTAAAATTCAGAGACTACATCACAGATGAATAAAAATTGCATAATTACCAGCACTATACATTACCTGACAAGGGAAATGTTGCCAGGAACATAAGACTGGTTCATAAATAAGGCCACCCTTATCCATAACAACATGTTCCAACACCTACCAAAATCAATGGAGGACTTAAAGAAAGCTGCAAGGCAAACCATACCTCAGGAGGTACTCCTTCCTTGGGAGAAGACGATGGCTTCTCAGACTTAGAAGCAGCCTCAGAATTTCTTGATTGACGTACAATAAACTCCTCAACATTGATGCACCTGGCATTCATTCTAGCAACATAATTCCGGAAACGAGTTAAGGTACTATTAATGGTCCATCGTTGAAGTTCTGGATGAACGCCACTTGTCAAATGTCGCTGAAATAAAGCAAATGGATAATGAAAAGAGAATGAATTTCTTACCAAATTACTACGTTCGTAATGGACACATTAACATCAAGCTCGCATCAAATTTTTATCACATCAGCAGGAAAAATTCATCTAATCCAGCACTGAAACATCAAAGAAACTTACAACAGCAACCTGAAGCATTGCCTCTACTTCTCTTTCACCACCATCACAGCAGTTCATCAAAATTGACGTCAACTCCATTAATATGACACTACATAAGGCCATCAATGCTTGGCCAAAATGTCCAGGATTAGCTAAAAGTATGGAAAGAAAAATCAAGAGATAAAACAATGACTAGACCCTAATAGGTGAGAGAGTCAAGCACAAAAATATTTTGATGATACTAACATTTGGTAAGAATGAGGCGTATCAGTTCAGTTAATCTAACTTGACAGAATCGATTGATGGATGCCATCAAATCTACATCATCACGAATGTGCACGGCTTCCTGTTGATAAAGACAAACAATATACAATAAAATATGCTTAAATAAACAGAACATTTTGTGACACACATCAAATGACCCAAGAATACTTCACATTCAAAAAATAATCTATTTTAAAAGAAAATTAACATCAAAGCTACATTAAATGTTGCCAAGTCGTACCCACAAAATCCATTCATTTGAATCGTCATGCTTCTCAAGATGAATCATTGCCAAAAATATTCCAACCCTTAGTGTAAACATGATTGTTACATTGGAGGGCTGACTATCCATACAATTAGAGGGGGAAGCCCAATCTGATAATTGAAAGTAACAGAAAATCTGTTCATTTTTAATTGTGTGGTAGTTCTGGCCTTGTTTCAGCACCATGCTTTATCAAAGTCTTCCATGCATATTGAGATGAAATACTTATATTACTTGCAAGTAATTTTGCTTATCAGACAACTGTTCATTCCACTTACTTCTCCGAAAGATTTCACCAACTACATATTGGGAAAATGTTGGTTAAGTACAATATATACATTTCATCTATTAGCAGAACATTCAGAGGTGAATCTCATTTTTAAATGCTGAATGTGTTAGATTTGTACACACCTACTCTAGATGTTTGCATAAAAAAGTAATTTAAAGTCATGGTCTTCATGTTAGTCTCATTAGGAATTTGACAGATCATTGGAAAAATTTGCTTCACATTTTTTCTGAGATGTAACTTCTCATGTCAAAGTAGCCAACACACACTAGCACAACTACATTTCTTCAGAGTATGATTCACCCAATTCCTCCACTTCAAGCTGAAGTTAAGCTATGCACATGCATCTTCCAAAGTGATAATGTAGTGGTCACCGCTCAGAGGTTCTGAGTCCCATATCCCCTTGCTTACTCAGCCCACACTGGAACTAAACAAGTCAAAGTTACCGGCCACCACAATTCATTGGTGTGCTTGCTATGGGCCACAGCAAGTGAAGATCTCCCTAGGACAACCTAAGACCATACTATCATCTTCAACTTCTTGGTTATGTCTTCACAAAGCATTTCCTCTTCCCTGAAGAACTAGTTATTTTATATCAAATATATTGATGAAGGAAACTAACTGAATACAAAAGAGGCATGGATGCAATATATAACCTTGCTCGCTCAGGTTGTGCAAATGCTGAGGAGTGATTCAGAAGACTCTCTATGGTGCAATAATGCAGGGGCACAACAACCCCCCAAAATGTAGGGGGGGGCAAACTCCTTGAAAAATCTGTATAAGCTAGCTAAGCAGGGGGCTAATTTTAATCTTCTCCATATAAAATTTTGCGCAGCGTTAAAAATCAGAACGGAGTCGCTAGGGATGAAGGCACAAATAATTTAGCAAATCAGACAGTGTCCATTAAAAAGGGCGCCACAACCTCTGATTTCTGGGGGGGGGGGCTAGCCCCCCCCCCACAATCGTGCTTGGGAGGGGGCAATCTCCAGGATTCCGAATGGAAGAAATGTCATTAGAATGGTGATTCATCGTTACTTGCCTTGTAGCAAGCTAAAAGCTCGACCAGCAACACAACTAATGGAACAACTTCCCAGCTGCCCGAGTTAGACCTTCTACACCCTTTGCTAACACCAGAATTATGTTGGACCATTTCTTATAAGGTCAGGTTCAAAATGATCCAGGACAAAAATTAAGTGCTATACCGCAGTATTCGTATGATAGGCCACACGTGCCATCCACTTGGAGGTAGTCAGTGATATGACATCTCAAGCATTCTTGGCAGCGTTGAAAAGGTTCATTTCTCAACGCGGGAGATGTCAAAACATCTACAGCGACAACGGAACGACTTTCGTTGGAGCTAACAAAGAGTTACGCAAGCTGCATGAGATGGTACAGACAGCGCAGAACCATTGGTCAGTAACAGACTTTGCTCATCAAGAAGGAATACAGTGGCACTTCATAACTCCTCAGGCTCCTCACTTCAGTGGCATACGGGAAGCAGGAGTTAAGTCCTTTAATTTTCACCTTAGGAGAGTCATGGGAATGTCCTGTCTGAATTTTGATGAACTCACCACCCTTGTCACTCAATTCGAAGGGTGCCTCAACTCTAGGCCTTTAGTAACTTAAATAAAACTTTGTATACTCCACTATAGGTTTAATAACACGACCCGGGCTTCGTCACTTCGTGTCATCTTCAGGAGACCCTATTACACCTATAGTGGAGTATACTAAGTTTTATTTAAGTTACTATGAATTACTTCCACAAAGTCAAGCCTGGAACCACTTCCTTTGTGTCTAGGCCTTTAGTCACTTTATCTAATGATCCCAACGACTCATCTGCCTTAACCCTAGGGAATTTCTCATTGGCCAACCCATTACCTCTATCCCAGAGCCAGACTTAGTTAACGTAAAATTTAGTTTGCTTTCTCAATGGCAGCAGTTGCAGCGCCAGTTGCAGCACTTCTGGAAGAAGTGGTCAAACGACTACTTGACCACCCTACAGCAGAGAACAAGGTGGTCCATGGCTATGAAGAATGTTCATCCAGGATCGTTGGTTGTGCTCAAGGATGAAAACACATCTCCAATGTCATGGAGCTCTTGGGTGTGATTCAAGATGTGTATCCCGGTGAAGATGGACTTGTGCGTGTTGCAACAGTGCAAACTAAACAGGGAATGTACAAGAGACCTATAAGCAAGATTTGTGTTTTACCCTCAGATGAGGAGTGATATTAATTTTTTACTGTTCTTTATTTTGTACATATAATGTTTAATTTGCTTTATTTAAAAAATGGGCCCTTAACCTTTTTTTGGCGGGCAGTATGTTCAGGCTAAGGGTTCGTATGAGAAGAGTTTTCCCCTGTGTGACGTAAGGTATGGTGGCTTCGGAAATAAGGGTGCCAAGTGGACACTCTAAGAGAGGGTCATATCCTCTGAAACTATGCAGTAGAACATTCTAGAAGAGGGGAGCGACCCAATCCCCTCTTGGAAGGATGATGCAATCCCCCTTCCCCTGGGCCAGGCCAATCGTATATAAAGGGCCGCGGAACAAGCAGAAATCAATTCATCGGGTCAACCCCTTGTAGTAACATCGCCCGTATTGCAGTGCTCTCGGCAGCAGACTTCGTACACCATCCCAAGCGCTGTGTGCACAGGCAGAAGTCAACCAACGCCCACAGAGGCGAGACATTCAGCAATCAGACTACCAGTGCGGCCGAGGGCCTCTTCATACAGTCCACTTGGGTCTTTTTTTCAACCAGCAAAACCTGACCCCCTACAACTATTATAATGCATCATTTACTTTGTAAACCCCATTCAAGAACATCAAGAAGCGATTAAACGTTTGACCGTCATATTTGAACTATATGATGATAATATTTACCAGGATATCTGCAGGAGGTTGAATTTCCAGTAAAATTCTATCAACTGCTTCAGATATTCTCTCTTGCGTAGGAAGCTGACCCAGCAGCACCCGTTGTAGAACAAACTCATTTAATAGTGGCTGCATCTGGTCCAATACCCTTGAGTGACCAACACTCAAGGCAATCATATTTTCAAAGGTCATATTTCTAGCCTAGAAGGAAAAAATTCTATTACAAGCCAATCATGTAAATTACTACGTCTCCAAATTTCATTAGCAATTATCTGACTTACTACGAGCATGATCAAATCTGTCAAAAATGATTCTCCTTCTGAATACGAATAATCAGGAACTGTCTGCAGGAAGTCAGCCACTGTGGGGGATCCTTGATAAAGCATTGATGTAGCACCCTAAATAAATAGGTAACCAAGATGAAATAACAATTTGTTTCAATATACTAATACCTACTAATGCAGCTAATATTTAAAACAGGATTCACCACAGAACATAATTAATCTTACCATTACAGTTCATGTATATTTTTTATTTAAATAATGATGAAAATTGTAATTAATTGTCAAATAACTCTTTCTTGCAAGTGAGTTGCAAAGATTAAAGCCCAAAACTTAGGTAGAATAATTAACTAACTCCAGAACCAAACTGTAAATGTGTAGCCTTTATCTAACAATGGCTTACCTCAATGAGATGGCCAAACATTTCCAATGAATATTCAGGAGTTCTATTTTGTCCAGCCTGAAATACGCAATTTTATCAACAAAAACATTGGATTGGAACCTATGCCATGAGAAATAAAACCTACGTTAGCAATTACTAACTTGTCTGGGTGCATCCTTGACTATTTACAACCAACAGCTGCATTAGCAATGTATGGTTTAAAAAAAGAATAAAATTGAAGTTGATCAACAAACCTCGCTTTGTGAGCTCCCTTGCCGTAGCTGATTTAATAGACCCAGCCATGAGAGCTCCAACGGCACATTAAGCTGGTCTAGTAATCCATCATCCGAAAAGTCTGTTGCAATGAAATTCCGTCCTTGCCCTGAAACAAAAGTCCTTGTTGAATTATAAAATAATTTTAAAGAACAGAGCTGTACTCTAAAAATAACATTAAATAGAAAACTAGCATGAGTAAATAACATAAACAACTGAAATTTCAAGAACTACTTAGGACATGATTTCTTACTTTGAATATTCAATTATGACCTCGGCAAGCTCAACAGAGTTTTTTCTAAACACTTCCATTGAATTCCCAATGGCCAAAATGGCAATCATAATGTATATTCGAAACCTTTAATACTTCCTATTTAATACTCCAAAATGCTTTTGTATTTTAGATTATTTTACCATGCAAGCTAAAGAACTTCAGGAAGTTCATAAAATACTTATAATGATATTTACATGATTACAAACTGATCATATAGAGCATAGGACAGCCACCATTAGCAGTTTCGGGGGTATTAGCTAACACCTAGCTCTATAAAAAAATTGAATCAGAAAGATCCATTGATCAAGGCAATCTGACTGGGCTGAACTCAGAATGCAAAGTTCAGCACGGTACAGCATGAAAGATATTTTTGAAGACAACATTAGAAGTGAGGAAGAGACAAAAAAACTAGTAAACAGGACAAAAAATTCAGATCAGAGCAAAGGACATAAAAATAGACACCATAGGTAAAAGTCCTTTGACTCAAGTCCAACAGCTCTCAGAACTGTAAGTCATGTATGCCATCTGCTTCCTGGAGGCCTATAGCAATGGCTAAATAGTCTCAGATGGGTAAACCCCTTATGTCGAAGAGTTCTGAGAAGAGTTACGTTACAATTTTGAATTCCAGCAATTACTGGCCATTCACGCAGATGGGATGAGTGTCCCTCATCCTCGGACCAACATCTGAAATTCAGTATCCCTTCCATTCCTAAGGTGGCTCTGGCTTGACTTAGAGGCTAAATATTTTTATTTATTCAGTTTCAAAAATCCAAATTTCCCGGATGAAATGGGCTATCTATTAAAAACTAAAATTAAGGTACAAAATATGCAGATTATTTCACAAATACATTTTTAATGATCACATTTGTTCAGCCACAGCCAACTGCAATATCATTTGTAAGGCACTAGTTACTCACTCCTATTTCAACTACAATTACAGCAGTAATTCACTAGCGACTTGATAAAAAATTAAGGTGGTAAGATGTCTAAATTTTATTTTTATTCAACTTCCCATAACTATAACCTTCTTATAGACAGTACCATTATATGCTTTCTTGTTCAAATTGACATTTTTCTGCTGTAATATGAGCAATCTTCATAAGAGCACATGTTAAAATCTCCACTTTCAAGGCTAAATTACTGTGAAACTAGCTAGGAAATCCTATTTTCTGGTAGTGAAGGCTTATCAGGCTCTTGGTGACATATTTCCATTGTCATAGATGAGATTTTCGATAGCATTGCAGTTACTTCTTCTCTTCTTCACTTGACGAACAAGATGACTTCACTTCTGACCTGAAGAAGACAGCATGGCTTCAGGTCATAAGTGAAGAAGTAGCTGCAATGCTATCAAAACTGTTACCTACCACAATGGAAATATATGGAAGGGAGCCTGCAAAGCCTTCACTGCCATCTCAATGACTTCATGGAAGCCTTCAAGTTCAAATCCTATTTTCTTTTTATCCTTGCTCATAAAACACATTTCAAATATGCAAATTTAAAGTCTTCAGAAGATCTGGAATAAATAACCCTGAGACCAGAGCCACCTGGAGTAACACGACAAAAATATATCAATTAAACTCCAATCAAGCCACATGTCTTGTACTGAGGGCCTGAGTGCTTGAATCCCATCCTTTTCGTCTCAGTCTTCATAACTGAAGCTATTAGGGGTAGCGATGGCTCTAGGCCAAAATGATTTGAGCTTGACTATTAGCTAGCTCATGCTTAGTTTCATTTCCAAAAATGCTCTTTCCCAAGAATCTAGGGGAAAATGTAATGCTTTAATCAGTACAGCTAAGACATTCAGCTTCTCCAAACACTACTTCAACTGCCATGATTAGTACCATAGACAATTAATAGCTTTCAAAGCTGCTAGACCTGGCCACACGTGTTAGGGGCCAGATGTCCTAATCTGTTTCATGGAATATAAGTAGACAGAGTAAAAGGACATACACCTAGGACAGTCACATGCTTTCCAAGTGGTAGAGGCAGCAAGAATTCAGGTGCTTTAGTGAAGCTCCTGGCTTGATCTAGGAGCTCTTGGTATAATTCACCTTTACCTCTTGATGGATGTCTCTCAGCTATTGCCCCACACCTCAAGCATAAAGCAGAGGGTTTTGAAGGAGGGGTATACAATGAACTACTATGCAATCACCTCTTAAAGAGCTATTTCGACAAATTCAAAATTCTTTAACTTTAAAAGGTAATGCTAATATTTGAATGGCCAATAAATACCATATTTCACTGCAAATATATGCCCAGATATATCCCAATGTATACATATTTCTCCAAATTCTCTCTCAGGACTTGGATGCATCTCAAAGGAAGATAGCATTAAAACTAACAGACAAAAAATTCACACACACTCTGTAACATTGTAAACATAGACCCAAGGTCAACAACTCCAGATCACAGCAATATCGACATGGGGGGCCGTCGCTAGGGACGCCAAGGAAAAAGGAGGTTAACAAAAGGAAAGGGGGAGTAAGAGGGAACCTGCGGTGGCGAGCGGACGGGCGCGGCGTGTGCGAGAGGAAGGGAGAGCTATTGGAGCCGGAGTGCCGCGAGCCTGGGAGAGAGGAGGCTGACCTTGGCACGGTGTGGGATTGCAGCAGGCTGGGTGCACGCTGAGGGAATGTTGGAGTTGACCTTGGGTTGTGTGTGTGTGTGTGCTTGTGTGTGTAGTGGTGAGTGGATTGGGCCCGATAACTTTTTGAAATTAAATATATTCTTGTGAACTTGATACTGAGGGTGATGCACGCGTTATGATTTGATTGTGTGTGTTACAACTCCTGAAACGAAAGCTATTATAGTAGTTGACACTTACTTGTAGTTTGAGTACTGCTCCCACTCCTGGCAGAGGTTTCACCTTCTGGTGGAGATGAACTTGAACTCCTAGCTCCCATCCCGTTACCCAACCAATGGTTCATGAATGCTATCAACAAATCAAGCCTAGACATATTTTGCTGATTTGGAGTTTCAGTGGGTGTGGACTCCGCCGCAGCTGGTGCTGATGCTTGTGCTTGGGGTTCAGTATTACCACTAGATGTTGCTTGTTGCTGCACAAAAGGAAAGTGATGTCAACATGTAACAGAATGCATACTGTCTCTCCAAGATAAATTTACATTCTGTTAAATCCTCACATGCAAAAGGTCATCTGAAAAACCTGACTGACTGAGAAAACTTAACAATAGTCTTCAACAGTAAGTCCTTGACTAACATCATTTCTATTAGCATCTGATTCAATGATACGTCCATGCTAGCAAATGCCGTTGGAAAATTTTCCCAGTTAAATGCAAATAACATGGAACACATGAGCATACGTATACTTATTCTGTTAACTTACACATATTTATCCTATCTTAAATAGCCAGGTAACTAATTTGTTTTTGAATAAAGGAAAAAACTGTACTAAGAAATTAACACCCTGGTAAATCATGGAATAAAAATGATCACGAATATCTGGGTCTGTTTTACTTAGTTTCAATTAACCTCGCGCTTCTTCAGCACATACCTCCAAAGTAAATCTATTTATTTATTTATTAATCCCGGGACACGTGATTACATGTATGGGACAGTTCCAATAGGCAAATTAACAATGTATATGTATAATAGGTATACCAGAATAGCAATGACAAAATATACACAGATTGAATACAAAAATACATGGCGTACAGTTAACTCAATTACATAGAGGTAAGAAATTCATCCACCGAATAAAATGCATTTTTTATCAGATACTCTTTTAATTCTACCTGAAAGAGTGAGATAGATTTAATGCTTTTAATTTTTATAGGGAGGGAGTTATAGAACATCACTCCTGCATAGAGCGGGCTTTTAGTATATAGCTTTAGATTATGAGTAACGATTCTAAAGTCATTTTTCTTTCTTGTGTCATACTTATGCACATCCATATTAGTCATTAGCTCTAGTGCAGAATAATGTTCTTTAATATACAAAATTGAAAAGAATATATAAATGCAGGGGAACGTTAGAAGCATGAGATCTTTAAAAAGTGACCAGCAGCTGTGATTTTTTCTTACTCTTGCCAGGATTCTCACGGCCCACTTTTGTAGTTTAAAAAGCCTTATTGTGTGGTGGGAGTGGCCCCAGGCTACTACACCATATTTAAGTCAACTGTAAATATCTGCGTAATAGACTAATTTTGCAGTTGACAGATTTGATATTGGCAATATTTGTCTTAGGAGGTAACACCCCGAGGCAATTTTAGAGCAAAGACCATTAATATGTGTCCCCCATTGCATGGATTCATCAATATCCACCCCTAGGTGGATATTGATGAATCCATCAATATTCGAGACTTGGAACAAATTCAAAATACATATACTTACAGGTCTTAAGCGACGACGAGGTGAACTCAAGTGATGTGAGCTGCATGGCAGGAATGGATCAAAACTGTTTGCTCCCAAGCCTAGATGAAAGCAATATTTACACTTTTAACTCAAGAAAAACAATGGGAAAAAAACCTACTAACACAATCAATATTGTACAACCTTGCAATGCTGCTGGGGCTAATTGCACATGAGGCCTGGAGGTTGACCTTGTCTGTGTTGATGTAGTAGGATGAGTTGCCGTGTTGCCACGAGCCTGACTATTTTGGCCACCTCCACCTCCTGCATTCCCTCCTCCGGATGTGGTAGTGTTCCCTGAGGATGATGCAGTTGATGGCGTGTTGGCAGAGGTGCTGGGTGTAGTAGTACTAGTAGAGGGTGGTGTGCTCCGATTCCTAGCCGAGGCACCTCCCCCTAAACTCCCATTTATAGTAACAGTGGCAGTATTTCCAGCTCCCCGACCCATCATCATCTGGCCTGCCATGGCTTGCAGCATATTTTCTAAGAGCTCAGCCGGAGGCGGCCTTGGCCAGGTGAAGCTTTGCTGCTGCGCATTGCCTAAACAAATAAGAATTGAAAGATTCCATCAATAGAGAAACACATTTAACACGTTCGCGGCAGCGGCTATATTTGCCATTCCTCCCCCGTGGGCGGCAATTTTCATAAAAACGATTTTGTTCGAATAGTGTTTTTTATTGATGAAAATGACTTTGGTATGGGTGAATATGACGAATTTCACTAAATCCGGGAGAACTGAATGTCCAATATAGAGTAATTAATTGATTCCCCTTGCGGGTATGCAACCACTGCTCATGTTGCTAATTTCTTATACGTTCGTCTAAAATATCTTCAGAATACATTCGTCAGCGATTTTTTTTAGATATGAAAGTAGATGAAATATTCATTGGATTCTAGTGAAAAATAGAACATGATTGCAGTCATGATATTGATTTTTTGGTAAGAATAAAATATTTCATTATAGCTTGTATCAACTGCTTCGGATGTTTCTTCCGTAGCCTTCACTAAATCCTTCTTCCGCTGCAATTCCCTGCTTTGGTTTTTCAGCTTCGGTAACAATATGCAGCGGGAGGGCAGTTGAGTCTTTTCGAATGAAAAAGGGTCTGGATACCTGAGGGCAGTCGTGAAAACGATTTTCCTACGCACCCGCTAGGAAATCCTCCACCCTTGTGAGGTAGGCACCGGATGGCCCGGTTGCTGGGACCCCACATCAAATAATGGGTTACCCTCTCTTATGCCTTCACGAGTGAGATTTCTTGAGATTTCCTAATCTAGAGGTTGGAGACCAGCCTCTCGGCACGTGTCCCACCGATTGCAAAGGCGAGGGCCTACCTCCCGAAGGTCGCTAAACAGAGGGGTGGCAGTGGTCATAGCCTAGCCGGTATGTTTGAATCTATATTTTTCTTTCTTGGCACGTGAGAATTCCTGCTCCTGGAATATTTTCATCTACGTAAGCAAAGACAATGCTTCAAGTTTTATTGCTGGGAGGCCTTGTACAGTTTTATAACAAAATCATTTTACCTGTATTGGCCGTGGGTGTTACATCTTCGTCAAGTTCGAGTGCATGAGAGATTGCACAAATTCTTCCCAAAAATTTACCTTTTATGGTGGTGCTGGTTTAGGTGTATAATTGGACCTTTCAGATCCGGTTAGTGTTTACATTTCCAGAACAATGAAGTTCAAAATCTAGTAGTTGAAAAGCCTAATTAGTACGCAAGGCAGGTTATGGATTCAGAAGTTATTACCCGACGATTCAAGATGCAGAAGTGGAAAGACAGTTCGAAGTTCTAGATACACAATTTCATTGCCATCCTGATTGCGATGGGTAAAAGCCACTTACCCAAAATGCGGCTATATTGGTCACAAAAACCACTTTACAGGAATGATTTCATCTGAAATGTAATGAGTCGGGACAGGTTCGAGCTACTATTGAAATGATTTCTTGTCAGTATCAATGCTGATTTTACTGCCAGTACAGATAGATTAGCCAAAGTGAGGCCCCTCTTTGACCTGGTCTGCGGGATACTTCATTCTACTCTCACTCCAGGGGAAAATGTTGTTATAGAAGTATCCGTGGTGCCTTATGGAGGTCGACTACATTTTAGGCAGTACCAACCGGTAAAAGCTCATAAATACAAAATCAAGTGTTGTAAACAGCGCACTCCTGAGTCCTATACACATAATCTCCAGGTTTACGCAGGTTAAATGCCTGTGCTGCGTGAGAATGTTGGGCACAGTTACCAAGTTGTGCTGCAGTTGACAAAAGGACTTTTAGATGCAGGCAAGACATTGTGCATAGATCATTTTCATACCAGTGTTGAACTTGCTAAAGAACATCTGAGAAGGAAAACGTATGTTTGCAGCTCACTTCGATCAAATCAGAATGGTAACCCACAGGATATTCGCCAACAAATTTGAAAAAGGGGGAAAAGGTCATTGATGGCCTTTTGAAGGGCGATTTAGACAGCAGCGAGGCCATTAGTGATGATGCTCCACCTTCGAAGAAGAAAAGGTCGATACATCACCTGAACAAATCTGAAAGAATTAGGTATTGGATATAGAAACTGTTTAGTTGCAAATGGTATATGATTAGAATAGTATTTCAATATTTTATACATGAAGGGGAACTTCCTACCCGTATGCTCACGTTGAGGTCCGTAATTGTGTAGAAAACCAAAGCCATTTCATATGATGTATGTACAATATTAGGGGAAAGTCAACAGAGAGACATTCTGTATTGCAATTGTGGAAACTAGGGCACACCTTACGTACATTATGATATGCTTTTTACCGACTGAATAGAAAACATTGTAAAATTTTGCTTCGTGTTATTGCCGCATCATAGACAATAACGGCTAAATCGCAATGGCCATCTACATGTTTATCGCGAATAAATACAATACCGTAGTGTTTATTTTCTATGAAAACTTTCTTTGTTTGATGAAATTTATCAAAATACTGACGGGATAAATAATTTTAGGACCAGCTAATGCGAAACACGTCGCAGAAAAGTTTCCGACCCCTGTGAATGCAGGATAGGCAATTTGCATTGCAGGAATTAAGTTTTTATAAAAGATCGTCATTACAGTTGAATCCAGATTTTGCTGAATTTCGAATTCTAAGGTGGTAAATATACGTTAGTATCGCAATATTTTATGTAGATATACAGATAAAACTCAAGGTAAACAATCTATTTGTTCACAGCCCATTGTTTTACTTACTAACTTTCTTTACGTAAAAACATTGCCATTACATCAATAAAATATCTTTGTGGGAGATGACAGAGGTTGTATTCCTCCCTCATGGGTGTACGGGGATAGAAGATCCCTTTCTTCTTATGGCAGGCGTTACCACTGGTGGGTCATGCCGCCCAGGAGGCTTGGAAACCCATGACCCACCGGAGGGTCATGCCGCCGCAAACGTGTTAAAACACCATGACCATAAATAATACTTTGAATACTTATAAGCTAGTCAATAATTTTGTCCCGTTATATCAATATGTCCTAAAACCCTAAATTTATATTATTGGAACTTAAGTGTTCCCACAGTTTATATAATTTTTATAACATTACAATAAATTTTCCAAATTACCCATGTTTATAAATCCCCGTATTAATACTATTTCATTTTGTTTTCCTTCCCTATGCATCACTCTCCACTTGATGAAAAAATATTCATTTTCTAAGGATATTACAGATGGGTATTACAGATGGGTACAGGGGATGGCCTTGGTAAAACATCTTTTGACTTTTTTCACACATATACACTGAAAATTGACAAGAGGTTTTCCAATCAAGTAATAAAGGTCTAGTTGAATTTCAACCGCATATTTGAATCTAACAAATTACAAAGCACTTATTTGGTGATCAATAAAAAAGCCATGTCAAAGCAAAGTTAAGGGATATCAATTACCAGTTTTTTCTCATTCAAAACTTCTATGGAATGCACCATTTTAAAGTCACCTATTCATTTTTAGGTAAAAGCATCATATTCAACTTAATTATTACAGCAAGGTATCAACACATAATTGCTAACTGAGAATTTATAAATTAACAGTACAATGGCTTCCATCCTTTCGAAGGTTAGGAAACCAACATTTTTCCCTGAAACTACAAAATTCCAGGCTAAACAAGGTGAGCGACCACCAAAAGAGGCAGAGTTCTAATGAAAATGAGATGAACACCAAATGATGATTATGCTCAAACTAATACATTTCAGCTTTACTTACCACCAGCATTAGAATTTCCATCATTTCCAGAGGCTTGTGAATTGCCATTAGTGACCACCGTAGCCTGAATAGAGTCAATTGTGGCACCTGCTTGACCGAGCTCCATAATGAATTCCACATTCCCAGGAGTAATGCTGACCACAGGCGGCAGTCCTGAGGGAGCTTGAGACCGATTTGGGCGAGACTGAGGACGTAAAGGGGTATTTGACTGTGGCATTGATTCTGAAAAACTGGCTGAGTCATTGCCTTGGCTAGCAGGGGTAGGTGTAGCAGTTGAAGATGGAGATGAATTCTCTGAAGGGGATTGCTGCTGCGAACCAGTATTAGATGCACTCCGATTTCCCATTACATTTATCTGAGCCTGTTGGAAAAAGAAACAGCAGTCAATAATACTAATTCACTCAACAGGCTGTCAAATAAAAGGTGCTCTCAGAACTCATTTGTACAATGAATGAGGTGCAAAAATTAAAATCTCTAAGTCAACAAGAAATAACGTAAATGCGCCTTACTTATTCAACATTTAAACTACTTATTTTGGGTATATTCTCATTCATGCACAGAGCAAGAAAAGAAATGACTAACAAGCAAGTATCTCAAAAAGTCATACAAATATTTTTAGCAAAATCAGGCTAACAATAAGTTTTAAAAATATTTCAGTTGAGCCAACCCTTTCAATTACTGTGCCACTTTATGAAAAGTTGGAAAAATGGACATTGAGTCATCTAACTTGTTTTAAACAAATAAATGTTATTCATGGCTTTTATATACTATGAAGAGACCTAAAAAATGTTACAATGCCATGCATTTATATCTTACCCTAGATTTTACAAATTTTGATTTCACCAACTACTGATTTTTAGTCCCTTTGACACAAAATTAAGGTTTTAGGGTATATTACCTCTTGGGAAATAAAAACCTCCAAACCGATGAGACATCACACACAACTTCAGCGACATACAAATTCTATTCTAGGTATAATTAATAAATTCATCCAGAGTAGAGGCTATGAAAAATGCAATTCAATTGAAGATGGTAGTTTACCTGAATAGGAATACCAGCTTGTAAAACAGCAGAATGTTGAATGACTAAAGGACGACTTCTTAGATTCCTTGGAGGAGCTTGAGAGAAATCACAAATGATATCACTCATTGCATGATATGCATGTGAGAGGTAATGCATAACTTCAGATACAGAATTAAAGGTCCTCTGCATGCTCTCGGCAGTCTCTCCCTAAAGTAAATAAAAGCATGTATAATGATTAGCAAAGAATGTTAACAACATGGCAAGGTATTCAATGATAAATAGCCACAACATGATGTGACAAATCATTTAAAATGAAAGGTTTTAATAAGATCAAGAGAAAGTATCTGATGTAATCCATTCAATATCACAGTAAGTCCTCGATTTCCATACTATTTGAACTTTCGTACAGACATCTCTCACTCGACTTTCATATGCTAAATTCGGACTTACAGACATTTGCCAGTAAACAATATTTTTTACTTTCACAACACAACAATCCACATGCCTACCTTTAGCTACAGACCATACACTCTATATAGCACACATCATAACGGATGAGCAAGTATGTGTGTGCTAAACAACAAAAGAAAGTCAATAATGACATCTGTGATTGTTGCCAAGTCTAAAGATTTTCAGGAAAGACTAGAGCATGCATAATGAGAAGATGTCAATTACTCTAAGATAAACAGATAGCAATGTTCAATACTAATTTTGACAAATTACATAACTATACACCAAAATTATGCTGTGAATGAAAATTATCTGCAGAATGCTACAAAACAGCAGGTTACAAAACATTTTGCCAGCACACAATGCTCCATTCTACTGTTTCCACTTCATGCACACTGACTTACACCACAATGATTCCTTATATGAATAAGAAAAACATCAGTTTTTGATCAAATACCCAGCACATGAAGTTTATCCCTTTGTTCTATCCTTCTGAAGGTATCTCTATTTTGATTCATTAATTTGAAGATATGAATTCAGTTTCTCATACAAACAAATTAGCACACAAAATTTGCAAAATTTCCAATTCTACAGCTAAAAGAAGCATGTCATCACTTAGCAGAATACTCATCAAATAGGTACCTACACAAGTATTTCAAGAGCAAAAAGGAGAGTCCCCATCTCCATATCGTAAGGGCGTTTAGAGCTAGTGAGATTGAAACACGAAGGATGGAAGGGCATAGTCAACCGCCTCCTCATCAGACAAAGAGCAAAAAGTATTCTCAAACAATTTCAATTCCAAGCACAAGACAGAAACCTTACTCGCTTCATTTGCATCCCATTTTTAAATCCTAAACACTTCAACAATCATGGATGAATTTGAAGAATATTATGAAGGGGATATTATCCTCACCATCAGTACAGTTTTTGAACAACAAAAAATACCATTTCACATCAATAATAATTGTTTAGGGGTTGATTTTATCACATAATACTCATAGACTATGAACTTAGTTACACTGACCAACATCATTCCAGTACTAAGAATCCATAACCCTAAAAAACATGTCAATTAATTTCCACAGCAAACCCTTCCAATGAATAACGAAGTCTATTTGTGGAACTCAAATGAACACTAAATCTCATACATATAAACTACTTAAAAGAAAGTCTCTCAAATAGCATATGCTCAATTTTTCCAAGGTGACAATTGATTATTATAATTCATAGAATGTTTAACTTGTGGAACAGAAGGCATGACTGTATCAGATTGACTGAATAAGTTACAATTAACATTCATAAATTATTCATATGTTCTTACATTGGTGTCAACAGCTGGATCAGTTTGCATTAAATGCAGATATTGCTGGAGGAAAGGCTGAAGTCTTGCATTAGTTTGAGCTAGAGTGTACAGAACATCAGCTAATGCAGTGGTTCTTGGAGCCCTGGAAAGAAGTTTTCATTAAATAATTACCAAGCCAAAAAATATTAATACTACCACAGTGGTACTAATGTTTAAAAAATATAAAGCTAATTTAAAGAGGAATCAATTAATTTTATACACAAAAAATAATACCAGGCATAACAAGCAAGATTTTAAGTATCAGCATGACCTTTGGATACGTGATACCAAGGCAGCTTGTTGGGGCAGAATGTGCCCTTGGCCAATCAATACTATTAAGTCCACTGGAGGGCCAAATTCTCAAATACAGAGAAAGATCACTTTCACATCCCCTGAAGTTACTATTTCCCATGATTAACGACATTTTATTGATGAACAACTATTTTAGTATCCTTGCTATGCAATCATATTCCCTAATTTACACTTTCAAAGTCTGAAATATCCTGCGATTTACGACATCTAGCCAGGAGCAAGATGTCGTAGCTCTTTCACTTGGGTACTCAGACCACGGTGCTTTAATCACGTAAGAGTTGACCAAATAATACCTACGTCATTACACTACAATGAGAAACACATTACATACTAAGCAACTCATTTTAAAAGAAACAAAGGGAAAAAGTCAATGAATCTATGAAGTGACCCTAAAGCAAATAGCCTGAAAGTATTCAAACTTTTATTACTTACTCAATTGTTCTCCGGTTGGATTCCTCACCCAGACTTGCCTCTTCAGCAGGAGCCGATGCTGATGAACCTTGAAGCCCCTCAGATCCACGAGCTTGGTCATCACTTGCATTTCCTCGACCAGTCTCCTCTGATGAACCTGCATCGGCAGTTTCACCACCTGCAGCACATACCATTCCAAGAAAAGCAAAATTGAACTTTAGGTCATGGCAATGCACTGAAATGTACCTCATTTCTAAACATGACATTTCAAAATAAATGGAAATAATACATCTGAAGGTAACACATTTATCAAGTTAATCAGAAAATAGGATTACCCTTGAGGTCTTCACTCATGATGCATAATTGAAAATTTGAGAATAGGATTTAATATTTAATATTTTTTATTTGCCCAGTTGACAATATAAAAAAATATGTACTCTAAGTTACAAAACAGTTTGAAATTATATAAGGCAAGTCAAGGAGTAAGATATGAAAATTATTTACAAATCAGTTACACAATCATGAGTCCAATAATCTTTCACAGAATAAAAAAATTTACTGATAAGGTACAGCTAACTGCAACAGTAAATGTGGATGGCTCCACTGCACCGCAACACGGTCGGAGCTGGGTCATGGGAAAATTTTTCTTGCATTGGCCCTCCGTGAAGGAATCATGCCGTAGTCATGGTGATCGGGTATTGGGTGTAAGA
Organism: Ceriagrion tenellum; assembly: GCA_963169105.1. Lineage (NCBI taxonomy): Eukaryota > Metazoa > Arthropoda > Insecta > Odonata > Coenagrionidae > Ceriagrion > Ceriagrion tenellum. The sequence goes on from OY720632.1 coordinate 79,323,261, forward strand.
CTGTGGAGGAAAGGGGGGGGGAAGTGACAGATGCTAGAGGGATTCATTCCAAAGAGCGAATTTGGATGGGACTGCAGCCTTCCAAACTGGTTGAACCACGACTAAAATTCTTATGAGAACAGAGGCCGAGGAAGACGGAATACGAGTCTTTAACCAGCAAACACGAATCGCCCAGTACGCAAAGAGAGAAGCGCTGAAAAGAAATGAGCAATTTCGCGGTGTTTATCCTTATGAATCGATACCGCTGTTAGCAGGGGATCGGGTTAGTGTGTTGGTTAGAGTACTCGCCTACCACACGGGCAGCCAGGGTTCAAATCCCTGCAGTGGAAGATGTTTTTCAGAAGAACCCGATCCCTACTTGACTGTCTTGTGGAGGGCACTTGAAGTGGAGTACTCCATCTGTCGGATGAGACGTTAAGCCGTGGTCCCCTTGGCGCCTTTCGTTAAGAGTAGGCTAATGCCGATGCCAGGTTTCTATCCACCCTTCCTCCCTTTCCTATCCCCTAGGGCGCAAATGACCTTAGCCGTCGGTCGCCACCCCAAATATCCAATCCAACCACTGTAAGCCTAACATTTCTCATTTTGTAATTAATAAACAAATTCTGTGTACCACTATCAGACGAACGCAGTAAAAGTTTAGTATACATTTGAGAAATCATCTCCGAAAAAACAGAATATTTAAATTGATTGGGATTGTGAAATGCTGACAGGGGTTTTAATTTAATGATGTTTAAGTTCACACAGAACTACTGGCTGCTATTAATCTTACTTTAACGGGTCACTTATTTGCGTGACTTTTTCTCATCATAATACTTCTTGTGCTGTTCCCTAAATGAATGTAGACATGACATTATTTCCTTACGTTCATTGCGATAAATAAAGATTCCTTTATGTGAAGATTTTATTGATTTTTGCTACTTAATAGAAGTGTGTTCCTCCTCATTGTCACTTTCTTTTCGTGGGAAATCAAACATAATATATTCATCCTTGTAGCACAGTGAATACTTATAAATAAAACAATGCTACAGCCGTATGATTGATAAAGAAAACTATTTGGAGAGTAGTGTTTTCAGCCAGTAAGTTAAACAACATGAGGAAGGGTGACAGGCTTTTCCTTAAAAAATGTGGTTTTTGACTTGTCTTATACTAAATTGCACAATAACTTTTCTTTGCAGGACTATAAGATTTAGCTGAAAATTGCACCCTTCAGATCATAAGTGAAGATCAATAAGATAAATCAAAGTAAGATTATAACGAAAATAGTGATGGACCTTATGCAATATTTTAATGTTTATCATTCATTCAGTCTGTCATTCCCAGAAACAAATAAATGGATCGACTTTAATGCAACAATGAAAGTACCCACAAAAGTTAAGAGATGAGCACCTCCAACAGCAATCATGCTAGGGCATACCACATACCTAACCAATAATTAGCAAATATAACAGATGAATTGTACAGGAAAATTGAAGTGATTTGCAATACAAACTGTGAATCAGCCTTCAAGAAGAGGTTCAAGTTTAATAAATCTCCTAATGAGCCCAACACTGTTTTCAAAGCACCAAATATGAATGAAAACTATGCTCCAGATTACTCTGAATGATTACCATATATGTCCGAATATAAGCCCACCTATTTTGACAAAACATCAGCCATAAAAAGTGGAGGGGGGCTATTTTTGGGCACAGCAAAATTTAACACAGATGTTTCATTGTCTATATGCAGCCAGAAGTTCACAGCAGTTGAGTATTTCATTCACTTGCTTAGATGCAAAAAAATTCAAGTTAAACTGTTAAGTACCTAATTAAGGTACATATTCTATTTTTGGCATAAAAAGAGTGTTCCACCTGAAAAGAATAATGCTAAAAGAAGATATGTTTTTTTCCAAAAGTAAGGCCTGAAAGTTTGGGGAGAGGATAATCATACAGGGTCTATATTCGGACAAATACAGTCTTCTTCTAAAGTGAAGTTGTCCTCATACAGGTTTCAACTGAACTGCTCCCACCTAGCTCGTCTATCCTGTGCCACCTCCCTAAGCTCTTCGTTACTCCTTCCATTATTAATATCCATCAACAAAATATTTCTTCATTTTCCTCTCCCTCTCTTTCCCTCGATCTTTCATTATAATATTCTTTTCATCAGGCAATATTTCTTCTGGACATGTCCCATCCAGTTTTCCTTCCTCTTTTTTATTGATCTCAAAATTTCTCTCTTCTCATTTAACCTTTCCAGCACTTCCTCATACCTCACTTATCACTCCATTTAAATCTTTCAATTCTTCTCCATAGCCACATTTCAAAATCCTCTAGATATCTCTCCTCTTTCTCACTGATCATCCATGTTTCTGCTCCATAAAGCACAACACTCCAAATAAAACATTCAGCAAATCTATTCCTTAAGCCTATGTTGATTGATTTGGTTGAAAGTAGTTGATTGACATCACTGAAGGCTGCCTTTCCCCGTGAAAATCTACTTCTTATTTCCTCCTAACAACTTCCAATCCATGTCATAACACTTCCGAGGTATCTAAATGATGGTATTTGTTCTACTCTTTTTCCATCAAAGATCACATTTAGAACTCTTTCCTCTTTTTCTGCCTTCATTATTTTAGTTTTCCCAATGTTTATCTTCATTCCAAAATGTTTTCCTACCCTATCAATTTTATCCACCATTTCCTGTAACTGTTTCTCACTTTCTGCTAATATTGCCTGATCATCTGCATATTTTATAATATTCACTCTTTCTACTCCCACAAGGATTTCACCTGCTTCATTTATGGCTTCGTCAATCAATTCTTCACTGTCGATGTTGAATAGAGCTGAGATACACAACAGCCTTGTCTTACTCCCCTCCCTATTCTGATTACCAGTTCCCTCCCTCTTCTTTATCCACTACTCTTTGCTGTACTTACAGGAATTTACTGGAGAGGAATACATAATCACTACATCCAGCCAACCAGCTTCAACTCTTAAATTTTATTATGCACAGCAATGAAGGAACTTGAAATGTACTTCACCACAACAAAGTGAATCTAATCTGTAAAACAAATCGATGGATTTACCTTGAGGAGGTCCTCTCATAATGGTAATGTTTGGCAAGCCAGCCGCTTGTACAGCAGATACTGCAGCAGCAATGGCAGCTGCAGTGGCAGCATGTGCAGCCTGCATAATACTTCCGGATATCGAATTGGCTTGTCCATTTGCTGTTTGCGCCCCAGCAGCATTCCCATTAGCACTTCCACCACCACCGGCACCACCACTGGAACTGCTTTCACCTCCACTGGAGTTGCTATTTAAAGAAAGAACACAATTTCATGAAGAGGTGAATATGTTGAAAAAAAGATTTAATCATTGGATAATCTTATACAAGAACAGGGCTTACTGCTAATTTAAAAGGTTTCATTGAAAAGTAGATTGCAAAGAAAAGTCTAGCCCAGGGATCACAGAAATATCAGACCTATCCAGGGGCAAACCCATTCGAAACATATGCATCAATGCAATTAAGTAACTAGATTTTATCAAGCAAATACTAGGAGCATCCTTGGATGAAAAAGTGAGAGGTATAATTTTTAGTTAGATAAAATTTAAATTTATTTTTTTTAGTTAAATAAAATAAAAAAATTTAATCCTTTATAAAAATTATGACAAGCAAAAAGATAGAAACGAAAATGAAAAATTAAACAAAAAAGAAGGACAAGGTAGGGAGCTGTACAAAATCTTATCACCAAAGTCTTAGGCTACGTGGAAATTTCAGATAATGAGTGTTCCATCAGGTTGACACAGAGGTTATCCCCCTCCATTACACAATCTGATCTCAAGGAAGAAACAATATCAAGGAGATGCACAATTTTACAGAAATGAACAGCCATTCTTTTTCTCGATGCAACACAAAATACTGCAAATACAGAGAGTTATACAGCAATTCATCAAATCATATCTCACTTTTCATTCACTCTTATCTTTTAATCCTATTTCATTCTTCTCTCCATTCCCCAAGGCTAGATCATATTTAATTTAATGCAATGTCATTATGCACAGCCCTTCCATTCCTGAACTTATCTTTACTTAAGAACTCATGCATTCACTTTTCTCAAATCCTATCAATTCATAACCTTTGCAAAGAGGAAATTCCAACGTAGTGTCCCATCTTATTGGGTAGTTGGTTCATTAGGAGTGAGAGGGTGATCGGATATCTTAAGTTAATTTATACATGGGGAATGAAGGAAAGGAGAAGAAAACTCAGCATCAGCATGGTGTCACAACTGAAGGTACCATCCAACAGACAATAGCACAGCACTAGAAGTGCTCTCTACAAGGCTTGCAAGGATGGATTAAGATTTCGCTGAAAATTTTCAACTATTGCTATGTTTAAAAGCCGTATCTTAACTCTCGCCAACATAACAACCAATTTCCATTAATTTTGAAAGCCATTATTCCTGGACAAAGGGGCCCCATCAAACTGAGCATTGCCCAAGCATTAAAAGTTCCTTACTGTTGTGTTCATCTACTGTGTCATTTCCAAGCCATCATTAAATCAGCTTTAAATAACCACTAGGCCCAGCTGCAGGGCATAATTTAGCCCCAGTAAGTAGGGTCTTTCAATAACCATGATTCACAGTCTCATTTCACACTCATCATTACGTGTTCAACTAGTTGAGTGTTAAGTTTTTGGACAGTCCCCATTCCAACTTCCCATAATACATGTCATATTTTCATCTTTCTTCATCCATCATTAATTCTCCCTTAAAGTCATCATATTCTCTGCTTCTCCTGAAGTTGTCTAAAATTTCTATTCTCATCCACACCAGCCAAGTGTCCTCCGATCCATTAGCATCTTCAACAAGCCCCTTCCTTACAACAAATCTCCCATCCTCCTACGCTGCCTGCTTGGAATCTCTGTTACTATTATCCTTTTCAAATATCTTTGCGGCTATGAGGTGAGCCTAAGTTTTTGGGGTGTGCGGTAAGTGATACTATCCTGGTGCATGACTTTGCAAAAACCAACAAGAATGTGGTATGCAGATCCCAGCCTTCCAGAAATTCAGTAGCTCTAAGACCTCCGTCGTATATGCTTTGCGAGTCAGTTAGCTGTGTTGCCAACCCTCCATTGCCTTATTTGCCTGGTGTGCCATGGGTATTCCTTCACTTTAATCTAAGTGGAATTATTTTTAGCAAATATATTTTTCCATAACATTTATCGGTCATATTTTTAAATTAAATATCTATTCTCTTTTTTCCTGACTGATTTGAGACAAAACAACAACCAAATCCATCACATTTTAGCCATAGAGCATGGAGAATCTCATTAAAAAATCTGAAATTGTCTGAAATCAACAAAATTATAAGGTGTTTGGACTCACTTTAACATTTGTTTGCCATACTAATAGCACATATAAAAGCTATGACTTTTATTTTTTTTAAATCCATTTCAGAGTCACCAACCACACAATCACTCATGATCTTCCTTCCATGACCCTTGAGACTAGTCAAGATAAGAAGTCCCACTTGGGATTGAAAGGAATGAAAAGCATCTGGCGTGACGTAATGAAAGTAACTATTTTTATCATTATATGCCATGATAGCATCAAAAAAGGTATATTTATCAGGTACCCATCAGTTGGACTGAAAGACGGAATACCACTCATTGAAAAATAATTATTTAATTTATTTAGTGAGACCCTATTTACAATTTATTCGTCCGACTGTCCAATAAGACCCAGATTTTTTAGCTTTTTCCAAAGGTCGTTAGGATTCGCATGTTTAGAGAGAGGATTCGTATAGTACAGTCGTTTAGAGTTCTTAACTGACCGTTTAACGAGGTTATGTTGTCTCATGAACTATTCAAGAAAGGCTGGACTCTTTGTACGAACAAAGGCACGTCTAAGTCTATCTCTTTCTTTGATTTGTTCCTTCATGGCTGAGGTAAACCATGGAGCTGGAGGACGCTTAGGCTGTATAAGTCGTTTAGGAGCATAACGATCAAGTCAGTCAAGGAAAACAGAGTTGAAGCATTTGCAGCATTGTATCAACATTCAGGGAATTTAACACATTTTTCCAATCAAAGCCCAACAATTCATCCTGAAAGCCTTCAAATTTAAAACACTTATTGCATCTTACAACTATAGGAGGCAGAGATGTTTTGGTTACATTAAATTTATAAGTTAATACAGATTGATCATGGGCTGAAAGAAATGTAGCTGGAGATAAATGAAAAGAAGAAACCTTTTCTTGCTTATCAACAATGCAGAGATCAAGGAGCGTATGGCTATTCTTAGTATGATAAGCTGTATTCAAGGAAGAAGGTAAAGGTCATTGGAATATATAAAATTATATAAGAATGTGCTCTAATAGTTATCTCGGAACAAGTCTGCGTTGAAATCTCCAATAATGACAATATTTTTAAACGTTGGGCTATATTTTGTAAATACATTTTCAATATCTGACATTTGCCCAACTTTTGGTGGTCGGTAGATAATGAATAATAAAAATTTGAGAGATTTACCCCCACTAATTCGATAAGCAGGAATTCAGGCCATTTCTCGTAGGTCAGAGGCGAAGTTGCTAGTACAGTAATGGACTTCAGCATGTTACTTCCTATTAAAAGATGGATTTTAGAATGAAGGCAGCTCATAACCAGTAGCCCTTACATAAAAAAGATTGCATATTTCTACACAAAGCATGGGACCAGGGTCTACATTATCAATAATGACAAACTAAATTGACTTCAAGCAAGAGCAACTCATTTCCTTCATCAACACTTCTCCCTCGTTGTTGATGCTTAGCACTCCTGAGACTTGGAAGTGGCTCCTTAGTTAAAGCGCTGGTCTGTAGCACCAAGGACACTATTTTAACTTCGGCAAAGGCGCTCTTATCTCGAGTGCCAACCAACATAACAAGGCCAGCATTTAAAATACATTCCCCTTCCCTCACACTCCGCGATCCCACATTTCCTCTATTTTACCATCTCCTCGTATTTGACGTAGAGCCTTCTGGACATCTTTCACACCATCAAATTCCTTCTAAGACCACTGATAACTCAAAGACTCCTACCCTTCACCATGTTCTCACTGCAGAACTATCCCTCCATTGTCCACCATTTTGAAAAATGAAGTCAGCGACACCAGCGCCGCCAGTGGTACTTCGAATAGGTTCCAAGACTTCATTTACTTTAGGAGCGGTGTGTAGTAGGGTGGATCGAAAAAGTTTTTTTCGAAATCCCATAAAAAACTCCAACTTGATCGGATTATATCTTCAGGCTGCACTTTTTAGTTTTTTATGAAAAAATTCAAAAATTTGTAAATTTTCCTGGTAGTTTCTAGACGTTCCCGGAATGATTTTATGGTAAAGAATTACATATATTGCTTGTATGTTGCTTAATACTAGCGATTGAGTGTGTTTGAATAAGTCAAAATGGTTTAATAGTTCGTCAAAAAATGCCAATTATACAGAAATGTTAGGTAGGCAACAATTCACTATAATCACTCGACCCCACCGACTTAAATTTACTCAGAATTAAGGAAGTAAAATGCAGCACTTAGTCCATTGACTAATCAACTATCCAGCACTCACCACAAGAAGGTGGCTGCAATCAAGTGCCACCCACCCTGGTAGACTGGCCTATTAAGGTTTTAAAGTCTGCTTTGGTATCAAACTTCAAAGCAATTTCGACAAAAAAAAATGGTTTTTCGATCCACCCTAGGGTGCAGTGACAGGGCAGGGGGTGCAAACCCCCCATCCCTATAGTTGTTAGTCCCCCCGGCTAGCAAAGAGAGTCCCATCTGACCCAGGCCACAAAGAAAGGGAAGGTTTAGCCAGGATGTTGAAGAGGACTCCAAAAAAATCCTCCTGCCATCTATAAATATATATCCTCCTGCCGAGTATAAATATAAAATCTCTCTCTAATGAACCTGGGACTTCTGGGGTAACCCTAAGCAACCGAGGGGCTCAAGTCCTCTTACTGATGACAAGGTGATTACGGAGGCCATGCTTAGCCCCAGAAATCAATCCAAAAGGGAGCGAAAGCTGGGTTCTCCAAATTTACTCCTCCCAACCAATGAACCTATTCTCCCAGAAAAACTCCTAGGGTACTCATACTGGTCCACCTGTTCGACTCTATGACCTCACATCCTTATCTAGCCCACCCTCCTTATTTCTACAAAACCTCAATACCTTCATTCCTACGAACAGCATGGTTACAGCCTGGAGATAGTGATATTCCAGGACTTTTTATGGTTTTCTAGGCCAAAACGTTCAATTTACCCACAGAAAATATCAGTTCTTCGGTATGTATTTTAAAGGAGGCAATAGAATTACAGCACCATGCATACACACGTGTTTAATGGGGGTGTAAAGTTTCCATAGAAATGGAGTGACACCACTGGCACTCAGAAGGTAAATCTGCTTCCTTCCTTTGGGTATATTATCCCTACATCTTGGCCAGAATGAATGCCACGAATTACAGGGAATAAATCAGAGGAGAAGAAAGACTTCCATCTCCCTCAGCAAGAGGGCAAATAAAAGGGCATGAAAGTGTGTTTCAGGATCATAATTAATTGTATAACACCAAATTAAAGCTCCAGTGTCTTATTCAGGTAAGAAGCTAGTGACCGCCTAAAACGGTACTTCTGCCTAATGTAAAATAATCACATTATGGAAGAAAAATATCCAGTCTAATCTTTCATTTCCCATGACTTTTCCAGGTTTTCCAGATCCTTTGTTAATTTCCAAAACTTTCCCAGTTATTCAAAGCCTGTAGCAGCCCTGATGGATAACCCTCATTCCATACCTTTAAAACTGTATTCACAATGCATTGACCTTTGACAGTAATCCCCAGGCTAAAAATGGGAAATAGTACTAGGTCATCTATGAAAGATTTTAACAGCTCCGATTCTACCATTACTTTCTAATTGCTATTCCTTACAGTGAACATTTAAAGCCAACAACTAAACTGGGTACTCCTTATCCTCAAGGGTTACTCGGATTAGACATCTGCCGACTACCATGACCTGATCTAGTTAATGGAAGATTCTTAATGAAATGGCACTTGTTGCTGGCATCAAATCATGTGATATAAATCTGATTCTTTCTATATGTCTTCCTCAAAATTCAATGTACAAGGATTCAACACTAAAGAGGCTGCCAACTCTAGTCAAGATGTTATGCAGCAGCACCACTGCTGATGAATAGAATGTGTTATCAAAACACAGGAACAACTTGACACTACAAAAAATCATTAGCAACTTGAAAAAATCCACAGATGAAACATTCATTCGATTGTGATTACCATGGATGCAAAAATGGTCTTAGGTTGAAAGCAAGAGGAAAGGTAGTTCTTAAGTGTTCACGTGCTCCCAACTTAACATAATGCACTGCCACAGTTACTGACCTCAGGCAACCTTAATCCCTGTTAAAGAGAAGAGTGTCCACTCATGACACAACTTATTAGTATCAATTAATGATGCAACAAAACATACAGCTTATGTATCAGGAAATGAGGATTGTCACTCTCTCTCTGAGGTAGCAAGGATTCTGTTGCAAATTCACCATACAAAGGACATGTACCTTCATTCCAGAAATCTTTTATCCAGCTTTGGCAAAAAAAACAAAACTTAATCTGGGATTACAACTAAGAATATGAGAAAAGTTGTTTTGAATTAGCTTTGATACTGAACTGTCACTAGAAACCATTATTTAACTAAAAAAGTGACTGAGGTGTGCATGGAAAGCTGGAGGACTGGTGATCAACATTGCGTGGATTCAGACAGGAAAGACAAATTATGATCAGCAAGCAAATAAGTTACCCTATCGTTAAGAATAAAATTATTTCTCTTACCTTGATAGGTCGAGGTCTTCATTGGCATTATCAATATCTGGTATCGGCGCATCAGGATTTTCCAACCTATTCAGAACTTCTTGTGCACGATTCAACATTTGCTGAGCAAGCACTATTCGTGTTCGAGTTCGTGAGAAGCCCTGGGGTAAAGTTGCCCGAATTCCTACCATAAAAAAGGAAAACATTAATTCCTCACAGCCACTGGCAGGAATCTTGGTAATATTTCATTTAATTAATAATAATGAAACAAAAAAAATAAAATTTAGAATGAAACTAATACTTAGTATCAGCCATTGAAATTATTACTCATTGGCTAGAACCACTTAAAATACTAATTTCATTAGTATGGGTTAGGGACCTCTCAACTATAAACCTTTATCCCAACAACAAATAATAATCGCTCACCAATACTTTGCTCTTCTATTATGTCGGCTGGAATGGCCATTGCTCCGAAGTACATGGTATTTCCATCGAAGCGAGGCTGTCTATGATAGTGATGATGATGATAATGGATGCGACGGTGATTAGTGTTGTGAGGCTGTGTTCTTCTGGCATTGCTTGTGTTGTTGTTAGGTGTAGCTTGAGGTGGAGCACGTTGAACAAGGTGAATCACTTTTCCGTTCACATCTGAAAGCAAAGATCTCATGAGCAATCCAATTCACATTGGGCAAATATAAATACACTTTCACGTGATTACCGTATTCACTGAGGTTTTTGTCATCTTGCAATACTCTCCCGCAGTAAATTAGTCTCTGAGAATCAGCAGGGACATTAATTGATTCAGCAATTTTTTCTTTGAACTGCTTAACTGTGACCTGTTCACGAGGATAGAAGAACATATAACCTCTAGCGGACTAAAATATACGAATGCAACGACTTTAACACATAATCTGCATGCTGTACTGAAGTAGTTAACGACACAAAAAAAGTGACAGTAATGGAAAACGAAAATATTAAGTTGTTACGTACATCGTCAGGAACTGAAAATTTATGATTTTGAGAATCCAAAGTTTTAACAGTAAGCTCAATCATCTTCCAATGGTTATATCACCTGAAGCGGAATAATAGAACATTAGATATATCCAATAAGCAAAAGCATCTCGAAAACAGATACCTAACAATGTAACAACACTGATTCTGGCATCCAAAATCGGATGCTCAAATACACCGCAAGCACCTACTTTCGACACAGACTTAAGCTCTTCAATATAATAAAGATATATCACTCACCATTCGTAAAACAGTTTAATAAGCATATATACACCTAAAACCTTCGCGGTTAAAGTTGTTAGAGTTCTCTCTCTAACCAAGTCGTCGTCACCATTAGTATGAAGTCAGGGATAAGACGATAGGACAAAAATATGCTAATTTTCGAATACAGATTACCACATTTTCACGAAATTTCGTAAAAATCACAACTCAAGAGGTTAAACGTATTACAGATTTGGTGAAACCTTCTCACACAAGGAATGATTCAACATAGTTATAATATCGACCTCTACAGGAGTCTCTCGAAAGTTCTTCTGACGGAGCAATTGCGTCAACGCGGTTATTTCAAAATCGCAATGCTGACAATAAGAAAAGAAATAGATTGTGGGATACGATTAAAATATTTCCTCTACATAAGAATATTACTATAAAAAATCAACTATCAAAAGGCAAGAATAAACCATGAAATTATCGCGCGTTTTAGTTATTGAGCCCCGTCGCGCATATTTGTCGCGCGCGCGGCGACGTAAACACGGAGGAAATGCATTTCCATGGCCTTATGGTTATAATGTAGCTATATAGGATATTAATAAGGCTGTATGTACTGTAAAAATGCCGGAAAATTGGATTGAGAGCAACGTTAAGACTGCAACTAAGTTTCCCGCAGATTACATAGATCAATTCAGTAATTATCACACCTTTATGGGAACAGTTTAACTAAATTGGATTGTAAATATCATTAACACCTTTGTGGTTTCAATTCCAACTTGCACTGGATACAAAGTAACGTCAGGAACTCGTTTTAGCTTTCTACCGATGAGACAGATCAATTAAGTCATGACCGCATCATTAAAATTATTGTGATTTATAAAAAAAACTGCCAGGGAACTGAAAATACAGGTTGTAGATACTCTTTCCAATGACAGGAGAAAGAGGATACCATCTTGGCTCGGGTCTTTAACTGGATCATAATTATACCAATGCCATTCCTCATATCTCTACATGGAGGAATAGTGTTAAATGCTCATGGTACTTGAGAGAGGAAAATCATTTCCCATTGCAAGGCTCTGCCATTAAAGGGATTCATATAGGAAATTAAAAGACATATTCTCAAATTATATCCTTATCGAGCAAATTCCCTCAGTTTTTATGTAGGGTGGCCACTTAAAAAGTAACATACAATGTTCATGAAAATGAAAGCGAATTGCACTACACCAGTTCAACTACCCGTTTTCATCACTTATTCGAGGTGATCTACTGTTTAAGGTGCATATAACTGAATAAAAATGCCTTTACCATATTTATGAGCCTAAGTCTCATCACATGACTCCATTCTTTAGCTTGGTATCCAACCTAGCCCTTTGGATTCCACTTATTAAACCTATGTTCTTTCTATCCTTTCCTGCTAACCCAATATCCTCCTCTCTATCTCAGACTTCATAATTTCTTGGCCCCCCATTACCTATGTCAATACTTCCTCAGTCTATTCTCCATCTCCACACTGCCAAGCACCTCATCAATTGTTATCCCTGCTGTCTAATGCATTTTCTTTTTTCTCCCTTTAACCCGCATCTCCAATACAAGTGCTCTTTCTCAAAAATACAAGTTTCTGCACAGCATAATGCTCCACTTCTTATAAGAATCTTTGCCAGTCTTGTCTTCACAACATCCCTGTTAATAATTTTCTAACATTTTGGAACACCTTAGCTGCTCTCTAATGTCATTCCTCCAATGTTTAACCCAAGAAATTGCATAGCTCCACATGCTCCTGTTTCCACCATCCTGCTTCCATGGACCAAGAAATTCCCAATTGTTTGATCTTATTTCTCTCATGCTTAGTCTTACCCATGTTTCCAATCGCTCGAATGACTCACTAATGCCAGGTTGTCGAAACATCTTTCTACATCAAGCTCTTCTGCTTCCTTTCCTCATGGCAGTAACCCTCAAATTTCTCAGTAAAAAGCAGGTAACAATGTCTTACTCCACAACCTACTGCCCACAGTGATTAACCAACCCTCACTGGTGTCAAAAGCAAGTTTTGTCTCGTCTCCTTATCTGTAGCAATTATTCCAATTTAGGGTTTTAAGGATCTCTTCAAAATCAACTAAACAAGTAGGTAATAATGTCATGGGTATGCTCCAGACTCCTTTATACAGATTATCACCATTACGATCTGGGCACTTTCTATTCCTTAACTAAAACTGCTTGTACCTCCTAACCTACTAGGTTTTTGAGTTTGCCATACGTAAAACCCAAAGTTGAAGTTCCATGTTCATCTGAATCCAAAATATTTTTCTTTTCTGGGATGGGTATCAAAACTTCATGAACTAGCCTTCATTCTGTTTTTACTCCATTTTGCTGTCCAGGGCCTAAAGCCAGTTATCTTTCTCAATAGACACCACATGCAAATACACCTGTGTGTCAGAGGAAGTTTCTTTGATAAGTAATAGTTAGGAAATTATTAACTGTCTCCCCCACAATTTACCATGACTCATACCAACATTTTGAAAATTTTTTTGCCACTTAAATATTCAGTTATAAAGGACAGCAATAGCTAATTGCCTAAGAAAAGAGGGAGAATTCAGAGGGTGGAAACTTACATTAAGATTGACATCCTGATTGAAATGATAATTTTACTGGCATGAAATCTATCATAATGAGGACACTCACATCACTGACAGTAACTTCACACATCTCAACTGATATTAGCTTACAGGTGATATCCAATTACTTTTAGCTCTAATTAACAGGGAATTAACAAAGCACTTGAGTCCATCCAAGATAACAGTACAGTGAAAATATACCAATTTGGCATAGTTAATACATGAACAATTCTAACGAGATCTTAAGATGTATACAAATGCCACCATCATGGATTCTTCAGTCATGTGATTTCATTCCCCAAATGGCAATGGACGGTTCACAAATTGGCTGCATTTATGTCAACTGTGCTTATTACCTTGGATACACTTTTGTTAGTTCAATGAAACAACTCATCCTATAAACACAAGTTTAATAGAATAGACCATTTAAAACATGTTCAAAAGATAACCAAATAAGAAGACAAATACTTAGGCACTGCAATCAAGTATTAAGTTCAGCTTTCTATCATCTGAAAAATGTGATTTGACAAACTCACAGCAAAATGCCTAATTCCTTAAAGGATTACTAAAGGCATTGCACCAGGATCAACATCAAGTTGGAACTAACTCGTTCTGCAATGAGACTTCAAAAGGCAAACTTACAGCATTTGTCTTGAATATTTATCATCCTTTTGTCACTTCTACCAGAAAGTTACAATTACAACATCAAGTTTATTTTTCCATGAATTGAAGACTCAGAATACAGTAAAAATCATACATTGATTACATACAAAAAGTCAATCATACATTGAGGATAATTGATAAATGGGAAAAGAATTCTTCAATAAAATCCTGCATACATGTAATCTCATAAAACTTAAACACTGTTCTCAAAGACTCGTATCAATATTTCACTTGTCAAAATTGGGAGCTGGCTACAGCTACATTAAACAACTCACGCAAGGCATTAAAAATAATCCAGAATATTTGACCTAGCAAACAATTTTGAATTCAGGAATAATGCAATAATCACACGAAGATAATGCAATGAGTAATTAGGTGCCACATTCATGAAACCTATGAGAAGATACTATGACATGATATTGAGAGCACAAGACTCTCAACAGCCATGCAATTCCATGGCAGGAAACAATGAAATAGCATATCACTCATCAAGGAATGCTCATTTACACATCAGCCTCCTCAGTTTCTGTTTCTTTTTTTGTATCACTCTCCGGTGATTCCTCATCAGCTGGAGCCTCTTTGACTGGTTCACTTTCAGCCTCAGCCTTGGTCACGGTGGCTTCATTTTCGGGATTGGGCTCCTCCACCACGCCTCCAGCACTTCCCTTCTCACTGTAGCGAAAGCGATCATAGCGCCCTTCTTCTTCAGCCCTTGAGTCTTCCTCATCCTCATCGGATGACTTATCCTCTTCCATCTCTGCAGCTGGTAAGTTCTCTCCCTCAGCTGCACCAGCAGAACTATTGGGTTCAACCTCCCTCAGAAGTTCGCCTAAGTCCTTGTCGACATCAGCCCAGAGTTTGTCATCCATTGCTGAATCCAAATCTTCAGCTTCTCCTCCTTCACCCGATTCTGGCTTGGGTTCTTCATTAGTTGCCTCGGTATCCATGGGTCCGGCTTCCTCTGATGACTTAGCATTCTCCTCAACTCCAGCTTCTTTCTCATTTTTAACAGTGGTTTGTGGATCATCTGGTTTCTCACCATTTTCAACTTCCTTCTGGAAATTCAATTAATAGAAATTAGTTAAGAATAGCACAGAAATATAGCTATTAAATAGAACTAAAATGCAGAAAAGGACAACTCCTCCCTTCTAAACTGTATCATATAAAGTCATTCACCCTGAAAACACATTCATCAGTGGGCTGATGCATTCCAACAGACAAAACAAACAAATCAAATTTTTTTGCCCACATACCATTTTCACGCCTTCTATATCATGGCCCAAAATAGAAGACTAAAGATGAATACAGAATGATTGTTTTATTGTACACATAACCCTTTGTGTTTAAGTTTATTCATTAGTAGCCCTATCAAGAATGACAATGAAGTCATTAGCTACGCGTATTTCTTTGGGTATTACAAATTTCTACCGAACAGATGGACTTAAAATTACATTGCTCTAATATTTCTCCTGCATGATTTTATTTTATCGACATGAGCAGCACTACAACATAATCAACCATATCCTATAATACTACATTAAAGTTATTCGGGGTATCCCGCTCCATAATGAGCATTTTAAATTGACTCAACATTCGTTCTGCATACTGAGAACGTAGTAAGGAGAATGTAAGAGTTTGTTTGTTTCGCCTCCATATACAGGTTCTTCCTTGGGAAAGTTGACCGGTTTGTTTGACTTTGTTGACATTGACGGGCTCAATACACAGAGGGATATCCCAAATAGCTTTAATATAGTAAAGAGACTGCGAAAACCTTCAAACAAACATATCCTCTAATAGTTTGGCCCATTATCGACAGAATTTACAAAGTTTTCCTTCTTGACATTCAAACCTAACCTCATAACCCTTTTAATACAGATGTGTGATAAAAATGGGGGATCACCACTCAGATTGATAAAAAATTCAAGGTTGGATTTATATAGAAAGGGTTGTAACATCAGGATTTAAGCTCTTTTCTCAATAATTCTGAAAATCATACTATAGAAGACTACAATAAAATAACTTGTATATGAGAGAAAACTATGCATATTGTACCAGTTAATGGAAGCATTCATTAACGAGCACTGAATATCTAAAAGTGCAGTCAGGAATGAAGGGTGAAAAAGTCAGCTTTAATAAGAGATGGGCCATTCTGAAAATTATCTTGGTAATTTTCATAAATTACCGTGGCATGTAATTTACTGCAGCCCCAGAAAAGTACCATAATTTTCTGTAACATTCGCCTCCATCAGAGATATTTTTCACTAATAATTTCCAAATATTATTTAAAGTCAAGTGTATATATATTTCATACTATCTTAATTATAAATTAAGGCACGAATAACTCATTCATGGAATATTTGTGGGGCAATCATTTTAATGGTTAACCAAAATTTCTCATACAAACAAAAGAATGCCTAATTGTGTGTGGGCTACTGTATTTGTTTTGAAGTTCTCTCCATTTCTATTACTGCATTAATGTAGCAATAGTAATGGTTTAAATGCAGTTTACCCCTTGTCATTGCAATAGGCTTTCTTTTTAAATCTTCTAATGGCAATTAATGGCAGAATATTCGAAATTACCAGAAAATCACATAATTTTCAAAAATTACCATAATTTACCACAGTAATTTACTCATCTCTAGCTGTAATTATAACAAATCATCACAAATTCTGGAATTTAAAATTTCAGGGCAGATATTATATAGAATAGCTGAAGTTATTGAAGAACACTAACACACAGCAGAGGCTTTCATGAGAAGCAAACAAGATTAGCACCAGGAATGCATATCAGTTGCAAAGAACATGAGTGGTACGAGGAATAAGTACATGGTAAATATGCACATGACCACATAAAGCAATTTCAAGCAGCTTCATTTATTTTCTTACTACAGCAGTTATTTAATCAATTAAGTCAATGGACATTATGACTTATCCCAAAATGACATTGAATGCTAATCAGAATTTTTATTTTACTGGTGAATTTGAGAATCAATGCCCCAAAAAGTTCAAGAACTCTCAACGTCAAAAAAGATGAACACATCATAGCAATGTGAAGTCTCACCTCGACAGCATTTTCAGGTTTCTTGGGAGCCTTTCTAGCCTCCTCACTCTTCTTCTTCTCCATTTCTCGACGATGGATTCTCTCTGCTTCTCTACGCATGGCTCTGTCATCTCTGTAGCAATCTAAATGATAGCCCTTTCTGCAGTGTAAAGCAATAGCTCTCTCAGGCTGATCATGTCGAGGAAGATACCGACGACACAACTCACAGAATAGAACTTCTACTTTCTTGATGAACTCAACTCCTAAAAAATTAAAACAACAGCATTAAATCCCATAAATACATAATAGCTCTACAACAGAAGTAAGTAAAAGATACAACTAAGGCTGGCACAAGACACATTGGCTAGTTCTGATACTACTGATGATGTATTTATATTGACAAAAATCAAAACATCAGATTACATAGCCAGATATTTCCACATCTTCAACCTTATGGCAGACGTCAAAGATTTGAGGCTTTCCACTCCAATTCATACTCCCAATATACCACTCACATCTCTTAACGCAGAGAGAAATTTTGGAGGAGGTATGTCAGCTGTTTTTGAGTAACTGCAATCCATTAAGGATGATATGGTTAAGGCAATAATACACATCTTCACTTTTCCTCTTTAAGTATTCTGTGCAGTGTGATGTGGTCAGAATTAGAATCCCTATGGAATCTAAGGATTCCACATCAAATCCTCCCAAAAAATATTCAATTGAATCTGACATTGTATGGGTGGCATATACACTGTTGCAGTGAACTCTTCGTACACCATAAATTTTTGAAATCTCACCTCAGAATTGATCAATTCGATAATACTGTACTTCAAGTGACTCATTCTAATAGTTTTCAACCAAACTTTAAAGAGAGAAAAACGTTTCCCAATGAAACATTGCTTCAACTTAAAATTATCTCTTTTTTCAGATAAAAAATATAAAGTTGGCAACATTTATCCACAAAAAGTGGCCAACGCACTATTTGTTTATCACAGAACTTACCAGCTTCTATCAAAGCAGACTTGTCAGAAAGAGATTTCAATTCTTTGAAAAATAACACCTCCTGTAGTCAAAATCAAACCTTTCTCAGCAAAAATCTCGAGACACATCTAGACAGGTACAGCAGAAGATTAGATTTCCAGCTAACAATCACGTCCAAACACGATAGCTTTACAAAGTTTATATTTGATGGGTGTCTCTCCAAAAATTTTCAAGCAGATGACTTTCACTATTTTGATGCAATCAGCATCCTTCCAGTATTTCCTTCAAAGTCAAGTTTATTTTTCTGAAGTAAAGTTTCACTAACAAAATGAATAATAAATTCTTGCAAAGCTTTGGACCAGAAAAAATTTCCTAAGTACATCAGTTTCTCGATGACCTCAGGTTTGAGAATCTATGGAACTATGTATGTTATCCTTCATTATCACCAGCACAAGTTGTCTCCTAATCACGTGAAAACTGTGAAGAAAGTTGCCTTTAATTTTGTTCTTTTGAAAAATCACCAAATCTTACAGAGTGAGTCAGAAAACCAGACTTCCTTGAGTAAATAGCACACATTTCAAACACCAGTGAGAAAAATACTCTATTTCATGAGCAAGCTTACCATTAGTGTTGGTTTAAAGTTAGCCACATTGAGGCAAATTCAGGCTTCGATTAAGCTTTCCACACAAACCACAAAATAGTCTTCATAGACATATCGAACTGTCTTTGAGCCAATTTATCTTTAATATTCACCTCAGAGAACAGCTTTGTCCACACATCTTTATTTTGTTCTTCGGGATACTAACAAAAACTTTGCCTGGTGATTCGTCTATGTATCATTGCACAGAGGAATAAAACACTACTTATAAATCCTTGTTTCATAAGCAATAGCATCCACAGAAAACACCTCAGGACATACTGAGGCCTACAACACGTCCACGACAGGGAACTTATGCTGAGCCATGACATTACAACATATGATGAAATGTTTTCCGTGCAGCATTTTGGCACAAAACTTCTAGCATAGTTTGTGAGCTTATAAATGAAAATTTGATCCTCATGCATGAATGAATATTACGCCTAGGCTGAGTAGATCAAATAAAAATTAATTTAAAAAATTAGTGATTTGCCTGTTCATATGTTGAAGAAAATTATATTAGAGTATACAGATTCTTATTACTAAAGTAAAATCATCTGCAAATCAGTAACAGCAAGCAAAATATCCATATCAAAATGTATAGGGAAAGAAAAAAGTATATGGCCAGCTCCAGACAAGACTCATTGATTACAGGCTTTCTAATGAGGTGAACTATAATCGAATCATGTATTCCTAAATAACATTCAAGGGAAATATTCACATCTAAATATCCGTATTACAATGTATCATAATCCAATACTCAAGATAATTCACCAAATTACAAATGCAATTATTTACCTAAGCGAACTTCTTTCTTCTTCCTCTCATCCTTTTCGGATTTATCCGTCTTTTCTTTAGCCTGGCCGGAATCACCTTCAGCTTCGTCACCAGTTTCTGTACAGGGTATATAAATCAATCTAGTAAAACACCTTAGAAATGTGTTAAGTGAAAGATTTAAATGGGGCAGTGTTAAAATTGTTTCCTAACAAGGGTAGTTTTATGCTAGCATTCTTTATTGTGTGAAACTACTAGTGTGTTCACTTTTAATCATTGCAAAGTCTAAATCACAAAACATTAACCATTTAAATACTAGAAAAAGACTTGAACTGTTACCACAACTAGGCATTGAAATTGTTTTGCAAAAATCTCCAATTCCTCTACTTACTGGAAATAAGACTGTTTTCAGGGCAAATTAAATTTCGCCTTAATTCTCCACGACTTTATATGACAATACAAAACCAGTGACAAGTGAAATAATTTCATAATTGTACATTCATTAACAACACTCTTTCGTCTATTACTCAAGAAGGCTTCCGTTTTGTCAAACACCCTTAATTAACAAAACAATGAGTAATTCTTACCATCTACCACACCAACGGAGTCCAAAATCATGAAATTCTCCAAGTCCAAGACTTTATCCTCACCATCCAATCCACTGCCACCATCATGATCCCCTTCAAGGTCAAGTTCTTTCTGACGAAGGATTCTCTGATCCATCTTTGACTTTCGCTATAGTACAAGAAGGAACAATAACATTAGGACAAAATGGGCATTTAGCTCTCTCTGAAATGGTTACACTGAAAATCCATAGATGGCTTACCTGCATGTGAACCACAGAGCACATGTGATTCTCATACTGCATGGGAGACTGGAAACTCATGTTGCAAACGCGACAGTATGGGGTGAGGAACTTCCTCAGCATCTGGAACAAATGAAGATAGTTATAAGTTGTGAAGGAATGGCAATTAGCATCATTGCCAGCTAATATTAAGAACAGAAAGCTTACTCGATGCAAGCTGGTGGACTGATGTTTTTCCCTGCTAGATCGATACTTCAACTGACAAACTGGACAATAGGTGTAGACATGCATTGGCGCGTCTACATCCTCTTCACCCTCCTCCTCACGCTGATTCTTCCTCTGCTGTGTTCGCATACGTTGCAAGGATAACTTGTGCTTCAGGGCCAACTTCCTCATCGTGTTAGCATGCTTTGAGCTGAATAGATGGACTCCATATTCCTGTCAACAAAACATATCAAGTCAGAGGGGATTCATTAGATCTCCACTGATCTCACATCAGACACACTTTATTAATGAAGGTTTGACTCATATACATTTGACTATTGTCACATCACCAGGTTGAAATGACCAGGGCAAGTCTCCTATTGATATTCATGCATTAAATCACTAAGAGGAACAATCATGAAAAGTCAGGTTCGTCAGGTTGAAAGTTTCAGGATTATATGTTCAACAAATATTGGTAATGATTCACAATTAGTCAGGCAAATTATGAGAGTGAAAATATAAAGATGAAGGACCATGGGCCTTTCAGGAGGATGATGCAGGAAAAAATATCTTGTTTAAGTATCAGGTCATTTCCATTTTCTGCATTTCACTAAGTCACTAAGCCTCTTCAGGTTGAAACAGAGTGAAATTGAAAAATTTTTAGAACATAAGACCCGAAGTAATTAAACTAAATTTGTTAAATTACAGTCAAAAAAGAAAAATAAATCACTAAATTCATCAACAGCAAAATAGTGGCATCACACGATATTTTCAAATCAACCTTCTAATTATTGGTTTTTGGTCCTTTTACTTCCAGCAATGTACGACATGGACTGGATGATTCCACCAATGAGAAAGTGGTATGAGTAGCAATTGGAATATATCTTAGGTTTTCCCATAGGTGGCAGTGCTTTTCTGGACTGACTTTGCACAGGTTAATTCCACCATCATCCTTGAGGTGAATTTTAGTGTTATAGTTTACCAGGCTTACATTCAATTAGGTCTATGACACAGGAGATAATAAAAATTCACTGAAGTGACAGCCAACCAATCATAGCAGACTTGAACTACACTAAACCATACACACATCCAGCAGATCCTGAGTTTAGAATTCACCAAGTCCAAGGTTTGACTTAGCCCTCAAATCATTTATGCTGGACAACTCAGCTACCTGTCATGAAGCCAGAGATCTCTTCCTCTAGTCTATGAGCCAGAAAAACCTGATATAGGATATTTAACTTAGACTGAATTGCCAAAAAAATTGCAGTTCTATACAAGAGAAAGAGGTGTACAATACCTGTAAAACTTAACCATATATAATAGAAATATAGATAAGAGTAATAAGATCAACCAAGCTCCTAAAGGAACTTCTTAGGCAAGGAAGAAAGCATAAATATTGTTCCAAGAGAGTAATGATTATTCTCTTTAAGCTAACAAATGATTTGAAGTTTAAGCACCCAATAAATTAACAGGCATGAAAAGTCATTCCTGAACTAAATTAATACTAAGAATGAGCTTTCAAAGAAAATTTTCACTCACTTTGTAAGTAATGCATCTTATATTGCAGTGAGGGCAATGAAGACGAATAAAATGCTTGGGGATAAGATGAGCAAGTTCATCTTCGTTCACAGCACGAGAGTCCGAGTCATGTTTGATTGTGACCTGAAAATATGAAAATCAACATCACATTGGCTCAATGTAATCCACTTTTACTTTCCAGTCCATGCAGCTAACGGTTACTTAAGCATTTGGAGCTAAAACAGTTAAGCCACACTTTCTCCGAATGTTTTTTATCACCAACCCAAACAGTAATCATGAAGAAATGAAAGTATATTATATATGCAACTGAGAGACTATAAGCTTAAAAGGTAAGCACAGAATACAAAACACAACTAATGATATGCTGTTATCCACAAACAAGTACTAAAATATTTCTAAATGTAGTAAAATCTTGATTTTACGTAAAATTTGATTTAAAATATGTGAAGGAGCAATCCTGGCCGACTCATAACTATTCTTAGGTATTTATTAAGAGATATTCTGACTTACAGGGTTTTAGACTCAGCAGAAATTGAAGGAAATTCAACAATTAATGTCTGCTACTTACTATTCCATATAGACATACCTGAACAGATGATTTTTCAACTTTTTCTGCCTCTGGCTTCTTTGGAGTCTCCTTCTCTCCATCCTCCTCCTCACCTTCCTTAGCTTTTTCTTCCCCTTCCTCTTTTTTCTTGCCAGCAGGCTCTTTATCTGTTTCTTCCTTATCCTCTTTCAGAGACTTCACATCCTCTGCTCCATCATCAAAGTCATCAAAATCATCATCTTCTACCTTCTTGTTTGGAATAAAAATATAAGGTTATCACTTTCTGACATTAACTGAAAGGGGGCGAATTAAGATAAATTGAAATATCTACTTCCTAGTTTTCAGGAAAATACCACAAGGAAAGGATTAGAAAAACTAAGAGTGATCACAAAGAGCCACTATGAGTACATTTTTATATTCTAAGACTCTGTACCTATTTGGTTACGTAGTTATGGCATATATTCATCTGTTTCTTAAAATCCCAAATGGTGAAATGAATACAAGCTTAGCTAAGTCCCACACACCTTAACCACCACTACAATTAATGCCAAGACATTGACACCATGGTTGGGATAGGGAAGAAATGTGAGAGGAATATTGACAAGCAGCACTTCATTTCACGTTTATGAAATATCTCAAAATAAATGAGTTCTCAGGTTAATTGAAGGCAGAGCTGTCTTTAAAAAGTGGAGGAGTACAGGTCAGTTACATTAGCAAATATGTTTTTGCAGAGCCAAATAAAATTTCTTTCCTCAGCTGCATGAATTAATGATCTTAGAAATTCATATGAGCAGCATTTACATTATCCTATAAATACAATTCCGTATCACATGGCTGAGGCACCCCTTGAATTTCAAAAGCATCTCAAAATCGAAACAATTTTTTTATATCTATAATACTCCCACATGAATGAAAAGGTACAGATGATATCAGTACTTTGAAAATTGTGTCACTGAATAAAGCCTAATTATCAGTTTTGGCTTCTGAATTTTTTATTTCACCCTTGACTAAGTCTAATTTCAGATAATTATTTTTATCACAAAAGTGACAGACTTGGGATAGGAGAAATCCATAGGAATCTTTCTCTATCCTGGATCACCTGGAGTGACAAACCGGACCCCCTTGGAACTCCATTGCTGAGAAGCTTTACTGTACTATAATTTTCTAAGGATAATAAAAGTGAGGGGAAATCTGCAGGTAGTCACACATTTCATCAGTAAACAGAAAAAAATCTTTGTTAAGATGCTGAGGATGTTAAGAAGTCATGTTAATAGTGCTAATGAACTCATTTAGGGGCCACCAAAGAACACCCTCCTTTTAAATGAATAACCATGCACACCTTCAGAGCTAATAATTATATCAGGGGGGCAACTGGTATCTAATTTTCAAATTCTCTGATGGATTTACCAATTTCCCAGACTGATCGCCAAAAGGTCACCTATTATTGGAATGTTTTTTCCTGCTGAATGAAATTTTCTACAGCAGCTTTGAATTTTCTAACTTTTCTAATCCTCATCACATATTTTTAGAACTGCAAGCATGTATTTACTACAAGCTAGTGTGCTCCAGCTACTTCTTAACCTGAGTTTCGGAAGTTAAAAAAAAAAAATGAGGTAAAATTTGCTGAACAACATAGCCTCAGATTCCTTGTGATGAGCGTATTACATTGTGATCATGATTTTTAACACAACTAGGCAAATACCACTATAAGGATATACAAAAGGGATACATAGTACGTCTGATTCACAACTAAATAACTAACATTTACAACTGAATACTCCACGAACTGATGGTGCTTATTCCATGCATGTCAGCGACGGATATTAGTTTCAGTTGGTGAAATAAAGGACAGGAAAGAATGGTTGATAAACATAATGGTAGAAAAATAACAAGGATTCCTATTCCAGTTCCTCCCTGACTGTTACGAGAATCCCCTTGATTTTCCAGAAATTCAAAATTCCCTGACAATTCCAAGTTTCCCCAATTTTCCCTGACGATCGCCACCCTGTATATAGACACGTCTTGCCATTCAATTTCTTAGCTCACTTATGGAATTTTCCTCAGAAATATATAATGCATTGTAATGTACCCAGAAATTGATTGCTAAAATTAAATATAGAATTAATATAGATTGTGAAAATTATACCAAGTGAAAATCTAGAGAATGTATTAGCAATTAAAATTGAATGCAACTAGGGCAAATAGAACCCCCTCGCTGGTATCTCTATCTTGTTGTGATGAGGGGGATTGCATGCTTAAGTGAACCTGAGAGCTATACTGGTGGAAACGTAAGTTCCTAGTAGAGCCAGACAGGTCAAGGAGGATAGGCCGGACAAAAAGAGGTACCCTGGTCCTCCAGGTTGGGGGTTGGGCATGGGGCAAACAACCCCACACCATAAAAAATGTCCTGTTACAAAAACCATAAAGAAGCCTCAGAATATGAACAGATTGATGGATGATGAACTTGGCAAACAATTAGTAACTCGACATAAAGACTATAAGGATCATAAGATGGTGGGAGAAAGTGCAGAACCGAAGAGAATGGACAGGCGTCTTATGGGAGGCCAAAGCCCATACTGGGCTGTAGCGCCAAGGAAGTAAGTAGCAAGGTAAATAGAATTATTAAGGGATCCAGGCAAAAAAGAAGTATTGTTGGTTAATGCTGTATGAATACCAATGAGTTAGTACATTAAGACATCTAAAATTCAACATCAGTCTTAAGAATTGATACATTTTGGTGTCCATCCTGTAGAGCAAGAATACTTGGTTTACAGACCCGGAGGAAGCCTGAGAAAGAAACTGGTAATCAGATAATGCAGAAAATATAAAATGGACAACAAGATGGCAGCAAAGAAGGGCTTCACGGAGCTGAATAAAGAGGAGATTAATAAAAATGAAGGAGAGGCCACATCAGGCAATAAATGGAAGATGAAACAAAGGCTAATATTAGCATTAGAGGAAAAAGGAGATGTGAACACTTGTAAATTTAGTTTGCAAGAGAATTCAGCTGAATTAGGTATTGAGGTATTACTTAGAGACATGAAGAGACAGAGGAAGAATGGAAGGGGATAAAAGAGAAACGACGAATGGAAACAGGTAGAGCAAATACAAGACAGCATAAGCACGCTTTGGCAAGAATGCAGGGAAGACTTGATAGGGATTAGCAAAAACAACATAAGGAGACGCACAAATGGATTAAGACAAAGCTGTGAGCTGACGATGAAGTTTGAAAGAGACCAACTGGAGGTACAGCTGAGGGAAGACCAAGAAAAGCTGAGAAGGGATCTTGACGAGAATGAAGAAAAATTAGGTGAGCAATGAGGAATTCCAAGGCCAATAATGAAGCAATGAACAACAAATGGAGGGGCCACAAGAATTAGTCAGGGAAAGGTAACGAAATGGGGAACCTGAATGGATTACATTAAGAAAATAAGTAGCATGGCCAAGGAACTGAGGCTACTGATAGAAGATTCCATCAAAAATTGCAAGCTATCCCCATTCAGAAGTGAGACAAACAAAGAGTATCTAAAGGGTGATTTTCAAATAACAACTACCAAACTTATTTTCAAACCTGAGAACATGGAATGACTAAGGAACACAGTTAATCAGTCCCATATGAACATGAAAAATAAGCCAAGGTGGTGTAAAACCGCTGATCTGCAGTATATGCCACTCACAAGGATACTAGGTTGAGAGATATCACTGCACAATGAAAACATATTCAGCAATAGAATACACACGTCCCGGGTGAAATACCAATATTGGAGGTATGCATGAATCACTCACATTGCCACTCAACAGGCACAGCTGTGACATAAACTTGAAAATATAAAAAATATGAAATAAAGTAGTAGGAAAAATACAAAAGAGAAGCGAAGAAAACACATGGGACAACATGAACTACTATGTTGGGCAGAACCAAGTGTGGGTGAGTGGACATAAATGAATGCACAGACTGCAAGATCTGCTGACTATATGTAGGTGTATGATTTGTCAGGAATGATAGATAATGCTTCCCTGGGTTGCATATTTAAGTGTTTTTCATTTCATTTCATGTTCACTAAGTTGCAATGTCTTGCATTAGAGTTAAATGGTGATGCACATACTCCATGAAGCAAGAATTGCCATGGTTGATTCTGGAGGTGTTGGGGTACCAATGGTGGCAGGGTTTACACAGGTTGCAATAACCTGAAGGCTTTGAATGAAATATTTTCATTGACACTGCAATAATTCTTTCAATTGGGCTGATGAAACTTACCCAGCAATGAAATGAAAAGTCAACCTATAATGAGCACATAGTGTAAAAGTGATATAGGATGAAAATTTATGCACCAGGCTAAAAAGAATGTCTTAGCTATAAAAAATCAATAGTTGGTTAATGCTCTACGAATGCCAATGTAGAAATAAGTTACATCTGGAATGTAATTTGTTAAGATTTGTAACACTTAAAATTTAAAGATATAAACATGATACCAAGTTGAGAAAATGGACAGACATGCTAATTACCCATATACTCTATAGAATAGAGGTTCTTTTTTCTTTTCGTTTTCAGGTAAATTACCCCCTTTCACCATAGACCAGAATATTGTTCTCTTGAAGTATAAATAATATAATATTTTCATTCCACAAATGAAAATGAGGCAAAAGTTTAGTTAGTGCTCTTAATCTGCAAATTAAAAAAACTTAATTGTATGCAGTAGAATAAATCCAAACAAAATACAATTTATCAGAATTTATAGCACATAATAGTTTGCTTAATTGATTTCCAAATTTCCACGGTAAAATTCCCTCTAGTTGAGAACCACTGCTCTAAGATATCAACACAAGGAGTATTGGCACTGACTTAGTGGAAATATTATACATCCATCTTAAAAACAAATTTACACACATGTTAAAAATTCTACATCTTTAATTAATACCAAGATGGTCACGAAAAATGTGTTAATTTTAACCAGGGATTGTTTCTCTTTCTTTGAGATGAATTTGCTGGGGTTATTATGGGGCCATTCAAGTACATTGTCTTATATATGGAGGTGAGGAGGTTGTACACAATCTAACATAAGATTTTAGTAATTTAGAGAATGTATTTTATTCACCATTTAAAAACTGTTGTAGGATGAAAAATCTTACTTTGTACCAGAGCAAAATAAAACTTATTTCCCTTCACAGGCATTGTCATTCTCAAGTGTCTTGCATACACAATTTTTTGCGTAATGAGAAGCTATGCCATTGCAGCATGATACAAACGCTCATCTAAACGGGCCATATTTGATGTTCACAAGTGTGAAATGATTCACATTCACAATTAATCTACCAACTATAAACCTAAAACTTCAACAGTGAAACAAGAATATTGGAGACTTTTCCATATACTCAAGAAATGCTTTTCCTTGAAGCAAACTTGACCAATCAACAAAGGACAATAGATTTCAGGAGTGACATGAAAGAAAAATTAAATATAGATAGTAATTTCCCCATTATATCAATGAGAAAGTGAAATAACTTGATAAGCAAGGCGCAATGAATCAAGATTGCAGACCTTTTCATCTGAATTTATATTAGTTTCATCCTATTAAAAGTATCACATGAACCACGTAGACACACATGGGTAATGCTAAGCCCAGGAGTGCAAAATTAGATCTTAGAACCTGTTACTTTATTTTTTTCTTAGTTTATCACTGTCCCAGTACAGAAAATTAAAATGTAAATTTTACCTTTATAACAATCACAGTTTTCTTAGATATTATAATCAACACTAGGATGGCAAACACATGATCTTTAAAAATGGAATGTTTCCAAACCAATGATCATGAAGACTTGGCCATAAGTTTCATCAACTGTTGAGTATAAATACAGCTACACTAGCAAGCCACAAAATTCAGGTTGGAATATAATCCTCTCGGAAATGGTCAAATTATCCAATCTAAGAGCATGGTTCCAAAATTTAACACAACTTATGTAAGATTGGGAAAGAGTTTCATCATATCTTATGTCGCCATGGGGTTAATTATTGGCCAAACTGCCCCACATTATACTTGAACAGCTCCTTACACCCACACCATTAATATTATATTTACCGTATCATCCCAATTATCTTCTGGTTCCTTTTCTTCATCATCACTTATGATATC